>CM077803.1:27840918-27920918 GCA_039737535.1 Lagodon rhomboides
GATACTCGTGTATCTGTTGTCACACTGAATCACATGTCCCTCTGACCTGTCTCTCTCTCTCTGACCTGTCTCTCTCTCTCTGACCTGTCTCTCTCTCTCTGACCTGTCTCTCTCTCTCTGACCTGTCTCTCTCTCTCTGACCTGTCTCTCTCTCTCTGACCTGTCTCTCTCTCTCTGACCTGTCTCTCTCTGACCTGTCTCTCTCTCTCTGACCTGTCTCTCTCTCTGACCTGTCTCTCTCTCTCTGACCTGTCTCTCTCTTTCTGACCTGTCTCTCTCTCTCTGACCTGTCTCTCTCTCTCTGACCTGTCTCTCTCTTTCTGACCTGTCTCTCTCTCTCTGACCTGTCTCTCTCTCTCTGACCTGTCTCTCTCTCTGACCTGTCTCTCTCTCTCTGACCTGTCTCTCTCTCTCTGACCTGTCTCTCTCTCTCTGACCTGTCTCTCTCTCTGACCTGTCTCTCTCTCTCTGACCTGTCTCTCTCTTTCTGACCTGTCTCTCTCTCTCTGACCTGTCTCTCTCTCTGACCTGTCTCTCTCTCTCTGACCTGTCTCTCTCTCTCTGACCTGTCTCTCTCTCTCTGACCTGTCTCTCTCTCCTGCTCTCTCTCTCTGACCTGTCTCTCTCTCTCTGACCTGTCTCTCTCTCTCTGACCTGTCTCTCTCTCTCTGACCTGTCTCTCTCTCTGACCTGTCTCTCTCTCTCTGACCTGTCTCTCTCTCTCTGACCTGTCTCTCTCTTTCTGACCTGTCTCTCTCTTTCTGACCTGTCTCTCTCTCTCTGACCTGTCTCTCTCTCTCTGACCTGCCTCTCTCTCTCTGACCTGTCTCTCTCTCTCTGACCTGTCTCTCTCTCTCTGACCTGCCTCTCTCTCTCTGACCTGTCTCTCTCTCTCTGACCTGTCTCTCTCTCAGTCCCAGTCTTTTCCCAGTAGGAGGGCTGGTTTTAAAGTTGGGATGAAGATGGAGGGTGTCGACCCGTTGCATGCCTCCATGTTCTGTGTGCTGACTGTCGCCGAGGTAACAGACACACACTCTCACACACGCACACACACACACACACACCCCTCTGAGGCGGTTCAGGTGAGTCTCCTGTCTCTCTCTCTGTCAGGTGGTTGGCTGTCGACTCCGTCTCCATATCGATGGATACTCAGAATGCTATGACTTCTGGGTGAACGCGGACTCAGCATACATCCGACCGGCAGGCTGGTGTAAAGACAACAACCATAAGCTCCACCCACCCAAAGGTAAGCACAAGTAGCCCCGCCCCCTCACAAGTAACTACCTGACACAGGTGACAACACTACTTGTTTGTCTCTCTCTACAGGTCTCAGTGAGACAGATTTTGATTGGTCGCTCTACCTGCAGTCCTCCGGCTCTCATGCTGCTCCTCCGACCCTTTTCACCTGTCGCACTGCAGTTAGTATACATCTGTTTGTCTGTTCACTTCTCTGTTCACCTGTCTGTCTGCTCACCTGTGTGTTCTCCTGTCACACTACAGTCAGTATACAACTGTCTGTCTCTCTGCCTGTCTTGTGTCTCAGAGCTGTGGGTTCAGGGTGGGGATGAAGTTGGAGGCGGTCGACAGGAAGAACCCCGGGCTCGTCTGCGTCGCCTCAGTCACTGATGTCATCGATGACCACTTCCTGGTTCACTTCGACAACTGGGACGACACATACGATTACTGGTGAGACAGACAGGTGGCAGACAGACAGGTCAGGCAGGCAGGTCAGAGACAGACAGGTCAGAGACAGACAGGTCAGATGGACAGATTAGCAGTAGTATTTAAAGTATTAGTACACAGGTGTAGTATCTTTAGTACCACCGGGTTGTTTCTACAGTAAAGGGTGTAGTTGTGATGTTTGCCAGCAGGTGGAGCTGCAGTTGTTTCATGATGTTTGTTTTACACTGAAGGTTCTACACATGATCAATACTTATTGATTATCGGTGTGTGATGTATTGACTGTTGTATTGATCGATCAGGTGTGACAGCAGCAGTCCATCCATCCATCCTGTGGGCTGGTGTGAAGAGCAGGGACGACCTCTGACTGCTCCACAGGGTACTCACATGCTCTCTGTAGTAATCAGAGTACTCTGTCGTGTACGCTGTACTAATCAGAGTACTCTGTAGTGTACGCTGTACTAATCAGAGTACTCTCAATTCTCTGAGTACTCCTAGTTAAATGGTACTTTTGTCTTTCAGGTCATCCCAACCCAGAGAACTTCCTGTGGGAGGACTACCTGCAGGAAACTGGTTCCACTGCTGCTCCCAGATCAGCCTTCACACTGGTGAGGAACTAGGAGGTAGAGAAGGACACAAGGAGGTAGGGAAGGAAACAAGGAGGTAAGGAAGGAAACAAGGAGGTAGAGAAGGAAACAAGGACGTAGTGAAAGAAACGAGGAAGTAGAGAAGGAAACAAGGGGGGTAGAGAAGGAGACATGAGGTAGAGAAGGAAACAGGGAGGTAGAGAAGGAAACAAGGAGGTAGAGAAGGACACATGAGGTCGAGAAGGAACATTGGGTCAAGAGGGAAAAACGGAGGTAGAGAAGGAAACAAGGAGGTAGAGAAGGATGCAAGGAGGTAGGGAAAGAAACAAGGAAGTAGAGAAGGAAACAAGGAAGTAGAGAAGGAAACAAGGAAGTAGAGAAGGAAACAAGGGGGGTAGAGAAGGAAAAACGGAGGTAGAGAAGGAAACAAGGAGGTAGAGAAGGATGCAAGGAGGTAGGGAAAGAAACAAGGAAGTAGAGAAGGAAACAAGGGGGGTAGAGAAGGAAAAACGGAGGTAGAGAAGGAAACAAGGAGGTAGAGAGCGAAACAATGACTTTGGACTAACAGGTGTGTTTTCACATCTGTCCAATCAGAGACCTCCACATGGTTTCCAGTTGAACCAGAAGCTAGAGGCTGTCGACAGGAGGAATCCCATGTTGATCCGCGTTGCCACAATAACAGATACAGACGATTACCGGGTGAAGGTACCGGCTACCTGTCTTTCTACCTGTGTGTACCTGTGTGATGTCATACAGTATGTGATGATGTAATCAGGCGTGTGTACCTGCAGGTGCATTATGACGGCTGGTCGGAGCAGTTTGACATCTGGTGTGACAGCGACCTCTGTGACCTCCATCCTGTCGGCTGGTGTCAACGCACGGGACACCCACTGGACCCACCCCCAGGTCAGACAGACAGGTCACAGAGAGACAGACAGGTACAGGCAGATTGACCTGATAGTCATCCTAACAATGCTCCCTCTGTGTCTGAAACAGGTTCCTCCCCCTTGTCCTCCCCCTCTCAGGGTGTGTGTCCGACTCCAGGCTGCAGAGGAGTCGGACACATTAAAGGAGCCAAATACACCGGACACCACAGGTAACCATGAATCATTTTACCCCTGTTTTCTGTTTCCTGAGTCATGTTTTCTGTTTCCTGAGTCATGGTTTGTGTTTCCTGAGTCATGTGGCTGTTTCCAGAGTCATGTTTTCTGTTTCCTGAGTTATGGTTTGTGTTTCCTGAGTCATGTTTTCTGTTTCCAGAGTCATGTTTTCTGTTTCCTGAGTCATGTTTTGTGTTTCCTGAGTCATGTTTTCTGTTTCCTGAGTCATGTTTTCTGTTTCCTGAGTCATGTTTTCTGTTTCCTGAGTCATGTTTTCTGTTTCCTGAGTCATGTGGCTGTTTCCAGAGTCATGTTTTCTGTTTCCTGAGTCATGTTTTCTGTTTCCTGAGTCATGGTTTGTGTTTCCTGAGTCATGTGGCTGTTTCCAGAGTCATGTTTTCTGTTTCCTGAGTCATGGTTTGTGTTTCCTGAGTCATGTTTTCTGTTTCCTGAGTCATGTTTTCTGTTTCCTGAGTCATGTTTTCTGTTTCCTGAGTCATGTTTTCTGTTTCCTGAGTCATGTGGCTGTTTCCAGAGTCATGTTTTCTGTTTCCTGAGTCATGTTTTCTGTTTCCTGAGTCATGTTTTCTGTTTCCTGAGTCATGTTTTCTGTTTCCTGAGTCATGTTTTCTGTTTCCTGAGTCATGTGGCTGTTTCCAGAGTCATGTTTTCTGTTTCCTGAGTCATGTTTTCTGTTTCCTGAGTCATGTTTTCTGTTTCCTGAGTCATGTTTGCTGTTTCCTGAGTCATGTTTTCTGTTTCCTGAGTCATGTGGCTGTTTCCAGAGTCATGTTTTCTGTTTCCTGAGTCATGTTTTCTGTTTCCTGAGTCATGTTTTCTGTTTCCTGACTCATGTTTTCTGTTTCCTGAGTCATGTTTTCTGTTTCCTGAGTCATGTTTTCTGTTTCCTGAGTCATGTGGCTGTTTCCAGAGTCATGTTTTCTGTTTCCTGAGTCATGTTTCTGTTTCCTGAGTCATGTTTTCTGTTTCCTGAGTCATGTTTTCTGTTTCCTGAGTCATGTTTTCTGTTTATTGAGTCATGTGGCTGTTTCCAGAGTCATGTTTTCTGTTTCCTGAGTCATGTTTTCTGTTTCCTGAGTCATGTTTTCTGTTTCCTGAGTCATGTTTTGTGTTTCCTGAGTCATGTGGCTGTTTCCTGAGTCATGTTTTCTGTTTCCTGAGTCATGTTTTCTGTTTCCTGAGTCATGTTTTCTGTTTCCTGAGTCATGTGGCTGTTTCCAGAGTCATGTTTTCTGTTTCCTGAGTCATGGTTTGTGTTTCCTGAGTCATGTTTTCTGTTTCCTGAGTCATGTTTTCTGTTTCCTGAGTCATGTTTTCTGTTTCCTGAGTCATGTTTTCTGTTTCCTGAGTCATGTTTTCTGTTTCCTGAGTCATGTTTTGTGTTTCCTGACTCATGTTTTGTGTTTCCTGAGTCATGTTTTCTGTTTCCTGAGTCATGTGGCTGTTTCCTGAGTCATGTTTTCTGTTTCCTGAGTCATGTTATCTGTTTCCTGAGTCATGTTTTGTGTTTCCTGAGTCATGTTTTGTGTTTCCTGAGTCATGTGCCTGTTTCCTGAGTCATGTTTTGTGTTTCCTGAGTCATGTTTTGTGTTTCCAGAGTCATGTTTTCATTTTCCTGAGTCATGTGGCTGTTTCCTGAGTCATGTGCCTGTTTCCTGAGTCATGTTTTCTGTTTCCTGAGTCATGTGGCTGTTTCCTGAGTCATGTGCCTGTTTCCTGAGTCATGTTTTCATTTTCCTGAGTCATGTGGCTGTTTCCTGAGTCATGTGCCTGTTTCCTGACTCATGTTTTGTGTTTCCTGAGTCATGTTTTGTGTTTCCAGAGTCATGTTTTGTGTTTCCAGAGTCATGTTTTCATTTTCCTGAGTCATGTGGCTGTTTCCTGAGTCATGTTATCTGTTTCCTGAGTCATGTTATCTGTTTCCTGAGTCATGTTTTGTGTTTCCTGAGTCATGTTTTGTGTTTCCTGAGTCATGTGCCTGTTTCCTGACTCATGTTTTGTGTTTCCTGACTCATGTTTTGTGTTTCCTGAGTCATGTGTTCTGTTTCCTGACTCATGTTTTCTGTTTCCTGAGTCATGTTTTGTGTTTCCTGAGTCATGTTTTGTGTTTCCAGAGTCATGTTTTCATTTTCCTGAGTCATGTGGCTGTTTCCTGAGTCATGTTTTCTGTTTCCTGAGTCATGTGTGTATTTTGTTGAGTCAAGTCAGATTTTCCTGAGTCATGGTATGTTGTAGAGTCATGATTGTGTTGTGTGTGTCTCGCACAGTTCCTTCGGCTGTCCGTACTCAGACATTAATATGCGTAAAGAGGTGGTGCTTCCTGATAGGCTGGGAGGAGAACGAGTCGTCACCCTCGTACCTGTCACTGTATATCACCATGGCAACCAGTCAGACAGGTAACCCCACTGTAGAAAGTTAATTCTTCATGTAAAGTCACATCAGTCCTGGCTGTATCAGTCATGTTTGATCATATCTGTATATAAACCTTGTTTTAATACCAGCAGCAGAGGGCGCTCTGTGTCAACCACTGTTTAAACTGTCTCACTGTCTCTCTACCTGTCTGTCTGGTGAACAGGGTTCAG
The DNA here is from genome assembly GCA_039737535.1 of Lagodon rhomboides. Classification (NCBI taxonomy): domain Eukaryota; kingdom Metazoa; phylum Chordata; class Actinopteri; order Spariformes; family Sparidae; genus Lagodon; species Lagodon rhomboides. The sequence continues at coordinate 27,846,889 of CM077803.1, forward strand.
GTGAAGACTGAGCCCAGAGACGACACTCTGCTGCTTCCTCTTGGCAAGAGAAGACTGACAGACAGGTGAGACTGACTGACAGACAGACAGACAGCTGACTGTAGGTGAAGACGCAGTACTGTGATTGGCTGTTGGAGGGTGAAACATGATGTTGTTATCAGTGACCTGTCTGTCTCTCTGCTGCCCAGAATAGACGACTGGATCATGTGAAGTGTGTGTGGGTGTGTGTGTGTTGTGAGTAGATTATCTGTGGAGGTTACATAAAGCTGCATTATATAACACACAGTCACACACATACACACACACACACACACACATAGTGATGCAGATGAAACCCGAGGTGTCGCTCTCGCTCCTCACATCTCAACTGAGGTCACCTGAGGTCATCAGGTCAGAACTTTGTGACACATCATGTACAATGACGACGCCGCGACGTGGCTTTGGGACTTTTTCTTTGACACAATTCACTGAAGGGACGACTGATTTAACTTCCTGTTGTCGAGGACGACAGGTCACTGTCAGATCATTCATCTTCATCATCTTCATCATTAGACACAAACATGTAGACGTCTTCTCACAGTGTAGATGAAGACAGACAGAGACTTCAGGGATGTGATGTCACAGACGAGTCTTGCAGTCTGTTACATAACTGCAGGAAGTGGAAATGATTTCAGAATAAAAGTTTTACAGTCTGAGGAGGGAGACAGGTGAGAGGACAGGGACAGGTGCATGCAGATGACAACAACAGGAGGACATGTCTTTAATAACGACTTCTCTCTCTCTCTCTCCCTCCTTCTCTCTCTTAATTTGGCTCCACCCACAGACTGTCCCAGCCAACCAAATTCCTCCGTGTGAAAGAGGAAGAGGAGGAGCTTCACCTCGGAGCCCTCGGTCCAGGTACAGTACATGTAGAGGTCTCACTCTTCTGGCTTTATCAGGAAGTAATTCAAGACATGTTTCCCAGAATGCATTTCACATGAGCCAGCAGACATGTGGGGATTCAGTGAGTTTCACATGGATCTAGGGATGTGCCTGGACCTGCACGGACCACACAAGTCTGTGCAGAACCCAACGACCACTTCTACCCCTGCACGAACCGACAGCAGCCCAAAGACATTCCCGCTACGCCACGTAGGGCTGCGATCTACAGTTTACATGATGTCCGAAAAAGTCAGACTGTTTAGTTAGTCCGGCTGAAATCCAATTGCTCAAAGTGGAGCTAACGCACCCAGATAATACGGTTGGAAGTTGATTTACTCTCTCATGTATACGTCTGAGTTCGACCTGAACTGGCCCTGGCATTCTGAGCATGCACCACAGTCCCCACGCTGGGCACTGACCCGTGGCAGGAAGCCGGGGAAAAACAAAAGAAGAGTTAGCCCACAATCCAAAGTGGGCTACTTCCGACTTTGGCCTTGGGCTGGCCCTGCTGTGGAGCAGAGTTAGCCCTGCTGTGGAGCAGAGTTAGCCCTGCTGAGGAGCAGAGTTAGCCCTGCTGTGGAGCAGAGTTAGCCCTGCTGTGGAGCAGAGTTAGCCCTGCTGAGGAGCAGAGTTAGCCCTGCTGTGGAGCAGAGTTAGCCCTGCTGTGGAGCAGAGTTAGCCCTGCTGAGGAGCAGAGTTAGCCCTGCTGTGGAGCAGAGTTAGCCCTGCTGAGGAGCAGAGTTAGCCCTGCTGAGGAGCAGAGTTAGCCCTGAGTCTGTGGAGCAGAGTTAGCCCTGCTGAGGAGCAGAGTTAGCCCTGCTGTGGAGCAGAGTTAGCCCTGCTGTGGAGCAGAGTTAGCCCTGCTGAGGAGCAGAGTTAGCCCTGCTGTGGAGCAGAGTTAGCCCTGCTGTGGAGCAGAGTTAGCCCTGCTGAGGAGCAGAGTTAGCCCTGCTGTGGAGCAGAGTTAGCCCTGCTGTGGAGCAGAGTTAGCCCTGAGTCTGTGGGGTTATCCCCTGAGAAGCATGTAAACAGGGCTAAGAGGTGCTGGTGTGAAACCGGGCCGATGTAAACAGAACAGTAACAGAACGTTCTATAAGCTAACATTAGTTCATGGTAAGCTTATGAAGAGCTGTTAGCTGAAGCTAGTTCTTCTTCTCGTGTTGTTGTCAGTTAAACAGCTTCCGGTGCATCGGCGCCTCCTTGTGGACTGAAAGTTTAAACCGATCACATGTTTGATCCAATCACATGTAAACCGTTGAGGTGACATCATCAGTGACATCAGCAGCATCACATGATGCGTTGAGGACACACTGCAGGTGTTTCATGATGTAATGACTCTCTTACACTCACCATCTCATCGTGTTTCTATGGATACAGCAGACGGATGAAGTGGCTGTTTCCATGGTAACAGCTGTGTTGGTTGTCCTCTGAGTTTTGTCGTCTGAAGAGGAGCAGACTGTTTCTGATCACTCATCAGCTGATTGATCATATCGTCTCACTCTCAGTCCACAGACAGGTCTCTGCTGTCTCGTCACATTTTAATGAGCTCTGGTTGAATCTGGGTCTGGAGGGTCCTGGTGGTCCTGGTTCTGATCTGAAGCTGAATACATGTCTGGACCAGGACACACGATACTGATGATCAGTAGTAATTTATCAGTTGATTACCCTGTAGATAGTTTTCTTAAATGATAGATCTTTGAGTATTCTATAAATAGTCCGGATAAAGCGTTGATTTATTCAATACAGGCAGCCAATAATACATCTTATTGATTATGTACAGAACTGGCCGAGCTCCTCAGTTTATGAGTTCATTAAAGATCTAACGGGTCAGATTTCTGGACCTTTGTTCTCCATGATGTTGAGTCGTGTTCTCACATCGTCTCAGATGTTTCCAACAAAGCTGAAGCAGAGAAATCCTCCAGGTTCCTCCAGGTTCCTCGAGGTGACGCTGAGTTTCATCTGCTCGTCTGTCTGGAGCTTCAGGAGAGAGTCAGAGAGAGAGGAAGGAGGTCTGAGAACCAGACCCAACAGAACCAGAAGAGAACTTTACACCATCAGAGAGCTGAGGTGAAGCTCTGACTGAAGTCAGCACTCAGCACACACTCTGCTTCTGGTTCTGGTTCTCTGTCTCCTCTCTGTAATGTTACGTTCATGAAGTAAAGTCCATTTCCCCTCCGGCTCCAGTCAGCAGTCAGCAGAACAGAACAGAACCAGCCGACAGTGGAGGTCAGCTCCGGATCACTGCTGCAGTCAGGCTGATCAACAGGAGGGAAGAGAAATCACCTTTTTAATCCCACAAGTTACAAACTGATCTGTGTTAACGGCTCCGGATCAGAACCTGAGGAGGCTCCAGCTGTTTAAGCTGGAGTAAGGAGAATCCTTGTGGTCCTGGTTCTGATCTGAAGCTGAACATGTCTGGACCAGGACCACACGGCAGGTTGAGAGAGTCCTCCACCCACCACCTCCACATCTGTTGTCTCTGACCTGTCTGTCTCTCTCTGACCTGTCTGTGTTTCGAGCAGAGTCCAGTTTGCAGGCCGCCCTCCATCAGTCGGTCTTCCTGTCGGCGATGTCAGCACAGCCCGGTCGCGACCTGTCGCTCTGCTGGGAGCAACACCGCAAACTGCTGCCTGGCGTGGCCCGAGTCCACGCCGACGCCGTCCAACACTGGAGCGTCCAGCAGGTCAGTAGGTCTGACCTGTCTCTCTCTCTCTCTCTGACCTGTCTGTCTCTCTGACCTGTCTGTCTCTCTCTCTCTGACCTGTCTGTCTCTCTGACCTGTCTGTCTCTCTGACCTGTCCGTCTCTCTGCAGGTGTCAGATTTCGTTGAGTCTCTTCCCGGCTGTGAGGATCAGGCCAAGCAATTCAGGGACGAGGTGAGACGACCAATCAGCTGCTATAGATTTTATGACAACGCATTCAACATGCCATGATCTGATTGGTTCCTGCCTCTTTCTGTCTAGCAAATCGATGGCCGGGCCTTCCTACTCCTCACCCAACGGGACATCGTCAGGATCATGTCAATCAAACTTGGCCCCGCCCTCAAAATCTACAACTCCATCCTGATGTTCAAACATGCCAAGGACAGGAGCCAATCACACGCTCAGGACAGGAGCCAATCACACACTCTGGACAGGGGCCAATCACATGCTCAGGACAGGAGCCAATCATACGCTCAGGACAGGAGCCAATCACACGCTCAGGACAGGAGCCAATCACACGCTCAGGACAGGAGCCAATCACACAAAGAGGACACAAGCCAATCACACACAGAGGATACCAACGCAGACATATCGTGACCGAACCAATCCAGAGACCTGACTGATGACCCGTGAACTCCCATCTTTCATCCAATCATCACTCAGATCCTCAGGTGTGGGTCATGTGACCTCATGATGCACCTGAGCTCCATTTCAGGCTCCTATGGGTCTTCAGGTTACTGAACCAAAACCAGCCCCAGTGTGCAAAGGATTCTGGGATGTTGAGTGCTATAAGACACACCTTCTGTGATGACAGGTGGTCCGGGTGGTCGTAACGTTTCCTCTGACCAAAAACCATCTGAGAAGAAAAAGTCTTTAATTTTCCTTTTTTTCTAAAACCTCCTGGAGACAACATGGCTGCTGACAGCTGATTGGCTCCTTTAAAAAAACACACGTAAAAAGTTTAAAGTTGAGATCAGTTTTCTACATTTTCTATAACATCTTAAACATTTTATTATGACAGTTAAAAAGATCGTTAAGAGTTAAAGGTCTCATTTCTTGGTAAAGCATCATTTAAAGGTGTAATTATGATATTAAATCCCAATTAACACATTTTATAATAACAAGCAACCTTCTGATCAGTTTCAGCTGTTTTTAATTAATGTAAGGGCTCGTTAATAAACATCACCCAGGACTGAAACAGGAAACACTATGACATCACACTGTTGCTCCGCCTCCACTGTAATGATGTAATTTCCACCTGAACAACTCTCAGGATTTAACTCTTTGGACTTTGTTTTGTTTGATGACACTTGTCACTTCACTCCATGTGGAAACAACATCATCCAAAAGTCCCGCCTCCTCTGCTGTGATTGGTCAGTTTGTGAAGAGTGGCTGACATGAGCTTTAAAGTAATTTTGAATAATAGGTTTATATTTATAATTGTATTCTCTCTAGTGTTCTTAAGAGTCTCTACTGTATCTATAGATTTCTATTATAAAGTTTATATATGAGTATATATATTTGTATTCCTGTGTGTCAGTCCTGCTGAGTTCGCTCTGACTCCTCCTCCCTGCTGATGTCACTGTAATGTCACAGCTCCCTCAGGTCCAGCTTGTTTTAATGTTTGCAACAATCCGCTGATGTTTTATTTCTGTCAGTGTTTGATGAGATCAATAAAGTTTCTAATCTGACTTCTTTGTTCCGTGGTCCATAAATCCAGTTAGAAATCTGTGTCTCTCATCTGATTGCTTCACAAACAGGAATTCTATGTTGGTGTTAGCATGTTAGCATCTATCAGAAAACTTTTAGCATGTTAGCATCTGTCAGATTATCATTTGCATGTTGGCATTTATCAGATTAATGTTAACATGTTAGCATCTATCAGAATAGCATTAGCATGTTAGCGTCAGATTAGCAACAACGGTTTCAATTTCCAATTCAATTTCAGTTTATTTGGGTAGGGACAATGCACATTAATGAGCATCAAAAACATTTATGCAAATATGCCGGATTATAGCAGAGCTGCTAGTTTGCATCCGTAGTCCCTGTAAATAATAAAAGGAAATACAAATATTAAAGACAACGAATAAATAGATAAAATAGAAATACAGAAGACAACACACACACAGCACAGTACATACCAGACCCAGACAGGATATAACAATACAGCAGAAAGTAATGTTCAGTCGTCACAAGTCAGTTTGCCAGTGAGTTGATCAAATGTAGCAAAAGGAAAAATATGAACTGAGAGGAGCAGCAGGAGAACACACACACACACACACACACACACACACACACACACACACACACACACACACACACACACACACACACACACACACACGACTGCTCAGGTTTACATCATTCTGGATGTCACCACCAGTTTAAATTCATTTTTGTCTTTTTATGACTCAACATTTTCTCTAAATGTCTTGAGACAATGTCATTTTTTGCAGTGCAGTCTCGCTCTAATTTACCCAGAATTCACAGCAGGTGAGTGTGAGTGAGGACAGATCTGATGCAGCAGCTACGGAGTCTCTGCAGAGACAAACTTCCTCTGAGAATGTTTGAACAGAGACAAATTATTCAGATGCTGCAGAGTTGCTCAGCTCTGTCTCCTAGCAACAAGAACATCCCAGAACCAGCAGCAGCATCACCCACTGCTGAGAGACAGACAGGCCCATAGACACAGAGAGAGACAGGCAGACAGACAGGTGAGAGAGAGAGACAGACATGTGAGAGACAGACAGACAGACAGACAGGGGAGAGAGACAGACAGACAGACAGACAGACAGGTGAGAAAGAGACAGGCAGGTGAGAGACAGACAGGCCCATAGACACAGAGAGAGACAGGCAGACAGACAGGTGAGAGAGAGAGACAGACATGTGAGAGACAGACAGACAGACAGACAGACAGGGGAGAGAGACAGACAGACAGACAGACAGACAGGTGAGAAAGAGACAGGCAGGTGAGAGACAGACAGGTGAAAGACAGACAGACAGGTGTGAGAGAGAAAGAGACAGACAGATGAGAGACAGACAGGTAAGGAGGGCCAGACAGACAGATGAGAGACAGACAGGTGTGAGAAAGGCAGATCGGTGTGAGAAAGGCAGATCGGTGAGAGAGAGACAGACAGGCGAGAGAGACAGACAGGCACATAGACACAGAGAGAATCAGCCAGACAGAAGAGTGCGACAGACAGACAGACAGGTGAGAGACAGACAGGCAGATGAGAGAGAGAAAGACAGCTGAGAGACAGACAGACAGTTGAGAGAGAGAGACAGCTGAAAGAGACAAACAGGTGAGTGAGAGACATACAGGTGAGAGAGAGACAGACAAGCAGCTAGACACAGAGAGAAACAGGCTGACAGAGAGAGGGGTGAGACAGACACACACATGAGAGACAGACAGGTGTTTGTTTAGTGTCTGAGGTGTGACAGTTGTTGAAACAGTTGCACTGATGATGTCATAAATCATGCGACTTAAAATGCTGCTGTTTATCTCCATCGACCAATCACGTGACATTACTGTCTGTCTGTTAGAGGAACCTGTCTCTCTCTCTCCCCCGTCTCTCTCTCTCTCTCTGTTGGATCAACCTGTCTCTCTCTCTGTTGGATTAACCTGTCTCTCTCTCTGGTGGATTAACCTGTCTCTCTCTCTCTCTCTGTTGGATTAACCTGTCTCTCTCTCTCTCTCTATGGACGAACATATGTCTCTCTCTCTGTTGGATTAACCTGTCTCTCTCTCTGTTGGATTAACCTGTCTCTCTCTCTGGTGGATTAACCTGTCTCTCTCTCTCTCTCTGTTGGATTAACCTGTCTCTCTCTCTCTTTCTATGGACGAACATATGTCTCTCTCTCTGTTGGATTAACCTGTCTCTCTCTCTGGTGGATTAACCTGTCTCTCTCTTTCTATGGACGAACATATGTCTCTCTCTCTGTTGGATTAACCTGTCTCTCTCTCTGTTGGATTAACCTGTCTCTCTCTCTGGTGGATTAACCTGTCTCTCTCTCTCTCTCTATGGACGAACCTATTCAACTCAACGAGCTTTATTGGCATGAATGTAACAGAGACAGTGTTGCCAAAGCGTTAATAATGAGATTAGAGTGAAATTAAAAAGAAAAAGCAGAAAGATACAATTCATAAAATCAAGAAAATAGTAGAAAACAATTAACACTTGATGTGTGTGTGTTGAAGTTGTTAGTGTGTGTGTGTGTGTGTGTGTGTGTGTGTGTGTGTGTGTTTTGATGTTGGTGATTAAAAAGAAGTCAATACTGAGTTGTGTTTATCAGGTTCCACTGGCTGTCATCAGGTCATGAGGTGATGTCTCTCTCTCTCTGTTGGATTAACCTGTCTCTCTCTCTCTCTCTCTGTTGGATTAACCTGTCTCTCTCTCTCTCTCTTTCTGTTGGATTAACCTGTCTCTCTCTCTCTCTCTCTCTCGTCTCTCTCTCTCTCTCTCTCTCTCTCTGTTGGATTAACCTGTCTCTCTCTCTGTCTCTCTCTCTCTCTGTTGGATTAACCTGTCTCTCTCTCTCTCTCTCTCTCTGTTGGATTAACCTGTCTCTCTCTCTCTCTCTGTCTCTCTCTCTCTCTGTTGGATTAACCTGTCTCTGTCTCTCTCTCTGTCTCTCTCTCTCTCTGTTGGATTAACCTGTCTCTCTCTCTCTCTCTGTTGGATTAACCTGTCTCTCTCTCTGTCTCTCTCTCTCTCTGTTGGATTAACCTGTCTCTCTCTCTCTCTCTCTGTCTCTCTCTCTCTCTCTCCTCTGAAGTAGATTCTGTTTTTCTCTCATCACTGCAGAACAACCAGAGAGAGAAAGAGAGAGAGAGATGGGGGAGGGGGAGCAGAGGAGAAGAGGCAGAGGGGGAGACGACGGGAGGAGACGACGTGTGGAAACGACGGGAGGAGAACAGATTTAGAGAGGAGGAAGAGGAGGAAACATCGGAGCAGCAGCAGCAGCAGCAGGAGGAGGCGGAGGAGGAGGAGGAGGAGGAGGATGAAGAGGAAAGAGGAGGGAGATGAAGCGATGAAGCTCCAACAGTGAGAACATTTGATTCTATTGCGTTCTGTACGTTCTCTGTATGTTCTCTGTATGTTATCTGTACATTTCTAAGTGTTCTCTGAATGTTCTCTGAATGTTGTCTGCATGTTCTCTTATTGATCAGTGCGGAACGATATCGATCAGTGTTCTGCTCCAATGATCGATATCTTCTGAACAATACTAACCAATACGGGTCAATACTGCTCTATTCCATCACGTTTCATTTGTACTCTGTTAGTTGTCATTATTTATCAGTATTGATTAATAGCATCGATCTGTATTGAATAGAATTGATCAGTAACAAATAGTATTGATTAGCAACGAACAGAGAAGTCATTGTTGTACTTATTGGATCACAGAGTATTGATCTGTATGTGTATCTAATAATCAGTATTGATCATTATTGGTCAGGATCTGTCTGTAATGATTTGATTGTGCCAGTGTCAGTATTGATCATTAGTGTCAATATTGATCAGTTTATCTGTTTATATTGATCAGTTTGTGTCAATACTGATGATCAGTATCTTTATGTATTGATCGGTATGTGTCAGTATTGATCAGTATTGATGGCTGTAGGAGGTGGAGGAGACACAGATATGATTCACAGTCAGACTCTCCTGTGGAGGAGCTCCAGTGCATGATGGGAGACGTGTTTCACTCGCATCTCTGAGGTCACTAATAAACGCAGACTGTCAGCCAGAGGGCGGGTGCTGCATTGTGGGAGTTTCAGTGTAGTCCACACACACACACACACACACACACACACACACACACACACACACACACACACAGAGGAAAAATGTGTTAAGAAACATCTGAAGTGTCCATTGTTATTAGACACATTGTTTGTTCATTAAAATTAAACAACAAAAAACTAAATTATAAAAATTGATTTATGTCAACAATAGCCTGCTCTTTTAGTGTTTTGAGTCCCTTTGTAATGTTTTGAGTCTCATTGTAGTTCTTTTTGTCTTTTTGTAGTTATTTTGTGTCTCTTTGTGGTGTTTTAAGTCGCTTTGTAGTTGTTTTGAATCTCTTTGCAGTCGGTTGAGGTAGCTTTGTAGTGTTTGGGTCTCTTTGTAGATGTTTTGACTCTATTTGTAGTGTTTTGTGTCACTTTGTGGTTGTTTTTAGTCTCTTTGTAGTGTTTTGGGTCTTTTAATAGTGGTTTTGAGTCTTTTTGTAGTCGATTTTGAGTCTCTTCGTAGTCATTTTGAGTCTCTTTGTAGTTGTTTTGAGTCTCTTTGTTCTGTTTTGAGTCTCTTTGTAGTAATTTTGAGTCCCTTTGTAGAAATTTTGAGTCTCTTTGTAGCTGTTTTGGTTCACTTTGTAGTGTCTTAAGTCTCTGTAGTTGTTTTGGTTCACTTTGTAGTGTCTTAAGTCTCTGTAGTTGTTTTGAGTCTCTTGATAGTGTTTTGAGCCTCTGAAGTTGTTTTGAGTCTCTGAAGTTGTTTTGAGTCTCTGTAGTTGTTTTGAGTCTCTGAAGTTGTTTTGAGTCTCTGAAGTTGTTTTGAGTCTCTTGGTAGTGTTTAGAGTCTCTGAAGTTGTTTTGAGTCTCTGAAGTTGTTTTGAGTCTCTGAAGTTGTTTTGAGTCTCTTGGTAGTGTTTAGAGTCTCTGAAGTTGTTTTGAGTCTCTGAAGTTGTTTTGAGTCTCTTGGTAGTGTTTAGAGTCTCTGTAGTTGTTTTGAGCCTCTGAAGTTGTTTTGAGTCTCTGAAGTTGTTTTGAGTCTCTTGGTAGTGTTTAGAGTCTCTGAAGTTGTTTTGAGTCTCTGAAGTTGTTTTGAGTCTCTTGGTAGTGTTTAGAGTCTCTGTAGTTGTTTTGAGTCTCTGAAGTTGTTTTGAGTCTCTGAAGTTGTTTTGAGTCTCTTGGTAGTGTTTAGAGTCTCTGTAGTTGTTTTGAGTCTCTGAAGTTGTTTTGAGTCTCTGAAGTTGTTTTGAGTCTCTGTAGTAGTTTTGAGTCTCTGAAGTTGTTTTGAGTCTCTGAAGTTGTTTTGAGTCTCTGTAGTTGTTTTGAGTCTCTGAAGTTGTTTTGAGTCTCTGAAGTTGTTTTGAGTCTCTGTAGTAGTTTTGAGTCTCTGAAGTTGTTTTGAGTCTCTGTAGTTGTTTTGAGTCTCTTGATAGTGTTTTGAGCCTCTGAAGTTGTTTTGAGTCTCTGAAGTTGTTTTGAGTCTCTGTAGTTGTTTTGAGTCTCTGAAGTTGTTTTGAGTCTCTGAAGTTGTTTTGAGTCTCTTGGTAGTGTTTAGAGTCTCTGAAGTTGTTTTGAGTCTCTGAAGTTGTTTTGAGTCTCTGTAGTAGTTTTGAGTCTCTTAGTGTTTTGAGTCTCTGTAGTTGTTTTCAGTCTCTTGGTAGTGTTTTGAGTCTTCGTAGTTGTTTTGAGCCTCTTTGTAGTGTTTCAAATCTCTTTGTAGTTGTTTTGAGTCTCTTTGGAGTGTTTTGAGTCCCTTGGTAGTGTTGTGAGTCTCTTTGTAGTCATTTGGAGTCAATCTGTTGTTCTCTCTTTGTATCTCTTTGGATTGATACAAGATATATCTAAAATGGTGCCCTTCACGGCGGCCTCTGTGCTGCACTCTCTAGTGCTTCCTCTGTTTTTGTTTTTGTCTGCTGTTCTTCTTTAATTTCACACACAGGAGGACTGTCTCTTGTGAATCCACTGGTCAAACTTTTTCTCTGTTTTCTAGCTTCTGGTTGGACGAGCAGCAGCGCTGGTCGATGGTAAACAACCTGTTAGGCTGGGACAGCAGCTATTTCAAACTTTGCTCGAGTCAATAAAGCCAGTGAATGTCCACTGAACTGTTGCTATGAGCTGTTGCTCCTAAACAGACTGAACACGCACTTTTGCTGGTCTGCCACCTTCCGCATCACCAAAATCTGGCTTGGTGCGCATATACTGGACTCAACACTACAAGTGCAGGGTTTCATCTGCTCCGAGACTCCAGACTGCAAGATGCGATCAGGGAAGATGGAGGGAAGCGTGGGAGGGCTTCTACATTAACAAAGCTTCGTGTACAAATGTCAGTGTCCTCACATAGACTATTTTCATAGATTTCACCATGGATTGTCTTTCATTTATACTGTATGCTGTTTACATCTCAGCTCAGACCTGTAAGTGAGGCCTTACAACACCTTGCTGACCACACACCTGACACAGGACATTAACACCTCGACTCCATGTAAGGCAGACACTAAAATCTGCTCAGTTTGTGGTCACAACTCTCAAGAGAAGAACCAGTGAGGCAAAGCAGGATTTACAGGCCTGACTCTGACTCTGAATCTGGTTCTGATTCTAGTTCTAGTTCTGATTTTGACTCTGACTCTGACTCTGACTCTAACTCTGGTTCTTGATCTGGTTCTAAATGTGATTCTGATTCTGGTTCATTGTGAGTGTGTTTTCTCTCTCTCTGACAGGAAGTTGGTGATCGAGTCCAGGTGAGGTGGCGGTGGGCGGGGCTTAGCCTGCTGAGCCACCGTCTGATTGGTGGGTGGTAATGATCGCGACTGGCGGCCTTCTGCGGATCAATGCACGGCGACAGGACTCACTGAGGTCCAAACCACACAAACCACACACTCACAAGAGGAAGAGCAAGAAGAAGAGGTTGCACACACACACACACACACACACACACACACACACACACACACACACACACAGTGTGGTCTTGGTGCTGTAACCTTTCAGCACATGATGATGTCACTTCCTGCCCCCTCAGGAGGAGCGAGGTGGTGGTGGTGAAAGGGAAGTTGAAGCTGGTTTCAGTCTCAGGTCTGGTGGCGGCGCTCGGGATCCTTGTCCTGCTGGTGGGCATGATCATGGCAGCTCTGGGCTACTGGCCTCGAGACGGACTGTTCTTCAGTGCTCGGCCACAGGAGGGCGCCACCATGGCTTCCGTGTCCTCCAGTGACTCCACACCTGCACCTGCTGACAATCAGGTGAGAGTCGTAGAACAAAACACGGTTGTCCCAGCAGGCAGATTCTCCCGTCTCTGACTTTATTAGTAGCTCAAAATACTTGAAGCCAAAACCAGTCTGCCTTACAGGGGAACAGCTATAACGAGGGAAACCATCTCCAGGGAAATACGGCAGGAGCCTTAGGACAGCCTCACATCAGGGTTGGTCTGAGTTGAAACTGCAATTTGAATCATCAGCAGAGGAGTCACTCTGTTCAGATGATGGAGTAGAGAGGGAATGAAGCTGTGCCTCGTGATGTGCAGCTCAGCAACACAAAGAGGAGACTTCATGTTAAAACCTGCGTCTTATATTGACATGTTCTGGCGTGTAAATGATTCATACCTACCAAAAGTTTTGGAATCGGTCCAGTAGATCTCCCCAGCTGCAATGTAATCCTTCGGGGCAAGTGTGACCGTCAAAGTTACGTCCACTGAATTTTTTTTTTGTCTCTGACAGGCTGATGCTGTTATTCTGAGTGTCTGACAACATTCACAACAGTCTGACCAACCTTAACTCTGGATGTTTCCTGAGGTCAAATAACAGATTTTTGGAATAATTTTGGGAATCACGCTGCAGGCTTTAGTTAAGATCTACTGCTGTTTGATTTGCTGTTCATATTATCTTTTTTAATGTGGCCAAAGTCTGAACGTAGACCAGTATGAAGAGAAAGAATGATAACAGACTAGAAACCTTTTCAGTTTTACAGGCATGTGAGAGTTGTTTGTAGAAGCAGTAAACAAAAGTGGAACTAAAACCTGTCAGTTCCACAGGTTTTTTCTTAAACTTCTCTCTAACTGCATCCAGGGAGGAGACAGGGTGGAGGAACCTGAAGGAGAGGAAGGGCATGACAGAGGAGGAGGTGAAGGAGATAAAGCAGGAGTTGATGAAGAAGGAGGAGGCGATGACGGTTTTAATCGGACAGAAACCGTGAATGGGACCAGCCGGCACCTCCCACGAGGCTTTCTGGAGGATTTCCTGGACAGGTGAGTAACTCTTCCCTCAGTCTGCAGCTGAAATTTGATTCCAGTTCGATCAAAGAGGGATGCCAACTTTAATGCGGCTACTGCAGGAGGTTCAAGGAGTCATGTAGGAGGTTTTGCAGTCTTGTTGGAGGTTCTACTGTCATGTAGGGGGCTCTACTGTCCTGTAGGCTGTTCTACAGTCCTGTAGAAGGTTCTAGGAGTCATGTAGGAGGTTATCCAGTCCTGTAGGAGGTGCTACTGTCTTGTAGGAGGGTCTACAGTCCTGTAGGAGGTTCTAGGAGTCATGTAGGAGGTTCCCCAGTCCTGCGGGAGGTTTCAGGAGTCCTGTAGGAGGTTTTACAGTCATGTAGAAGGCTCTACTGTCCTGTAGGAGGTTCTAGGAATCCTTCAGCAGGCGTTTGCGGTTCTTAAGGTGGTTCAAATGGCCATTTTAGAGATTTGTAGTTCTCCTTTAGGTTCTTCTTTATTGGTTCCTCAGTTAAACTCTATGGCCTTTGAAGAGGTTTAATTTGTCCTAGGGAGATTACAGTCATCTTTTAGAGGGTCCCAGTGATCCTTTTTGAGGTTTTAGTGGTCCTTTAAATGGTTCTTGTGGTCGTTTAAATGGTTCTAGTGGTCCTTCAGGAGCTTCGTATGTTCCTCTTAATGGTCATAGTTGTCCTTTAGGAAGTTCTAATGGTCCTTTAAATGGTTGTAGTAGTCCTTTTAAATGGTTCTAATGGTCCTTTTAAATGGTTCTAACGGTCCTTTTAAATGGTTCTAATGGTCCTTTAAGTGGCTCTAGTGGTTCCTATTAGATCAAGCAGTGTATTAAGAGGTTCTAGTAATCTTCAAGGAGATTCAGTGGTCTTTTTGGAGGTTCTAATGGTCACTTGGGAGGTTCTAGCAGTCCTTTAAAAGGTTCATATGGCCTAGTAGGTAGTTGGAGTGGCCCTCTAAGGTTAGTCCTTTTGCAGAATGTTTTTGTAGCTCCTAGTGATCTTTCAGGACTTCCTCGTGATCATTTAAATGGTTCGAGTGGTCCTTGAAATGGTTCTAGTCTAATCTAGTTATATTAAAGGAGGTTTGGTGGTCCCTTTGGAGGTTTTAATGGTAATTTGGGAGGTTCTAGTGGTCCTCTTGGTTCTTCTAGTAATGGAGGTGATTCCAAATGTCCTGTGAGAGGTTGTAGTAGTCAAGTGTTAATCCCATAGGTACGTCTAAAGGTCAACAAGGAGGTTGAAATGTTTTTTTTAGTCCTTTATTGCAGATGTCTTAGTATTCCCTAAGGAGGCTCTGGTGTTCTTTTGGCACTTAAGGAGATTACTGTAGTCTTTAAGGAGGTACCAGCCTGTTTCTGGTTGGTCTTAAAGAGGCTCTAGTGGTATTTTAGGATTTTAAAATGGTCTTTTAAAGGGTTCTAGTGGTTCATTATGAGATTCTAGAGGTTCTTGTTGCAACTGAAGTTCTACATGTTCTGTAATAGGTTGTGATGGTTATTAGGGAGGTTGTACTCATCCTTAAGGAGGCTCTGGTGTTCCCTTAAGAGCTCCTGACATCTTTAAGAGATTCTAAGTGTCTCTTGGGAGGATGCAGTGACCTTTACAAGCTTCTGGTGTGTCCCTTGTGTTGTTTTTGTGTGCTTTGATAAACCCACTCTCTGCAAACACAGTCAGAGACTAGCTGGTGAACTCTGCGGTGTGGACTTTGTTGTAACTGCTGGATGTTTGTTGTTGGATGTCTTTGCAGGTATCTGTACTCTGACAGGCTGAAGGTTTTGGGTCCTCTCATCATGGGCATCGGGATTTTCCTCTTCATCTGTGCCAACGCCGTCCTCCACGAGAACCGTGACAAGAAGACTAAAATCATCAACCTGCGGGACATTTACTCCACAGTTATCGACCTCCACAGCCTCCGTAAACCCAACACCTCCTCCAGCAATCCTCTTAACGGCCTTGTTAACTATGTCCAATCAAAGAGCCTGGAGACCAAATCCAGGGCATACCCTGCCTCCCTGTTGAACAGGAGTCAGGGAGGAGGAGGAGGAGGAGGAGGAGGAGAGGGAGGAGGTGGGCAATTGTCCAGACAACCAGGAGATGGAGGAGGTTTGGGCAGTGATGGAGAAGGAGGAGGCACTGTGTTCAGCATCTACCAGGAGCAGCCCCTCACTCCTCCTACCCCCTCTTCCATCTCCCTCAGCTTCAGCCCCTTCCACCTCCCAACCTGCTGGACCTCCCTGAAGAAGGAGGCACCCAGTTCCTTCACCTTACCCCTGCGCCGGCCGCGGCCTGCTGCTCCCCGCAGGAGGCACTCCGCTCGGGCCGGTACGAGCTGGAGCACAGAGGGGGAGGAGGAGAGAGGGAGGGAGGGGGGAGGCCACCACCAGGAGGACAAAGTGAAAGAGGATGAGGTGTATGCATGTTCATCAACTCCTCTGTGCTCCTCCACCGCCCCCAAACTCAGAGCCTTCCAGGGTTCCTGCAGCCCCTCCAACTTCCATGGGGAAGCACCAGGAGGCTCCAAGGCCCTGCTCCTCCTCTCCTCCTCCTCCCTCACCCCCTCCCACCTGTCGCTGTCCTCCCTGTCTCACCTCCTGTCCTCCTCCTCGTCCACGCCGCCCCAACCCTGCAGGAGGCAAAGCCTGCCGACTAGCAGCAGCACTACAGGTTACAGTAAACTGACACACGGCGAGGAGGAATCGTTTGAGTCTCCAGAGATGGCATCATCACATCATGTGACATCACATAGGAAGTACTCCAACAGAGAGAAGCTAAGGATGATCTCACAGGTAGATTCTGGTCAGAGGCAGGAGGAGGAGGGCAGAGCAGATGGGTCGGCCAATCAACAGTTGACTTAGTGACTGACAGCACAACTGTGAAGTCATGTGACTTTTTGATGACATCAGCATGAGATCAGGACAGGTTCAATATCGACAGGAAGGACGTGTTCACGCACAGCTGAGAAACAAAAAGAGACCGTTGAGTCAAACTGGTTGTCGTAGCAATAAGGAGTCTTCCAGATGAACCAATGACAGCACAACAGGAAATTAACGAATTAACTTTGTTTTATTTGCATTAATCAGCTCATTAACTGACTGCCTGCTTATTAAAAAGACTTGGGAATGTTTTTGTACTAAATCATTATGTGTATTATGTGCAGCCGATCAGTGATCAGAAAAGAAACAGAAATGTTCAGACTGTTTTATAATCCGTCGTCACAGAATAGAAAACATTTGAGCTGCTGAATGTCACTTTGTTCTTCTGTCCTGTTTAACATCAACAAGCACAACATGGAACCTTCACAGATTGACGGACATCTCACACAAATATCAACAATATTTATTTATTTATTTATTTATTATCTATCTACACAGGAAGTCTCATTAAGGCAAGAACAAACACAGTCACATGTCTGACTTCAGTTTCACTTTAATAAAAATGTAAAGAATTAAAGAATCCCAAACACTTAATGGTGAGATGACTACAGTGAAACTAATTCTGATGTTAAAATATCTTCTGTGACTGCCACATTAAGAGACGAGGCTGAGGCATATCTTATATCTATATATCTTAATATCATCTGCATAAAGATGTAGAATACAAATTGCAGTGTATAGTTTCTGTAGGAGAATAAAAGAGAACCGGGCCTGTGGGACACCTTCACAGAAACTACCGAGTCTGACCAGAGAGACGTTAAACCATTCTGTCCATTCAGTACTCACAAAGAGGACTCACACAATATACGTCAGGTGATCTTCGCTCTCATGGTAACAATAATATACAAACAGTTAAAGGTGCAAGGAAGCTATTTTAAAGACATTTATATTTTGAAATAACAGATATCTACTGAAGTTAGCAGGCTAACCAGCTAGCTGAGGATCTCTTTCTCACGGTGGCCCAAAGCTCCTCCAAGCACTTCCCTGGTAGTCCGGCTAGCTGCATGGCTAACTGAGCTAACAAGTGAACAGTAGCTACAGTCATGGATGTATAGCTAATACAACTAGCAGCAATTATGCCGTTTTTGGTTTGGTTTCAGACGCGTTGCGTTTCCATCTACAATTAATATCTCTTCAATGTTGGCGGGTCGCCATCAATGTTGGCGGGTCGTCATCAACGTGGGCGGGGCGTCATCAGTACGTACTTATCCACGCGACACATAAACAGGGCTAGCTGTGGGCTACGCAAAACACGCACACCTTTTCATTTCTTGTCGCACCATCAAGCTCGTTCTGGATGCGTCTTCAGCGACAACACTCAGGAGCGTCTCCACCTCTGCCACGGTCCACGCCGTGTTCCTGCGCGTTGTTCCTTCCATGTAATCGCTGTGTTGACTGAACGCAGATGCTAGTTTTTAAAGGTAGCGGGTGTCAGGCTCAGACGTCGCGCTCGTCATGAGTCATCAAGTGGCGTCGCTCTCTGTCCAATCAGTGGCCGGCTGCCAGCTTACGTCACACAGAAGTATCAGCTCAGCTCGGTTGGAACTTATACGGAGGTGATACTAAAAAGCACCACTTTAGCAGGTACCAGGTACCAGATTTCAGTAATGGGAACGCAAAAAAAGCGAGCTAAGTCGAGGGGAGGCGAGCTGGTACTGTCGGTGGAAAAACGGCATTAGTAGTTAATCTGGTGATATGCTGCCCCCCCTTGTTTGTTGGGAGTATGAATTGGGGAGTAATTCTTACATATTGCACCTTTAATGTTGTGAAACAGTCACAGCTTGATTGGCTATGGAAAAAATCCAGTTTGGGTTCAAATTAATATGTTAGTGTTTCCAGCATGAAACTAAAAGTCAACACCAATGTCTTTTTAAACTACGCTATCAGACAAACTTTGGTTTCCATGGTAACAGTCCTGTTTGACCCAGCCACCCCAGCCTACGCAGACTTTTCTTGCTCTTTATATGACATCACCTGAGTTTGACGACACATTAAAACATGATACTAGACGGGCAGCTGAACATTGATAGTGTGAAGTGTTGTTATGACAGCACTGCTGTATTTAATGTGTCATATTTAACAACACACCTGGTGGGGATCTACTTTTTTGAAATAAGAAATCAAAAGTGTTTCTTTAAATGATCTTATGAGTTAAATAAAAACTAGATTTTCTCTGACGGGGTAAAACAGTAAGACACTGAAGATGATCTGTGACTTTAAAAGACTGAAGTTCAGCATACAGAACATTTATATCCGTCACAAGAACCATCTCATTCTGATATTTTGGCTTTTGGTATGATGTTAAACTTTATGTCTACATTTAGTTTGTTTTAATCTAGTGGGAACGTCTCCCCGCAGACAAGGTGTTGATGGGTTCAATCAGTGTATTTGTTAATGAATGAACTGTAAACATTATGACATCACATGTTTTCCATCAGCATGTAACTGTGGACACTAACTCCAGGACTGATGATGTGACCGTGACGCCATTTGATTGTTTTCAAGTCGAGGCTTCATCCCGTCTTCCACCAAAACTGAGCCTGCTTCAACTCAACAGCACAACAGCCTATCAGCTGATAACTTTCACTCCCTGCTTCCTGCGAGTGTATCTGCTGAAACATTGGCATCAATAAATCTGAATAAAGCACATTAAGTCTTGTCACCTGCTGCTGTTCTCTGGTTTCACACCTGGTCAAATATTATGTGTTTTGTTTTGTTTTTGGATCGTTTCACACCTGAAACCTAAAACAAAGTTTGATTTTTGTGTTTTTTTAATTTCAAGACTGAAGATCTACACGTCTTCATCCTGTCGTCATCATCGTCATCATCATCGTGAAAATACGTCTTTATAAAGACGTCACAGTGTTGTCAGCGACGTCACAGCCGACATTTATCGTGATGCTCATCTTGTTTAGGACCTTTTCTGACCCAGCTGGCTCCATGTTGGTTCTGGTGCCGTGTTGATGAGACGACGTAGTTCACTGAGCTTTAACACAAAACTACATGAGGTTTGACTTTAACGACAACAAACTGACAAACGTGTGTAATTCATGACCCAGTTCAGACCGGATCAGTACTTTACCTGTCTCTTTGTTCACAACCAGACAAAGGTTTGATCAGAGAAGGTCCATGAGGTCCACTGGAGGGGGCGGGGCTTCAGCTGTCTATGTAATCAGGGGTGAAATTTCACTCCGGGGCTGATCCGCCTCTGGAGGCAGAATCAGAGGCGCAGTATTGGCGAACCGAACCAGTAGTCCTTTTTACACAGCGATGCCGCATCATCGCTGCAGTGGCGGTACGCCAATTCTCCACCGTGTACCGTCATGCCTCGTGACGGTACACGCCATTATGATGACGTCGGTGTATTTTCAAGGTGTTTCCCAGGTGTCCTCCTGTCAATCTGAATCTGAATCTGCCGACGAGTCGGTAGGACAGACAGGAGGACAGACAGGAGGACAGACAGGAGGACAGACAGACAGGAGGACAGACAGGAGGACAGACAGACAGGAGGACAGACAGGAGGACAGACAGGAGGACAGACACTTCTCCACGTATATCTGCAGTATTGTTTTCCTCATAAGTCACCAAAGACAGTTCCAGCTGCTACGTTCCTGTTGTTTGGTCCTGTAACGTTGCTTTGTGGGACATTTCTCTGTGTTTAGTTGAGTGAAGGACCTGTGTAGTTATCAGACTGTCAGACCGACACGCCCTCGATACGCAGCCGGCTGATCCGTTCACACTGGTTCGGTTCTCCAATACTGCGGCCCTGATACTACCTCCAGAGGCGGATCAGCGCCAGAGCGAAATTTCACCCCTCGCCGCCTCTGAGACTTTCACACAGAGGAGGCGGAGAATTGGCGAACCGCTGCAGCGATAATGTGGCTTCTCTGTGTACAAAGGCAGGTGTTATTCACACCACACAGAAGTTCTGACTGAGTCCAGACAGGGCCCTGATTCAGCCCAGGTGTGTCTGCTGCTGAAGTCCAAACCTGTTGTTGAAAAATGCTGCCGAAAAAAGGTATTATATGATTTTCATTATTCATTATTGATCCATCATCAGTTTTAGCTCATATTTTTTATGACAATCTGGACACATGAGATAATGTTTAATTTGACTTTATTAGTTTCTTCAAGTTTATATGAACAAAGATTCTGTTACTTTATTGATTGATCACTGATTGATCAGTTTGCTTTAAATGAACAGAGTCAAAATACTGAAGGAATGAATCAACAAAGACAGACAGAAACATGTAAAGAAACAAAGAAAAGAAGAAAAGTACAATAATAAGAGAAGTGCAAGAAAGTTTCCCCCCCACACACACAGATGGTACAGCCCCCCCCCCCACACACACATCACACACACACACACACACACACACACACACACACACACACACACAGACACATCACACACACACACACACACACACACACACACACACACACACACACACACACACACACACACGGTACAGCCCCCCTCCTGACTGAGACAATAGTTGGGGCTGAATGGCTGCAGACAGTTAAAGGAGCAGGCCGCTGTTTTTACAGGATTCAACACTTTCCTCTCTTTTCATTAAAATAAATAACTTTATGATTCTGAACATTTCTTCACAGATATGCACATCATTTATGTTATTTTGAGCCGTCACACATGAAGTTTTGAACATTTGATTAACAGTTCAGTGCTTCTGTAACGATCCAATCACTGCTGATCAATCTGATTTGAATGATTGATTAGTGATGTTTGACCTTCAGAGACAACACTTAAACCACATCAGAACTGAAAGGATTTAACTTCATGACGTGACGAAGAAGAAGAAGAAGATGAAGATGAAGAAAAAAAGAAGTAGAAGAAGAAGAAGAAAAAGATGAAGAAAAAGAAGAAGAAAAGGGAGAAGAAGATGAAGAAAAAGAAGAAGAAGAAAAGGAAAAAGAAGATGAAGAAAAAGAAGAAGAAGAAGAAGAAGAAGAAGAAGAAGAAGAAAAAGTAAAAGAAGATGAAGAAAAAGAAGAAGAAGAAGAAGAAGAAGAAGAAGAAGAAGAAGAAGAAGAAAAAGGAAAAAGAAGATGAAGAAAAAGAAGAAGAAGAAGAAGAAGAAGAAGAAAAAGTAAAAAGAAGATGAAGAAAAAGAAGAAGAAGAAGAAGAAAAAGAAGAAGAAGAGAAAATTAATTAATTGTTGACAGACATCTCAGTTATTTGACTCCAATAATAAATAAATGCAGCAGAATGATCCTTTAAAGGGGAGGCGACCCTGCCCCCCCCCATCAGCAGGTGAGATGGTACAGTCCAGAACCCCCCCCCCCTCTCATTGAGCTGAATGAATGAGGGAGTCAGTGTTTGTGCCAACAGAGACTCTGCAGCAACACATTCCTCCTCTCCACATTTATTCTCACACAGGGAACTGGTCTGAGTCCAGTTAGTCCCAGTCCAGGTCCAGTCCAGGTCCAGTCCAGGTCCAGTCCAGGTCCAGTCCAGGTCCAGGTCCATTCAGCTCCTTAGCCGCTGGTCGCAGACATGAAGCTGTTGCTGGTGTTGTTGCTGATCGAACAAGCTGCAGCTCAGCAGAGAGGTGAGAAACTTTCTCTTCACTCACTTCTGTTAATCTGCTTCTGTAGAGGTCAGTGTTCTGCAGAGTTCTGCTTGGTTCTGCAGAATTCTGCTGGGTTCTGCAGAGTTCTGCTGGGTTTTGCTGGTGGAACTATGAGGTGTGATTGGTTGAAACTCCCAGACAGTTGGTTCTCTCACATGAAGAGAAAGATTCTTCACTCACATGTTTCTGATGAAAACCTGAAAATCTCTCTGAGTTTGAACAGAAGCTCAAATAGTTTGAAAGATCAGTTTTTTATTTAAAGTTTGTTGTTTTATTTTAATGTTTCAGCTGTTTTTTCCTGGATGTCCATGTTTTCATGATAAATGAGGACAAATTTAATGTTTAGTTTTTCAAAGACAAATCTGAGATATTATGGTTTGTTATAAACTGCATCAAAGGGGATTAGCTGTTAGCTCTGTTAGCTGTTAGCTCTGTTAGCTGTTAGCTCTCTTAGCTGTAATATAGGGGAGAACAATGTAAAATAAGATGGATGATGACACACTTGGTGTTTGTCCCTCAGTTGTGTCTGCAGTGTTGATGTGACGTCTTCATATAGTCTAAACAGAACTCAGTTTTTAGTCCTTGACTTGTGACACACTGATCCAGGATTTATCTGTTTAGTCTGACTGTCTTCAGCAGTCAGACGAGTTTACGTTTGGACTCATTTAACAGAAATATTTCACCTCTGAAAATTAAATGTGTAGCAGTAAGAAGCTAATGTTCGGCTACAAACAGACGACATCACGGTCACATGACTCAAACGTCTCCACCACTAAGAGTCTTACTGCACAATTACTATCCAGGTTTTCTATAAACTGATCAGAGTACAAGTTGTAAAGTCAGAGTTAGAACAGTGTGGAACTAAAGTGGCCTGTAGAGACGGACTAGTGAGGAGACGAGTCTCCGTGTTCGCTGTGAGGACGTTTAATGTCCCCGACAACCTCTGGAGTCTCATTCAGACACTTTAACCCTTTTTAACAGGGTTAGAAAAATTCAACAAACTCACAGAAATCAGAAGAACAAACAAGCTCACTGATTTCCGGTTTGAGGACGACGGCCTACAGACTGTACTGGAGGGAAACGTGTGTGTGTGTGTGTGTGTGTGTGTGTGTGTGTGTGTGTGTGTGTGTGTGTGTGCATACTGATCGTATTGATGAGGATCTTCAGACAGACAGACTGTATGTCCTGCTGGGACACAACCTGTGTGTGATAATTACTGTTAACAATCACACCCCACCCTCTTCCTCTCCCCCTCCCCTTCCAAAAACCCTAAAACCCCCTCACCCACATTAACTCCCCCACAGAGCTCAGTCTGTGTGTGTGTGTGTGTGTGTGTGTGTGTGTGTGTGTGTGTGTGAGAGAGAGAGAGAGAGTGGGGGAGGGTCAGAGGTCATTTGAACATCAACAGGCTGATTTAACACATTCCAACAGACTGAGTGAATCAGCAGCTTCACTGACTCGTTATCAGTCTGACGATGACTCACCTCATTAATCTGCTGCAGATCACATTATGTATGAACTCACCTGAACTCTAACTCACCTGAACTCTAAGCGTACACGTAGCTGGTGTGGTGTCCCCGGTGTCCCTCTGTGGTCTGTGTGTGTGACATGTGTCACTATCCAGCAACTGGGACAAGAGGCAGATCCTATTTTAAACTGGAGAATAAAACCAAACTGAGTGATCACAAGTGAAACAACGAGCTACACAGAGAAACGTCTGTTGTGTTCTTCTGTAGCATTTAGCCATGCTAACTAACATGCTAACTAACATGCTACAGCTGCTGACCTGCTCTGATCTGATCTAGGGTTAGATTTGATTGGCAGCGATGGTCGGCACCCACAGAAGTTTAGCCTGAGTGAACACACACGACGCGCTGCGACACACTCAGAGCCCTGCAGCCAATCAGAGCAGAGCTGCAGCTCCACCGAACATGAATGTAGCTGAGACATTTACTGAGACGCCTGCATGTAGACTGAAGGTCTGTGTGTGTGTGTGTGTGTGTGTGTGTGTGTGTGTGTGTGTGTGTGTCTCTGTGTGTCTCTGTGTGTGTGTGTGTGTGTCTCTGTGTGTGTGTGTCTGTGTGTG
Organism: Lagodon rhomboides; assembly: GCA_039737535.1. Taxonomy (NCBI): domain Eukaryota; kingdom Metazoa; phylum Chordata; class Actinopteri; order Spariformes; family Sparidae; genus Lagodon; species Lagodon rhomboides. The sequence goes on from CM077803.1 coordinate 27,871,081, forward strand.
TGTGTGTGTGTGTGTGTGTGTGTGTGTGTGTGTGTGTGTCTCTGTGTGTGTGTGTGTGTGTGTGTGTGTGTGTGTGTAAGACCACCCAGTTGTTGTGATCGTACCTCCACAGCTGATCACACAAGACAGTAATTAACGTGTGTGTGTGTGTGTGTGTGTGTGTGTGTGTCTTTTATCAGTTTCAGTAAACACTGAGACTCTCAGATCTTTTCACCGATCAAAGTGATCAAAGGGATGATAAATTGTTAGAATGTATTTTAAGATTTATTGATTAATGGATGAAACGAGCTGATCATCAGTGGAGAATAATGACAGTCAATCAGTTGATCAGTTATTGATTAAGATGACTGAATCAGTGATGAAACAGGTTGACCTTTAACCTCTGAAGCAAGCACCAAAGATTGTCTGTGTTAACAGGATGTTTGACTCTGAATTTCCTTTTCAACAAAAAACTTTTTTTTTAAACTCTCAAGTTTAAAAGTTTAATTTAAGTTGTCAGTGTTTCACAGGAAGAAACTTCACTATCAGGTTTCAGACAATGACTCACCTGAGAGTTTACCTGCAGGACACCTGATCTGTCTGAGGCGCCGCTGACTGTCTGAGCGAGAAAACACTGAACAAAGAGTTCATTCACTCACTCACTCCATTCTGACACATGAGGGTTTTATTGTTCACCGATTACTTCTGGATGCTAACAGTTAGCGATGTGTTTCAGGATGCTAACAGTTAGCGATGTGTTTCAGGATGCTAACAGTTAGCGATGTGTTTCAGGATGCTAACAGTTAGCGATGTGTTTCAGGATGCTAACAGTTAGCGATGTGTTTCAGGTCTGTTCCCTGCCATCTTGAATTTGGCGAGTAATGCAGTGATCAGCAGTAATGCAACATGTGGAGATCCAGAACCAGAGGTTTACTGTAAGTTGGTCGAACACGTTCCAGGACGACGGATCAAGAACCCACACTGCCCGAAATGTGATGCCAACTCTGTCCTGTCTAAAGGTACGAAACCAGAACCACAGAGTCCACATTGAACTGCAGGTCCAGTTTTCTTTAAAACCAGAACCAAAAGCAGAGGGATCAGTTTAAAGGGCCAGTCTGGTGTTTTTCTATGTTCCTCTTTATTGTAAAATAATTTATGTCAGAACCAACTACATGTGGGTCCGTTTCTGAATACTGTCTGACCTCCTGGCTGCGGCCCGTTGGTTCCTGCTGAAGACGTAAATCTTACATAACATAAATAAACACATATATAAATAGATTTATATTTAAATGTAGTTTGATGTGATTTCCTCAAACTGCTAACACTTTGTTGGGGACTGTTTTCAGTGGTGGGTGAATCCACAGTTTGAGCTCGAGTGAGTGTCACTAACTTCCTGTCAGATTCTTTCAGAACAAAAGTTCCCCATAACAACGGAAGTCAAGTCCAGGAAAAAAAGTTCTGTCACCAAAATAAAAATCTTGATTAATCAGCTGAGGAATCAACTGTACCCTTTAGATCAATCATCAAGATGTCTGATTATTGATCTCTCTGATAAATCATTCTGATTACTGATCAGTCTGATCAACTAACAGTAGTTGTGTTTGTTGTTTAGAACGTCACCCAATCACCAACGCCATCGATGGGACCAATCAGTGGTGGCAAAGTCCGAGTATCAAGAATGGACGACAGTTTCACTGGATCACCATCACACTGGATCTCAAACAGGTAACACACACACACACACACACACACACACACACACACACACACACACACACACACACACACACACACACAAACAACAGACCTGTTCAGGCTCAGCAGACATTTTTTGTGAATGAATGAATGAATGAGGCTGTTTGGTATGAAGACAACCTACCTGTGTAACCTGTGTTCTCTGAGTAACCAGGTGATCACAGTACAGGTCAACATGTGTAACCTGTGTTCTCTGAGTAACCAGGTGATCACAGTACAGGTCAACCTGTGTAACCTGTGTTCTCTGAGTAACCAGGTGATCACAGTACAGGTGAATGTTCTGACTGTTTGTCTTTCTTTTTAGATTTTTCAGGTAGCCTACATCATCATCAAGGCAGCTAACTCTCCTCGGCCAGGTGAGACCTGTCTGTCTGTCTGTCTGAACCGTCTGTCCGTCTAACCTGTCTGTCTATCAGACCTGTCTGTCTGTCCGACCTGTCTGTTTGAGCAGTCGGTCAGTCTGATCTGTCCGTCTGACATGTCCGTCTCTCTCCAGGTAACTGGATCCTTGAGCGCTCTCTGGACGGTGTGACCTTTGACCCCTGGCAGTTTTACGCCATCAGTGACTCAGAGTGTTTGTCTCATTACAACGTGACGCCGCGACTTGGCCCGCCGACCTACAAGAACGACACAGAGGTCATCTGTACGTCGTACTACTCCAGACTGAACCCTCTGGAACATGGAGAGGTGAGTTAGTCTGTCTATCTGTCTGTCTGTCTGTCTGTATCCTTCTCTGACCTGTCTCTCTCTTTACCTGTCTGTCTCTCAGATCCACACCTCTCTGATTAACGGTCGACCAGGAGCCGATGATTTGACTTCTGAACTTCTGAACTTCACATCAGCTCGTTACATCAGACTAAGGCTTCAGCGAATCAGAACACTCAACGCTGACCTGATGACGCTGAGCGCCTGGGACCCCCGGGACATCGACCCCATCGTCACCCGGAGGGTGAGACAGGCTGCTGTTGCAGATGAGCTGTGGTTACATGATCAACATGTTCACTTCCTGTCAGGGAGGTTGAATAAGAGAGCTGCAACAACACAAGTGTCACAGCTCTCTCGTTCGGCCGGCAGGCTCCTGTTGTTTAATCAGGTTTAATATCGATCAATAAAATGTGTCAACATCGTTAAATATTCATTAATTAAAACATTAAAATGTTTTTATATATTGTCTCTCAGTATTATTACTCCATCAAAGACATCTCTGTGGGTGGGATGTGTATCTGTTACGGCCACGCTCAGAGCTGCCCGCTGGACCCTGTTACTAAGGTAACGACACACACCTGCACACCTGTTCACCTGTTCACATGAACACCTGTTCACCTGTTCACATGAACACCTGTTCACATGAACACCTGTTCACCTGTTCACATGAACACCTGTTCACCTGTTCACATGAACACCTGTTCACCTGTTCACATGAACACCTGTTCACCTGTTCACATGAACACCTGTTCACCTGTTCACATGAACACCTGTTCACCTGTTCACATGAACACCTGTTCACCTGTTCACATGAACACCTGTTCACCTACGCAGTGTTCTGACAGCTGATGAAAATATTTCTGTGTGTGTGTACACAGAAGCTGCAATGTGTGTGTGAACACAACACCTGTGGAGAGAGCTGTAATGACTGTTGCCCTGGTTACCACCAGCAACCATGGCAACCAGGAACCATCTCCGAGGGAAATACCTGTGAAAGTAAGAAACACAGAGTGGACACAAAAATAGAAATACCCTTAAACACACTTCTGTTTCTATACAACATCTGACTGTTTCTCACTTGACTGTCTCTCACCTGTCTGTCTCTCACCTGTCTGTCTCTCACCTGTCTGTCTCTCTCAGAGTGTAACTGTCACAACAAAGCATTCGACTGTTTCTACAATCAGACCGTTGCCGACCTCTCTTTGAGCTTAAACACTCATGGTGTTCATCAGGGAGGCGGAGTCTGTATTGACTGTCAACAAAACACCGCCGGCATAAACTGTGAGACCTGCGCTGCCGGATACTACAGACCCGCTGAGGTACTGACAAATACTGTAAATAATACTACAGACCAGCTGAGGTACTGACAAATACTGTAAATAATACTACAGACCAGCTGAGGTACTGACAAATACTGTAAATAATACTACAGACCCGCTGAGGTACTGACAAATACTGTAAATAATACTACAGACCAGCTGAGGTACTGACAAATACTGTAAATAATACTACAGACCAGCTGAGGTACTGACAAATACTGTAAATAATACTACAGACCCGCTGAGGTACTGACAAATACTGTAAATAATACTACAGACCAGCTGAGGTACTGACAAATACTGTAAATAATACTACAGACCAGCTGAGGTACTGACAAATACTGTAAATAATACTACAGACCAGCTGAGGTACTGACAAATACTGTAAAACTGTCTTAATAACTCAGTAGATGGTTTCAAAAGTAAGCTAAAAACGTTCACACGAGCCTTTAATTAGCTTTTAATAAAGCTTTTAATACTGCCTCACACCACCTGCATTATTGATCTTATTCTGCACTACTGTTTTTATGTTGTTGCATTATATGTTTCAATTAACTATTTATTTACTATTTATTAACTATTTATGCATTTTATTACCTCTGATTCTTGCTGTTTCGCTATGTTTTGTTGTTCCTTATTGTTGTTTTATCTCCCTTCTTGTTATTATGTTTTTAAATGCTCTTATGCTCTTTTGATGCTCTTTCTTTTGTTGTGAAGCACTTTGAGCTACAATCTCTGCATGAAATGTGCTATACAAATAAAGTTTTATTATAATTATTATTAATAAATACAGTTCATTTGAAAAGGAGACAACTGACGTGTCTGTAAACACAAGCAGGTCATTGCTTTAACTGTGTGTGTGTGTGTGTGTGTGTGTGTGTGTGTGTGTGTGTGTGTGTGTGTGTAGGTTTCTCCATATTCAGACTCTCCTTGTGTTGAGTGTAACTGTGATCTGAGAGGCTCGAAGTCTTCAGTCTGCAGCAGAGACGACGCACAGCCAGGTCACTGTCACTATTGTTTTTGATTTTGTTTTTGTTTGTGTTTATTTTGTTGTTGTCTTTTTTTGTTGTTTCCTTGTTGTTTTTTGTTGTTGTTTCATTGTTTTTGTTGTTGTTGTTATTTTTTGTTTGTGATGTTTTTGTTGTTGTTATTCATAGTTTTCAGTCACGTGACCCGCGCGCTGACCTGGAGGGCAGAACAGTAGACTATGTACTCTGGACATCACCAACAAAGCTTATCAGTCCAAACACAAGCTTCAAGGTGTGAGGAGATTTCCAAATCACTGCACTTTCAGTTTATTTGCAGTTAACGCAGCTCCTCAGCTAACTAGCTAACTTTAATTCATTAGGACCACTGCAGCTGGTCGCCTCGCTACACGACAACAAACCACGTCACAACGATTAGACAGATGTGACTTATGACTAAAAATATGATTAATAAAAGTATATACTTGTTTTTACTTGAGCTTAACTTTGATGCAGTGTTCTCTGCAAATACGTGAGTATTTGGACAGCTCCCATTGTTTATGGCACAAATCCTCTCTGGGTTTCTTTTGCGGACGGAATTCAGTCGAAGCAGAGCCGAGGCTTGTCTCCTTGCCTGTTAGTGCGTCCGATAGCGCAACAACTCTCCAGCATTTTGGCAAAATTAAACTGGTTTCAAACGAAAGTTATCACTTGCTTCTGTGCTGACGGGCAGCGTGGAACGATCTTCTGCCCTCCAAGGGGGCGTTCCCCTGGGAGCGTGACGTCACGGGAAAACTATGAATAGGGTGAAATACAGCAGCAACAAAGTTGCATCGTAGGTCTCACTGAGTGTATACTGCTGTGTGTGTCTGTGTGTGCGTACATGCAGGTCAGTGTGTGTGTCAGGAAGGTTTTGCAGGTCGACAGTGTGATCGTTGTGCGTTTGGATTCAGAGATTTTCCTCTCTGTGCTCGATGTGAGTGTAACCTGTCCGGCAGCATCAACACTGACCCCTGCAGGCCCTGCACCTGCAAGGTAAACAGTGACATCACCAACACAACCATCTTCATCATCTTCACTAGATACATCTCACCTGCTCTCTGACATCTCACCTGTTCCCTTCCCCTCAGGTGAACGTGATGGGAGCTCACTGTGACCTGTGCAAACCAGGTTTCTACAACCTGCAGAAGAATAATCTACGTGGCTGCACCGACTGTTTCTGCTTTGGTGTGTCCGACGTCTGCGAGAGCTCCGCCTGGTCGACAGCACAGGTAACACACAGACACACCTGTACTCAGGTAACACACGGACACACCTGTACTCAGGTTATTTCTCTAAATATGAAGTTCTGACAAAGACTTATTTTTCAGGTGCTTCAGACAGATGCTTGGCTCCGCCCCTCTCAGTCCCTCCACACAACGCTTGTCATCCATGGCAACGACCTCCCCATCCCCAGCAACACTTCTTCTGGTCACACCCACCAACATGTGCTGTCGTGGGCGGCGCCCGACAGTTTCCTTGGCAACAAGGTCAGCCACCATTTCCATATTTGGCCATTATTCTATCACTCTGTAACCAGGAACCTGTCTGTCTAACTGTCTGTCTCCCTGTCTCCCTGTCTGTCTGTCTGTCTGTCTCTAGCTGGTGTCCTATGGAGGTTTTCTGAACTACTCTGTGGTTTACGACATCCCATTGGACAATGAAGACCATTCCCTGCCTGCCCACTCTGACATCATCATTGAGGTGAGAACAAACTCCTGAAAATATTTGAACAAATTTAAGTATTTAAGACTTCTTGTAAGTTATCTTTAATGTTAAAACATGTTAAAAATGTTAATGTAAACAAATGTGAGTTTTGGATTGGTTTTAATATTAAAAACTACAATCATGGCATCTAGAAGGACTACAACTCTCTCTCGTCTCCAGGGAAATGGTCGTGCTCTTCGTCTGTCGCCTCCTCTACTTCTCTTCCTCTCTCCATTGGCCAAGCGCTCGGTTGCCGTGGAGATAGCTGGGAGACACTTCCTGGATGTTCAGACTGGCGTTCACATTACCCGTGATGACATGCTGTCAGTCCTGACTGACGTGACATCACTGAGGGTCAGAGTTCACCTGAACGCCTCTGCTAACGGACAGATACGGTAAAAACAAAGTAATCTGGTTACAAGGAGTGAAATGTTCTCAGACTGTGTTTGTTAAGAGCACTTTACAGCACAAATGGGTTAGGGTTATGGGTTAACCCTAACCCACGCTAACCCTGAGGTATTTAAACTGCTCTACAGTATCAGTGAGATTCTGATCACTCTGGAAATTGTTGGGCTGTCCTGCTCGACTCTTCAGGCTCTTGTGGAGTTCGGGGACGGTATGTGTGGACTGGCAGCCTGAGGTGGTGGTTCGTATTTTAAAAAAAGACCCCAGAGCTCCGACTATCAGAGGGTCACACTGCTTGGCCTCCTGAAAAACTTGAGATTCAAGTGGACTGATGTGGACTCTATCCTGGTCCTGGATCAGTGGACTAACCCTAACCCTGAAGATCCTGAAGGGATCATGAAAGATGGCCCATCAAGTCTACAGAGTTTTGATTTGTTTTGTATGACCAGAGTGAGCTCTGTGTCTGTATCCTCAGCAGGAAGTCCAATATGTTCTGAAGCTGCAGTCGATGTGGGAGAGAGTCTGTGTGGTAACCCCAGGTGGTTCTGTTGGTTTCATCAGAATAGACCTCCAGTCGATTCTCACTGGAGGTCCAGTCTGATAAAGTGTTTTCAGCTGAGTGTGAAGCTGCAGGGTGAGAGTCTGCAGATGAGAGAGCTCCTGACCAGGGTGCAGTGAGTCCCTGCCCTGAGAAGTCAAGGAGTTCAGAGTCCGGCTCCGAGGTTCCAGTCCTCAGGCATGGTCCTGGTCTCTGTTCCAGTCCTCGGCCGTGATCCTGGTCTCTGCTCCAATCCTCTGCTTCTTGGCGGCTTTATCGCTAACTGAGCAAGTTGAATTGATGGTGGAGCACATTCACTCTGATTGGCTGGTCAGCTCAGCGAATCAGTGCAGGAGATAAGAAAAAGAAAGAGAAAATCTCTTGAGCCTGTCGCTCTATTGTCCGTGATATCTACCGTTTGGTCAGTTTGTCCTCGTGAGTCTCTGCCTCTTCTTCACCAGAGACATTTAAAACTTCTCATCTGACATGTTCTCCATTAGAGGGAGTGGAGTGAAAAATGCTGCGTTATCAGAACAACAGTTTATATATCTGCAGTCTTCTGGTTTCTCTTTTAGATTGATGAATACAGACTATCGCCACCTGCTGCTGTGGAGAATCATTTCCTCTCACACAGGCGCAGAATGTGCGAGTTAGTTGGTGGTCAGCTAGCGTCTTTGAGGTGTGTTGAAGTGCAGCTTTGTGGTCCACACACAGGGTTAGGGTTAGGGACACAACAGTCAGCATCCGTCACAGTAGTTGGTGACAATGAAGGAGTCAGTGGAGGCGGTTCAGTATGATGAGCTCAGCTCTGAACATACCGAGAGGACGATGTCTATCTTTCTCTGACCTGTCTCTCTCTCTGATCTGTCTGTTTCTCAGTCTCAGTTCTGTGTCTCTGGACTTTGCTGACTCTGGTTCAGTTTCTGGTGTTCAGGCGGTTGGCGTGGAGATGTGTGAATGTCCATGGGGTTATAGCGGCACTTCCTGTGAGGTCAGTACTTCGTTTTTACTTTACTGTTAGGGTTGATGAAATTCACGGTAGTGCTATATCGTAGGCAACTGGAACAAACAAGTTCAGTTGCCTGTGATATAGCACTCAGTACACTGATGATAATATCAATCTGAGTAAACCTGTTTTGTGTTTTTTTGTGTGTGTAGATGTGTCTCCCAGGTTTCTACAGGGTGGGAGGAGTTTTATTTGGAGGAAACTGTATGCAGTGTGAGTGTTACGACCACGCCACAGAGTGCGACATCAATGGAGTTTGTTTGGTGAGTGTTAAATCTTCAGTCTTATTGATGTCTGAAAGGACTTGAGCATCACCGTGGCCGAACCGATCACTTCTGCCAGCCGCATTTTAAATGAGCTGTTCAGTCAGTCAGTGTTCACTGTAACCACCCACAGCCTTCCTACTCCTGACCAGGAATAATGTTCTCTCAACAGGTGACATCAGTTGAAACACTGACTAAATGTCTGTCTGTCTGTCTGTCTGTCTGTCTGTCTTTCAGGGTTGTACCCATAATACCACTGGTCCTCACTGTGATCAGTGCCTTCCTGGTTTCTATGGTGATGCTACAGAAGGGACAGCAGATGACTGTCGGTTGTGTCCATGTCCTCTGACGGAGCCATCCAACAGGTTTGGACGAAACAAACTCATTAAAGGAGCAGTTTGTAATTTTAGTTTAAAACCTTCAGAAATGACCTAAAATGGTCAAGTTCTTTATTCGTTACGCTCATTTTAAACACTGAGCGAAATAATGTTCTCTACAGTGAAATAAAGTTCTCTACAGCTAAATAATGTTCTCTACAGTGAAATAATGTTCTTTACAGCTACATAAAGTTCTCTACAGTGAAATAAAGTTCTCTACAGCTAAATAAAGTTCTCTACAGCTAAGTAATGTTCTCTACAGTGAAATAATGTTCTTTACAGCTACATAAAGTTCTCTGCAGCTATATAAAGTTCTCTGCAGCTACATAAAGTTCTCTGCAGCTAAATAAAGTTCTCTACACCTACATAAAGTTCTCTACAGCTAAGTAATGTTCTCTACAGTGAAATGTTCTTTACAGCTACATAAAGTTCTCTGCAGCTATATAAAGTTCTCTGCAGCTACATAAAGTTCTCTACAGCTAAATAAAGTTCTCTACAGCTGAAATAATGTTCTCTACAGTGAAATGTTCTTTACAGCTACATAAAGTTCTCTGCAGCTATATAAAGTTCTCTGCAGCTACATAAAGTTCTCTGCAGCTAAATAAAGTTCTCTACAACTACATAAAGTTCTCTGCAGCTAAATAAAGTTCTGTACAGCTACATAAAGTTCTCTACATCAAAATAATGTTCTCTACAGTGAAATAAAGTTCTCTACAGTGAAATAAAGTTCTCTACAGTGAAATTATGTTCTTTACAGCTAAATAAAGTTCTCTACAGTGAAATAATGTTCTCTACAGTGAAATAATGTTCTTTACAGCTAAATAAAGTTCTCTACAGTGAAATAATGTTCTTTACAGCTAAATAAAGTTCTCTACAGCTAAATAAAGTTCTCTACAGCAAAATAAAGTTCTCTACTGCTAAATAATGTTCTCTACAGTGAAATAATGTTCTTTACAGCTAAATAAAGTTATGTACAGCTAAATAAAATTATCTACAGCTAAATAAAGTTCTCTACAGCTAAATAATGTTCTCTGCAGCTAAATAAAGTTCTCTACAGCTACATAAAGTTCTCTACATCAAAATAATGTTCTCTACAGTGAAATAAAGTTCTCTACAGCGAAATAAAGTTATCTACAGTGAAATTATGTTCTTTACAGCTAAATAAAGTTCTCTACAGTGAAATAATGTTCTCTACAGTGAAATAATGTTCTTTACAACTAAATAAAGTTCTCTACAGTGAAATAATGTTCTTTACAGCTAAATAAAGTTCTTTACAGCTAAATAAAGTTCTCTACAGCAAAATAAAGTTCTCTACTGCTAAATAATGTTCTCTAAAGTGAAATAATGTTCTTTACAGCTAAATAAAGTTATGTACAGCTAAATAAAATTATCTACAGCTAAATAAAGTTCTCTACAGCTAAATAAAGTTCTCTACTGCTAAATAATGTTCTTTACAGCTAAATAAAGTTATCTACAGCTAAATAAAGTTCTCTGCCACGAAGTAATGTTCTCTGCAGCGAAATAAAGTTCTCTGCAGCAAAATAAAGTTCTCTACAGCAAAATAAAGTTCTCTACAGTGAAATAATGTTCTCTACAGCTAAATAAAGTTCTCTGCAGCGAAATAATGTTCTCTACAGCTAAATAAAGTTCTCTGCAGTGAAATAATGTTCTCTACTGCTAAATAATGTTCTCTACTGCTAAATAATGTTCTCTACAGTGAAATAATGTTCTCTACAGCTAAATAAAGTTATCTACAGCTAAATAATGTTCTCTACAGTGAAATAAAGTTCTCTACAGCTAAATAAAGTTCTCTACTGCTAAATAAAGTTCTCTGCAGCGAAATAATGTTCTCTACAGCTAAATAAAGTTATCTACAGCTAAATAAAGTTCTCTACAGTGAAATAAAGTTCTCTACAGTGAAATTATGTTCTTTACAGCTAAATAAAGTTCTCTACAGTGAAATAATGTTCTCTACAGTGAAATAATGTTCTTTACAGCTAAATAAAGTTATGTACAGCTAAATAAAATTATCTACAGCTAAATAAAGTTCTCTACAGCTAAATAAAGTTCTCTACTGCTAAATAATGTTCTTTACAGCTAAATAAAGTTATCTACAGCTAAATAAAGTTCTCTGCCACGAAGTAATGTTCTCTGCAGCGAAATAAAGTTCTCTGCAGCAAAATAAAGTTCTCTACAGCAAAATAAAGTTCTCTACAGTGAAATAATGTTCTCTACAGCTAAATAAAGTTCTCTGCAGCGAAATAATGTTCTCTACAGCTAAATAAAGTTCTCTGCAGTGAAATAATGTTCTCTACTGCTAAATAATGTTCTCTACTGCTAAATAATGTTCTCTACAGTGAAATAATGTTCTCTACAGCTAAATAAAGTTATCTACAGCTAAATAATGTTCTCTACAGTGAAATAAAGTTCTCTACAGCTAAATAATGTTCTCTACAGCTAAATAAAGTTCTCTGCAGTGAAATAATGTTCTCTACTGCTAAATAATGTTATCTACAGCTAAATAAAGTTCTCTACAGTGAAATAATGTTCTCTACAGCTAAATAAAGTTATCTACAGCTAAATAATGTTCTCTACAGTGAAATAAAGTTCTCTACAGCTAAATAAAGTTCTCTACTGCTAAATAAAGTTCTCTACAGCTAAATAATGTTCTCTACAGCTAAATAAAGTTATCTACAGCTAAATAAAGTTCTCTACAGTGAAATAAAGTTCTCTACAGTGAAATTATGTTCTTTACAGCTAAATAAAGTTCTCTACAGTGAAATAATGTTCTCTACAGTGAAATAATGTTCTTTACAGCTAAATAAAGTTATGTACAGCTAAATAAAGTTCTCTACTGCTAAATAATGTTCTTTACAGCTAAATAAAGTTATCTACAGCTAAATAAAGTTCTCTGCCACGAAGTAATGTTCTCTGCAGCCAAATAAAGTTCTCTGCAGCAAAATAAAGTTCTCTACAGCAAAATAAAGTTCTCTACAGTGAAATAATGTTCTCTACAGCTAAATAAAGTTCTCTGCAGCGAAATAATGTTCTCTACAGCTAAATAAAGTTCTCTGCAGTGAAATAATGTTCTCTACTGCTAAATAATGTTCTCTACTGCTAAATAATGTTCTCTACGGTGAAATAATGTTCTCTACAGCTAAATAAAGTTATCTACAGCTAAATAATGTTCTCTACAGTGAAATAAAGTTCTCTACAGCTAAATAAAGTTCTCTACTGCTAAATAAAGTTCTCTGCAGCGAAATAATGTTCTCTACAGCTAAATAAAGTTATCTACAGCTAAATAAAGTTCTCTACAGTGAAATAAAGTTCTCTACAGCTAAATAAAGTTCTCTACAGTGAAATAAAGTTCTCTACAGTGAAATGTTCTCTACAGCTAAATAAAGTTCTCTGCAGCGAAATAATGTTCTCTACAGCTAAATAAAGTTCTCTGCAGCGAAATAATGTTCTCTACTGCTAAATAATGTTCTCTACAGTGAAATAAAGTTCTCTACAGCGAAATAAAGTTCTCTACAGTGAAATTATGTTCTTTACAGCTAAATAAAGTTCTCTACAGTGAAAAAATGTTCTCTACAGTGAAATAATGTTCTTTACAGCTAAATAAAGTTCTCTACAGTGAAATAAAGTTCTCTACAGCTAAATAAAGTTCTCTACTGCTAAATAAAGTTCTCGTCAGCGAAATAATGTTCTCTACAGCTAAATAAAGTTATCTACAGCTAAATAAAGTTCTCTGCAGTGAAATAAAGCTCTCTACAGCTAAATAAAATTCTCTACTGCTAAATAAAGTTATGTACAGCTAAATAAAGTTATCTACAGCTAAATAAAGTTCTCTGCAGCGAAATAAATTTATGTACAGCTAAATAAAGTTCTCTACAGCTAAATAAAGTTCTCTACAGCTAAATAAAGTTCTCTGCAACAAAGCTATGTTCTCTGCAGCGAAATAAAGTTCTCTGCAGCAAAATAAAGTTCTCTACAGCTAAATAAAGTTCTCTGCAGTGAAATAATGTTCTCTACTGCTAAATAATGTTCTCTACAGTGAAATAATGTTCTCTACAGCTAAATAAAGTTATCTACAGCTGAATAAAGTTATCTACAGCTAAATAAAGTTATCTACAGCTAAATAAAGTTCTCTACTGCTAAATAATGTTCTCTACAGTGAAATAATGTTCTCTACAGCTAAATAAAGTTATCTACAGCTAAATAAAGTTCTCTACAGTGAAATAAAGTTCTCTACAGCTAAATAAAGTTCTCTACTGCTAAATAATGTTCTCTACAGCGAAATAATGTTCTCTACAGCTAAATAAAGTTATCTACAGCTAAATAAAGTTCTCTACAGCGAAATAATGTTCTCTACTGCTAAATAATGTTCTCTACTGCTAAATAATGTTCTCTACAGTGAAATAATGTTCTCTTCAGCTAAATAAAGTTATATACAGCTAAATAAAGTTCTCTACAGTGAAATAAAGTTCTCTACAGCTAAATGAAGTTCTCTACTGCTAAATAAAGTTCTCTGCAGCGAAATAATGTTCTCTACAGTTAAATAAAGTTCTCTCCAGCTAAATAAATTTCTCTACAGCTAAATAATGTTCTCTGCAGCGAAATAAAGTTATGTACAGCTAAATAAAGTTCTCTGCAGCGAAATAAATTTATGTACAGCTAAATAAAGTTCTCTACAGCTAAATAAAGTTCTCTACTGCTAAATAATGTTCTTTATAGCTAAATAAAGTTATCTACAGATAAATAAAGTTCTCTGCAACAAAGTAATGTTCTCTGCAGCGAAATAAAGTTCTCTGCAGCGAAATAAAGTTCTCTACAGCTAAATAAAGTTCTCTGCAGTGAAATAATGTTCTCTACTGCTAAATAATGTTCTCTACAGTGAAATAATGTTCTCTACAGCTAAATAAAGTTATCTACAGCGAAATAAAGTTCTCTACAGCTAAATAAAGTTCTCTACTGCTAAATAATGTTCTCTACTGCTAAATAAAGTTATCTACAGCTAAATAAAGTTCTCTGCAACAAAGTAATGTTCTCTACAGTGAAATAATGTTCTCTACAGCTAAATAAAGTTATCTACAGCTAAATAAAGTTCTCTACAGTGAAATAAAGTTCTCTACAGCTAAATAAAGTTCTCTACTGCTAAATAATGTTCTCTACAGCGAAATAATGTTCTCTGCAGCGAAATAATGTTCTCTACAGCTAAATAAAGTTCTCTGCAGCGAAATAATGTTCTCTACTGCTAAATAATGTTCTCTACAGTGAAATAATGTTCTCTTCAGCTAAATAAAGTTCTCTACAGCTAAATGAAGTTCTCTACTGCTAAATAAAGTTCTCTGCAGCTACATAAAGTTCTCTGTAGCAAAATAAAGTTCTCTACAGCTAAATAAAGTTCTCTACAGTGAAATAAAGTTCTCTCCAGCTAAATAAAATTCTCTACTGCTAAATAAATTTCTCTGCAGCGAAATAAAGTTATGTACAGCTAAATAAAGTTCTCTGCAGCGAAATAAATTTATGTACAGCTAAATAAAGTTCTCTACAGCTAAATAAAGTTCTCTACAGCTAAATAAAGTTCTCTACTGCTAAATAATGTTCTTTATAGCTAAATAAAGTTATCTACAGATAAATAAAGTTCTCTGCAACAAAGTAATGTTCTCTGCAGCGAAATAAAGTTCTCTGCAGCGAAATAAAGTTCTCTACAGCTAAATAAAGTTCTCTGCAGCGAAATAATGTTCTCTACTGCTAAATAATGTTCTCTACAGTGAAATAATGTTCTCTACAGCTAAATAAAGTTATCTACAGCTAAATAAAGTTCTCTACAGCGAAATAAAGTTCTCTACAGCTAAATAAAGTTCTCTACTGCTAAATAATGTTCTCTACTGCTAAATAAAGTTATCTACAGCTAAATAAAGTTCTCTGCAACAAAGTAATGTTCTCTGCAGCGAAATAAAGTTCTCTGCAGCAAAATAAAGTTCTCTACAGCTAAATAAAGTTATCTGCAGCGAAATAATGTTCTCTACTGCTAAATAATGTTCTCTACTGCTAAATAATGTTCTCTACAGTGAAATAATGTTCTCTACAGCTAAATAAAGTTATCTACAGCTAAATAAATTTATCTACAGCTAAATAAAGTTCTCTACAGCTAAATAAAGTTCTCTACTGCTAAATAAAGTTCTCTGCAGCGAAATAATGTTCTCTACAGCTAAATAAAGTTCTTTGCAGCTAAATAAAGTTCTCTACAGCTAAATAAAGTTCTCTACTGCTAAATACTGTTCTCTACAGTGAAATAAAGTTCTCTACAGCTAAATAAAGTTCTCTTCTGCTAAATAATGTTCTCTACTGCTAAATAATGTTCTCTACTGCTAAATAATGGTCTCTACAGTGAAATAATGTTCTCTACTGCTAAATAATGTTCTCTACTGCTAAGTAATGTTCTCTACAGTGAAATAATGTTCTCTGCAGCTAAAAAAAGTTCTCTGCAGCGAAATAAAGTGTTCTCTACTGCTAAATAATGTTCTCTACAGTGAAATAATGTTCTCTACAGCTAAATAAAGTTATCTACAGCTAAATAAAGTTCTCTACAGCTAAATAAAGTTCTCTACTGCTAAATAAAGTTCTCTGCAACGAAATAATGTTCTCTACAGCTAAATAAAGTTCTCTGCAGCTAAATAAAGTTCTCTACAGCTAAATAAAGTTCTCTACTGCTAAATAATGTTCTCTACAGTGAAATAATGTTCTCTACAGCTAAATAAAGTTATCTACAGCTAAATAAAGTTCTCTACAGTGAAATAAAGTTCTCTACAGCTCAATAAAGTTCTCTACTGCTAAATAATGTTCTCTACTGCTAAATAATGTTCTCTACAGTGAAATAATGTTCTCTGCAGCTAAATAAAGTTCTCTGCAGCTAAATAAAGTTCTCTGCAGCGAAATAAAGTTATCTGCAGCGAGATAAAGTTCTCTGCAGCTACATAAAGTTCTCTGCAGCTACATAAAGTTCTCTGTAGCAAAATAAAGTTCTCTACAGCTAAATAAAGTTCTCTGCAGCGAAATAATGTTCTCTACTGCTAAATAATGTTCTCTACAGTGAAATAATGTTCTCTACAGCTAAATAAAGTTATCTACAGCTAAATAAATTTATCTACAGCTAAATAAAGTTCTCTACAGCTAAATAAAGTTCTCTACTGCTAAATAAAGTTCTCTGCAGCGAAATAATGTTCTCTACAGCTAAATAAAGTTCTTTGCAGCTAAATAAAGTTCTCTACAGCTAAATAAAGTTCTCTACTGCTAAATACTGTTCTCTACAGTGAAATAAAGTTCTCTACAGCTAAATAAAGTTCTCTTCTGCTAAATAATGTTCTCTACTGCTAAATAATGTTCTCTACTGCTAAATAATGGTCTCTACAGTGAAATAATGTTCTCTACTGCTAAATAATGTTCTCTACTGCTAAGTAATGTTCTCTACAGTGAAATAATGTTCTCTGCAGCTAAAAAAAGTTCTCTGCAGCGAAATAAAGTGTTCTCTACTGCTAAATAATGTTCTCTACAGTGAAATAATGTTCTCTACAGCTAAATAAAGTTATCTACAGCTAAATAAAGTTCTCTACAGCTAAATAAAGTTCTCTACTGCTAAATAAAGTTCTCTGCAACGAAATAATGTTCTCTACAGCTAAATAAAGTTCTCTGCAGCTAAATAAAGTTCTCTACAGCTAAATAAAGTTCTCTACTGCTAAATAATGTTCTCTACAGTGAAATAATGTTCTCTACAGCTAAATAAAGTTATCTACAGCTAAATAAAGTTCTCTACAGTGAAATAAAGTTCTCTACAGCTCAATAAAGTTCTCTACTGCTAAATAATGTTCTCTACTGCTAAATAATGTTCTCTACAGTGAAATAATGTTCTCTGCAGCTAAATAAAGTTCTCTGCAGCTAAATAAAGTTCTCTTCAGCTAAATAAAGTTCTCTACAGCTAAATGAAGTTCTCTACTGCTAAATAAAGTTCTCTGCAGCTACATAAAGTTCTCTGTAGCAAAATAAAGTTCTCTACAGCTAAATAAAGTTCTCTGCAGCGAAATAATGTTCTCTACTGCTAAATAATGTTCTCTACAGTGAAATAATGTTCTTTACAGCTAAATAAAGTTATCTACAGCTAAATAAAGTTCTCTACAGCTAAATAAAGTTCTCTACTGCTAAATAAAGTTCTCTGCAGCGAAATAAAGTTCTCTACAGCTAAATAAAGTTCTCTGCAGCTAAATAAAGTTCTCTCCAGCTAAATAAAGTTCTCTACTGCTAAATAATGTTCTCTACAGTGAAATAATGTTCTCTACAGCTAAATAAAGTTATCTACAGCTAAATAAAGTTCTCTACAGTGAAATAAAGTTCTCTACAGCTAAATAAAGTTCTCTACTGCTAAATAATGTTCTCTACTGCTAAATAATGTTCTCTACAGTGAAATAATGTTCTCTGCAGCTAAATAAAGTTCTCTGCAGCTACATAAAGTTATCTGCAGCGAGATAAAGTTCTCTGCAGCTACATAAAGTTCTCTGCAGCTAAATAATGTTCTCAACAGCTAAATAAAGTTCTCTGCAGCTAAATAATATTCTCTACAGCTAAATAATATTCTCTACAGCTAAATAAAGTTCTCTACAGCAAAATAAAGTTCTCTACAGCAAGCATCAACAAAGAAACAACAGTGTTGAGGTTCTGTCAAAGACATCTCTGTACTGTGTTACATTTATTGAGGATGAGTTCGGGAGTCTCTCAGTCTGAGGAGTGAAGCTGCTGTGTAGACTGGTGGTACGTCAGATGACACTTCTGTATCTGTTGGCAGCTTGCAGCAGGGTGAACAGACTGTGTGGGTGGATGTTGTCTTGTAGTATCTCTGGACCATTGCAGACGTCGCACCTGATGTCACTGATGCTCTGTAGATGGTACCAGTGATGTTCTGGTGGGTTTAATCAGCCACTGTAGAGCCATCCTGTCCTGGGCCGTGATCAACCAGACAGTTTATGGTTCCAGTCACGATGATTTCTGTTGCTCCTCAGTAAAAGTCATCTCTGTGTGTCTTCTGTCATGACTCCTCTGATTTGAACTGAATATAACTTTATTTGTATCCAGACGTTTTGACAGTGTGTATGTTCCAGTTTCAGTCCCACCTGTGTGCTGGAGCCGTCCGGCCAGGTGTCATGTGACCGGTGTCAGGAAGGATACACAGGAACCAACTGTGAGAGGTGAGGACGATTGACAGAATGATCCACCAATCAGAAACAGCAGACCTTCTGTTGACAACTGTCTATCTGTGTCTCCAGATGTGCCAGTGGTTTCTATGGTAACCCACAAGTAATGGGCGGGACATGTGTCCACTGTGAGTGTCACGGCAATGTGAACGTCAGCGAAGCGGGGCACTGTGACATCATCACCGGCGAGTGTCTGCGTTGCCTTGGTAATACTGCTGGGAGACAGTGTGAGGTCTGCCAACCAGGTTACTATGGAGACGCGGTGTACGCCAAGGACTGTCAGGGTGAGACACACACACACACACACACACACACACACTCCTCCTGCTCAGTTAAATATCATGTGCCCAGGTTAAACACTTAAAGTTAGTGTGTGTGTGTGTGTGTCAGTTATCATGTTGTTTCACAAAACACTCTGAAGAAAACAATAACAGAGGAGTAGTCTCAACCTCCTTTACTGAGCACGCACGTTTCATCAACAACCTTCTTCTTCTCTTGCATAAACACAGCACATCATTTCCTCAGTCAGGTAATCACAACAACATAGCATCGCCACCTACTGGCCTGGCGTAGCATTAACACTTAGATCAGACCACAACCACTGTGTGTGTGTGTGTGTGTGTGTGTGTGTGTGTGTGTCACTGTGCGTGTGTGTCACTGTGCGTGTGTGTCACTGTGTGTGTGTGTGTGTGTGTGTGTCACTGTGCGTGTGTGTCACTGTGCGTGTGGTGAAACAGGGTTTGAAACTTTTCAAGTGCTGGGAGGAAACAGTGAGCTGAGAACCGATCGGTGGGTTTGAATAAGAGAAAAAATATTCTACTGTTCTGGACTCTTGTGAAAGTTCAAATTGTTCAGGAATTTATCCACACACACACACACACACACACACACACACACACACACACACACATAGAGAGTCATGTGGCAGCAGAACAAAGAGGTCGGAGGTCAAATCTAATCTGGATTTGAAAAGATCAACATTCCTGCTGCTATAAATACAAGACTGTGTGCTGCTATCATCAAACTGCAGTCTGGTTCTGGTTCTTTACTAATTGGACTTGCATTTCTACAGTGTTTTTCCAGTCAGTCTACTGATCATTCACTGATCACACACATTCACACACTGATGGCAGACGCTGCCACGCGAGATGCCAACTGCTCATCAGGGGTTCAGTATCTTGCTCAAGGACACTTCGACAAGCAGCTGGGGGTTCGAACCAGCGACCTTCCAGTTGCTGGACAACCTGCTCTGCCTCCTTAGCTACAGCCACCACAGCGTCATGATTAATCTGATGAACTGTCGTAAAGAAATCATCAGAATTATTAATCATCATTTTCTGATCAATTTTCAGATAATCAGTAAATGTAAATCTTCCATGTGAGGTCATTAAAAGTATTTAAATGTAATGATAAAGTTTATTAAAGGTTAATCAAAACATCACAACATTGATTTTATCATTGATTATAAATGTTACCCTGTTGTATCAGCTGCTTTATTATCTGGGTTAGGGTTAGTCCACTGGGCTCTCAACAGAACTTTCTGCTGACTTCCAGAGAGTCCACTGATTTAATTACCCATAATTCATATCAAAGTAGATGTGACATTGTAGAACTTTTTGAATGACTTTTTTACATTACTTGAATCGTGAAGTCCAGAAATAATATTCAACCAAATCATGTTACAGAAATATGTAGAAATACAGACGGTCAAAACATGAAAATAAACATTACTGTAGTCTGTCGTATTATAATCCTGTTAATTTAAATATATACACATAACGGCGTCACATCATCTGACGTCTCTCCAGCTGTTAAAGCCGACTGACAGCTGTGATCAGCTGCAGTCGTCATCAGAAACAAACTTGCCTCAAGTAACGCTGCAGAGGACCATTTCTCCGAAAACCGATTTCCTCTTCTCCTCAGTCCTCACGTGATTTCCTCTTCGACTCCTGCTGGGCGGGGCTTCCGAGTCAGGCTGATGGTGGGCGGGGCTTCAGAGTCAGGCTGATGGTGGGCGGGGCTTCCGACTCAGACTGGTGGTGGGCGGGGCTTCCGACTCAGGCTGATGGTGGGCGGGGCTTCCGACTCAGGCTGATGGTGGGCGGGGCTTCCGACTCAGGCTGATGGTGGGCGGGGCTTCAGACTCAGACTGATGGTGGGCGGGGATTCAGACTCAGACTGGTGGTGGGCGGGGCTTCAGACTCCGGCTGATGGTGGGCGGGGCTTCAAACTCAGACTGATGGTGGGTGGGGCTTCCGACTCAGACTGATGGTGGGTGGGGCTTCAAACTCAGACTGATGGTGGGTGGGGCTTCCGACTCAGACTGATGGTGGGTGGGGCTCTCTCCCTTTCTCTCAGAGTGTGGCTGTGATGACAGAGGCGCTGTCTCCAGTGTGTGTGATGTCACAACAGGTCAGTGTTCATGCACAGAGAACGTGACGGGACGCACCTGTGACCGCTGCCAGGTGGGTCACATGCACGGACACACACACACACACACACTTTGCTCAGCTCAGAATTTAAATTTGCATCTTCATGATTATATATTTTTTCATTTGTAATCATTTTTCTAAATGTATTTATGTGTTTGTTTCATTTTTTTCAGACGGGGTTCTTCGGGCTGCAGAGTGGGCGGGGCTGTGAAGTCTGTGGCTGTAACCAGTCAGGATCTCTCTCAAAGTCATGTGATGAGGAGGGGCGGTGCCAGTGTGTGGAGGGCGTGGCTGGAGAGAAGTGTGACCACTGTAGCCATGGTTACTATGGTTTCGATGCCGACGGCTGCACAGGTAGTCAAACAGAGCAGGTGACAGTCGGTCTGACTGATGTCATTTCTCTCTCAACTCTGATTGGCTGTTGTCTCTTCTCCTCCCAGCATGCACTTGTGATCACACTGGAGGGAACTGTGACCCCGAGACTGGTGTGTGCATCTGTCCTGCCCACACTGAGGGAGACACCTGCGACAGGTGTGAGACAGGCTACTGGGGTCATGACCCCACAACGGGCTGCAAGGTACACACAGATACACACAAATGCACCGGATTTACACACAAATAGACAGGAAAATACACAAATACACAGGAAATACACACAAATACACAGAAATACAAACAAATACGCGCACGCGCACATACACTAACGCCCCGGTGTCTCTATAGCCGTGCAGCTGCAGCGCAGCAGGAAGCTCCGCCCCTCAGTGTGCTCTAACCAATGGCCAGTGTCCGTGCAGAGAGGGGTTCTCAGGCAAGTCATGTGACCTGTGTGCTCCTGGTTACCATGGTTACCCAGCATGCTCAGCGTGTGGCTGTGACCAGGCAGGAACAGATGAGAAGTTCTGCAACACGACGCTGCGAGTGTGTGACTGTCGACACACAGGAGAGTGTGTGTGTAAGGTACGTATAGATTTTACAGGTGTTAGGGATGTCTTTATAAATATATAGCTGTGTGTCTGTATGAGTAAAGGCATATCATATATATATATATATTTATTCTATAGGTTGGCGTCTCGGGGCGGCGCTGTGAGGAGTGTGTCTCAGGTTTTTTCGCTCTGTCACCTGAGAATCCAGACGGCTGCTCTCAGTGTTTCTGTTCAGGACACAGCAGAGACTGCGAGGAGCAGGGAGGACTCTACAAAGTACCTGTGAGTACAAGTACACATCTGTACTACATGTATACTGTACATATACAACATCAATACACAGACATCAACACACAGCGCTTAACAGAGCACCTGTATGTGTTGAGGGGGAGAACTGAGAAGTAGCATTTTAAAAGATAATGTTAAATATTCCTAAGAAAGAAACTCACGGGTGTGTTCTGTGAAAAGAACACACCTGGTTGTTACATAACACAACTGGTTCTGTCAGAACCAGACAGAAACACCTGTTAATGTCTTCCATTCAATAAAAGATTGACTGACAGGGAACTTCAGAATGTGTGAAAGTAAGAACTAATCAATAAGATGATCATATGACACAGACAACAATAACACAGCTTGTCACTAGTGAAGTACCGGTGTGAAGAATCCACGTTATTTTTATGGGTTTTATAAAGTGTTAAACCACCTTTGCCATATACAAACAGTATATCTCTACACATGTTACATAGTTACATGTTCTCATTGACCAGTTTTACTTATGGCATTAAAGAGACATCTGTTAATATAACCCACCTCCACAGATCACCCTGGATCGTTCTCCTGCTCTCCTGTCAGTGGTCAGTCAGTCTAACCTGCAGGGTGTAGTATCTGGAGTTTACCAGCAGGGTGGCGACATGCTGCTCGACACCAGGCAGCTGAACAGCAGCAGGCTGGCCGGTCCACTCTACTGGAGACTACCCCCACAGTTCGAGGGACAACAGGTACTGCTGCCCACTCTGTTGACTGACAGGCCTGACGATACTGCTGCCCACTCTGTTGACTGACAGGCCTGACGATACTGCTGCCCACTCTGTTGACTGACAGGCCTGACGATACTGCTGCCCACTCTGTTGACTGACAGGCCTGACGATACTGCTGCCCACTCTGTTGACTGACAGGCCTGACAATACTGCTGCCCACTCTGTTGACTGACAGGCCTGACGATACTGCTGCCCACTCTGTTGACTGACAGGCCTGACGATACTGCTGCCCACTCTGTTGACTGACAGGCCTGACGATACCTTGTACTTTGTGTCATGCATACTTTATTTTGTAGCTGTTGTCATATGGCGGTCTGCTGTCGTACATCATCACCTTTTACGCGGAGGATGGTTCGGGTCTGTCCAATCAGGAACCTCAAGTACTGATGAGGGGCGGGAGCCTGAGGAAGCTGGTGATATACACTGACATGGTTGCCCCTAGCAACGGCGTCAGGTCACAGCATGTCATCAGGATGACAGAGGTAGGGCTGTTGAGAATCATGGGAAAAAAACAGAGCAGCTGAAACTGAAATAATTGGGCCGTTAATTATAATGTGTGTGTGTGTGTTACAGCACAAGTGGAAGTATTTTAACTCCGTGTCGGAGAAGTCGGTGAGTCACGCTGACTTCATGTCAGTCCTCAGTAACATTGAGTATGTCATCATCAAGGCGTCATACGGGACCAGACTGCAGCAGAGCAGGTACAAATACTCTATACACTGTGTACTGTGTACATACACTGCTCATATACTGTACATATACTGTGTATGTGTACAGTATATGAGCAATGTACAATACATATACACAGTATGTATATGTGTCATCACTGTGTGATGATTGGTTGCAGCAGCAGTCACATCAGCAGGTCCGTTCATGTCATTTCCTGTCTGTGTTTTTTCATTCAGAATTTCCAACATCACCATGGAAACGGCAGTGGAGGCAGAGTCAGGGGAGGGGCTACATGTCAAAGGGGGTGTGGTCAGATTTATTGAGTCCTGTGTCTGTCCACCTGGTTACACTGGACTGTCCTGTCAGGTAATAACTGAACCTCACTGACCTGTCTCTCTCTCTATGACCTGTCTCTCACTCTCACTTACCTGTCTCTCTCTTTGACCTGTCTCTCTCTGACCTGTCTCTCTCTCTATGACCTGTCTCTCACTCTCACTTACCTGTCTCTCTCTTTGACCTGTCTCTCTCTTTGACCTGTCTCTCTCTCTTTGACCTGTCTCTCTCTTTGACCTGTCTCTCTCTGACCTGTCTTTCTGCAGGAGTGTGCTGCAGGGTTTTTCCGTCAGCCGTTGTCTGAGTTGTCGTCTCAGAGTCAGAAGTTGCAGTTTGTTCGTCCTTGTGTTCGATGTCGCTGCAGCAACCACAGTGAAAGCTGTGACATGGAGACTGGCGAGTGTCAGGTAACACATGCTAACACATGCGAACACATGCTAGCACATGTGAACACATGCGAACACATGCTAACACATGTGAACACATGCTAACACATGCTAACACATGCTAACACATGTGAACACATGCTAACACATGCTAACACATGTGAACACATGCTAACACATGTGAACACATGCTAACACATGTGAACACATGTGAACACATGCTAACACATGTGAACACATGCTAACACATGTGAACACATGCTAACACATGCGAGCACATGCAAACACATGCTAACACATGCTAACACATGTTTACATACACACATTCAGGTAAAAGTAAAGAAGTTAGTAAAATGGATGTTTCTGTTTTTTCATACAGGGCTGTCAGCATCACACCAGTGGGTGGAGCTGCGAGCTATGTGCCCCGGGGTATTATGGGAATGTTAGTGGTTCAATCAGTGACTGCTCGCTGTGTGCCTGCCCCCTACGGGACAACAGGTAACACTACACATTGGATTTTACTTAAATTTTAACTTACGTTCAATTTTATTTCAGTTTATTGACTTTAATGTGTTGGTGTGCATGTGTATATGTGTGTGTGTGTGTGTATGTGTGTGTATGTGTGTGTGTGTGTGTGTGTGTAGTTTCAGTCCTACATGTGTGTCGGAGGGAGCGCTTGGTGACTTCCGCTGCACCGCCTGTCAGACCGGATATGAGGGGAGATATTGTGAGAGGTCAGAGTCATCCCGTTATCACTCGGTTCTGGTGGATGATACAGGAAGTGACATCACATTGACTGTATGCTGTCATCCTGCAGGTGTTCTGTTGGTTACTACGGTAACCCGTCGTCGCCAGGTGGGGTGTGTTCATCGTGTAACTGCAGCGGATGGGGCTCACTGCAGCCGCTGTGTGATGGTCTGAGTGGACAGTGTGACTGTAAGGCCGGGGTCAAAGGTCAGTCATGTGACCAGTGTGACAAGAGGCACATCCTGCAGGGAGGAGAGTGTGTGTGTAAGTAATAACACACACACACACACAGGTTCACATGTTGCCTGTCATCAGAGCTGATGTGTATGTTTGTGACTGCAGCATGCGATGATGAGTGTACCGGTGTTCTGTTGGACGACCTGGAAAAAATACACGACCACTTCCTGTCTGTCAACCTGAGCAGCGTTGCCATGGCACCGTACCGTCAGCTGGTGTTGCTGGAGAACCAGACCCAAGACGTCCAGGTAAACACACACACACACACCACATGGCGGTGCCCTCTGCTGGTGTGGAATTGAATATTCAGGTGTTGTGATGATGTTCACCTGGGAGGTTTTTGACTGTGGGCTAATGACCATATAAGGTAACATGTTACCTGCTGTCATACAGGTGATGTTCTCAGAAAATGGCTCCGTCGCTCTGCGTCTGTCCAGAGTGGAAGACGAGCTGAATCATGTGACCTCTGACCTCAGCGCGGTGCTGCAGCAGGTACCCATGATGCACTCTGATAACAGCTCATTATGTCTTATATTGATATTGATCATGGTCAGCTGATTGTAAAACACTGATGAAGTTAGCATCATGATGACATCAGTAAACATGCTTGTAATATAAACAGAGAAGCTTTGTTTTTGTTTTGTTAAAACTGCAGAGGATTGTTGGAGTTGAGGTTCATAAACTTTCTGTCTCCTGATTGGCTAGGTCAACCATCTATCTGATGACCTGGAGAAAGTGGGTGTGTCCACCAAGGACAGTGTTTCCCAGGGTGCACTGCTGCTGGAGACCATCAGCGTCCTTCAGAACAACATTTGGGGTAAATGACAACTACAACAATGTGATCCTGATGACACCAGCAATGCATTATCTGTGACATCATAACCAGAACTGTTACAATGACTTAACGCGACTCTTAAATCTGATTGGCCCAGTGCTTCAGAGGAAGGCTGGGCAGTTGAACCAGACCACAGAAGAAAAGCTCAGTTCAGCCAATGAGACTCTTCTGCTGGAGGAGGTGGAGTCTATGTTGGAAACCATCAGAGTTGTCAACCTAACGGCTGCTGAAGCTGCGGCCAATCAGGAGTTCAGGTGAGTCTCGTGTGTTTCATAATATTATTTTATTACAACGACCCTGAACTGGATGAGTGAGTCTGTCAACATGTTTTACTTTATGTGTGTGTGTGTTTCATTGAACTCTCTCTCTGCAGTCTCGCAGAGTCTCTTGCCAACTTCCTGCAGATGGACTTCTTGTCCAGCAGGGTGGCGGTTGATGATAGGCTCCGCCCCCTGTCTGCCTCCCTCACCGTTGGCATGAAAATGCTGCAGCACACACACATGCAGCTGAGCGACGCCGCGAAACGAAACGCACAAACACATACTTTGCTGGAAGCCGCACAAACACTGCTGCACCGCTACCAGGTACACACACACACACACACACACACACACACACACACACACACACACACACACACACACCTGTCAGTACCTGGCTGTTGTTAAAATAAACTTTTCAACAGCTGAACTGATGTTCGTTACCTGTCTGTCTCTCTGTCTGTCTCCAGTCTGTCCATCAGAACCTGTCTGTCTCCAGTTTCTCCGTGGACGGACTGATAGAGGACAGTCAGCTGCTGCTGGACGAAACCGTCAGCCTGACGGAGGAGTTGTCAAACACCACCTCAGTAAGACAAACAGTCAGACTTCTGATCATGATCAGATATTGATGATTGATCAATAATAACATGAGGTGTGTGCAGCAGGTGGAGATGTTCAGCGGTCAGTTGGATCAGTGGCGCCCCCTGCTGAGGAAACAGGTGGATGGTTTGGTCGTTGGACTAAAGATGACAGACGCTCTGGAGAATGTTTACCGTGCAGAAAGCCACACCCACCTGCTACAGAGCCACGCCCTCTCCCTGCACAGGTAAGTGTGTGTGTGTGTGTGTGTGTGTGTGTGTGTGTGTGTGTGTGTTAAATTCTGTTTTCTTCTCCCTCAGCTCTCTGTCGTCGGTGTGTAATGTGTCTCAGAACGGCAGCCGATTGGTTCAGCTTGACAGTGACATTACAGAGCGAGTTGATGCCGCCCAGCAGGTCGCCTCGATCGCCCACACCTCTGCCTCCCTCGCTCTCAACATGGTTAGTGTGTGTTCAGACTGAAAACACTCCCGTGTGTGAGTGTGTGTGTGTGTGTGTGTGTCAACTACATTCATGCTGCTATTTGACACAGCCATTTGCTGGATGACATCACATGACGACCCCCGACTGAACCAATGCAGTCACACAGGTCTAATATGTGTGTGTGTTTCAGACTGTCCACTCAGAGCAGCCGCTGTCGGAGGAGGGCGGAGCCAAACTCTACATCAGCTCAGCTGTTTTAGAAGAAAGTCGAAGAATCATTGAAGCAGCTGAAGGTCTGATTTTAATTTAAGCTGTTTCCTGATTGAAGAACTGATGATGTCATGAATCATGTGACCTCTGGGTGACATCAGCTGTGTGGAGCGATGATGAGGAGGCTGTGAGATTCCTCACATCAACACGTCTCATTTCATCACATTCAACTGTGAATGTGTCCTCTTCTTCTTCTGTGGTTTACTGCCACCTGCTGTGTAACTGTCCCTCTGTCTGTCTGTCTGTCTGTCTGTCTGTCTGTCTGTCTGTCTGTCTGTCTGTCTGTCTGTCTCTCTGTCTGTCTGTCTGCTCTGTCTGTCTGTCTGTCTGTCTGTCTCTCTGTCTGTCTGTCTGTCTGTCTCTCTGTCTGTCAGTCTGTCTGTCTGTCAGTCTGTCTGTCTCTCTGTCTGTCTGTCTCTCTGTCTGTCTGTCTGTCTGTCTGTCTGTCTGTCTGTCTGTCTGTCTCTCTGTCTGTCTGTCTGCTCTATCTGTCAGTCTGTCTGTCTCTCTGTCTGTCTGTCTGTCTGTCTGTCTCTCTGTCTGTCTGTCTGTCAGTCTGTCTGTCTCTCTGTCTAACTGTCTCTCTGTCTGTCTGTCTGTCTGTCTGTCTGTCTCTCTGTCTGTCTCTCTGTCTAACTGTCCCTCTGTCTGTCTGTCTGTCTGTCTGTCTCTCTGTCAGTCTGTCTCTCTGTCTGTCTGTCTGTCTGTCTGTCTGTCTGTCTGTCTGTCTGTCTGTCTGTCTCTCTGTCTGTCTGTCAGTCTGTCTGTCTGTCTGTCTGTCTGTCTCTCTGTCTGTCTGTCTCTCTGTCTGTCTCTCTGTCTAACTGTCTCTCTGTCCTCCAGACCTGCAGCTGAACGTCTCCATGGTAACCAGCAGACTGGGGCTGGTCAGAGAGAGAGTTCAAAACTTCAGCCTCCTCCTCCATCAGCCAATCAAAGAGCTGCAGAGCCTCTCTCCCGGTAAGAGTTCAAGCTCCGCCTCCTCCAGCCTTAAGGCTCTGATCAATATGTCAATCTGCTCATATAGCCATATATGGCAACTTTATTATTTGACTGTATTACTGTGTAAAGGTATGACACGTTGACGTGTTGACAATTCGATGTGTTAACTCGTCTTTCATAAGGTTCGTCCTCGCCGTTGCAGCAGGTTCAGCTTCAGGCTGCAGCAGCTCGCTCCGGCCTGCAGGAGGCGCTGCAGCAGCTGCACACACTCACACAGCACCTGAACGATTCTTCTTCTGTGGTGGAAAACACCAACAACACAGTGAGGGAGACCAACCAGCTGGTGACTCACACACACACTGCAGGTTGGTCAACAGCTTCACTTTATAATGTCAAAGACTTAAACACCTTTTATTGGCTGGTAACACTTCCTGTTTCCTCTGTGCTCAGCGAATGAGGCGCAGCGTAAGCTGGAGGAGGTGGAGCACCGCACAGAGCGTCTCATGGAGCGGATAAAGCCGCTGAGCATGCTGGGAGAAACACTGAGCAGGAATCTGTCTGACATCAGGGAGCTGATCGATCAGGCCAGGAGACAGGCTGCCTCGGTACAGAAACACACAGAAACACACAACCTGAGCTGACGTCCTCAGAGATCTATCACATCCATGTTAGCATGTTAGCATCTATCACATCCATGTTAGCATGTTAGCATCTATCAGAGTAATGTGAGCATGTTAGCATCAGATTAGCAACAACAGTTGATCTGATAAAATGCAGCAGAAGGAAAAACGTTTAAAATCCAAGTAGGAGTTTACTGGTTGTGTTTGTTCACTGGTGGAACACAACAGCTACTGATGATGATGATGATGATGATGTCATCAGATTAAGGTGGCGGTGCAGGCGGACAGAAACTGTGTTCGATCCTACAGACCTCAGACTGAGTCGAGTAACTTCAACAGTCTGAGTCTCATCCTGAAGACAGCGAGTCGGGACAACCTGCTGTTCTACCTGGGCAGCAACACCACGGTAACACACACACAGTACTACACACAGTACTACACACAGTACTACACACAGTACTACACACAGTACTACACACAGTGCACACGGTACCACAGTACTGTTGTAGGTGAACTTCCTTGCTGTACAGGTGCATGATGGGAAGGCTTGGGTGGTGGTTTCTGGTCTCTGTCCTGTAACTCTTGTTTGTGTTGACTTGTTGTGTTCAGGTGGACTTCCTGGCTGTAGAGATGCATGATGGGAAGGTGTCTCTGCTCTGGGATGTGGGCTCAGGCAGAACCAGACTGGACTTTCCAGGACTGGACATCACCAACAACAGATGGACCAGAATCAACGCCACGCGGTAAATACACACCTCAACAACATGATGTCATGATTATAATGACATCATCAAACAGGTGTTCACAGGGTCTGTTTGGTTTATATTGAAGTCCCTTCATTTATTTATATTTGTGATGACATCATCATGATTTTAGTTTTCAGCACAAGCTTGATCACAGCTGTTCCTGTGACTCAGAATCTCAGATTGATGAGGTGATATTTGACCAATCAGATCAAAATACTTTTGATTTCCTGCTCATGTAATCACCTGAGAACCTGTAACAGTCCCTGCCGGCCCCTGTGGGGTCCCGATCCTCAGGTTGGGAAACACTGAAGGATAAACGTGGCCATAACCCACCAATCAGGGTGGACCACACACACACACACACACATGTTAGAGTCTGAGGTAGCTATGTCATGTGATGATGTCATGTGCTGACGTTGGCAGGTTTGGGGCCCATGGCTCTCTGTCAGTCCATCAGCTGGAGTCGGAGACGGCTCCGTTGCCGGCGGTGACAGCAACATCACCAGGACAATCCAGAGTTTTAGACATCGACAGAAACTCAGTGATCCACATCGGAGGACTGGGAGCTCACACTCAGGTAACACACACACACATCAGGCTGACAGGTGTGTGGGCTGGTCTGAAGGTCAACAGGTGATAACTGTGTGTGTGTGTGTGTGTGTGTGTGTGATGTCAGAGCCACACATCGCTGCGGTCCTCCACCTTCCAGGGCTGTTTGGGTGAAGCATCGCTCAACGAGAGAAACATCGGACTGTGGAACTACGACAGCAGAGAGGGAGAGTGTGGAGGCTGCTTCAGCAGGTACAAACGCAGGTGTCTGACCGACAGCACGTCTGTACAAACTCAGGTGTGTGACCGACAACACGTCTGTACAAACACAGGTGTCTGACCGACAACACGTCTGTACAAACTCAGGCGTGTGACCGACAACACGTCTGTACAAACGCAGGCGTCTGACCGACAACACGTCTGTACAAACGCAGGCGTGTGACCGACAACACGTCATTTTTTACTATTATTTTGTTCATTGTTATGTTGCTGTCCTTTGGTTGCTGTGACACAGAAATGTCCCTGTTTGCGGGACAAATAAAGGACTTCTGATACCTGTGCAGGTGTATGACCAACAACACATTTACATTTTAGGGCATTTATCAGATGCTTTAGTCCAAAGTGACTGACAGTATTTCATAAGGGCTGGGCGATATCACACCAACTCCATTTACGATTTTAATCGATTTTTTTTTCCAAATGCAAATGACAAAGAAATAATTGAAAGCATTGTTTTTTTAATGCTTTTATTGTAAACAAAATTGCCCTGCCATTGTAAACAGTGCACCTTCAAACTCACTTGAAAAATTATGTGTTCCTTTTTGATCAAATGCTTTTGTAAACATACATGTCAGATTGCATGTTTTTATAAAAACAGATCAGTTTCGGGCGCCGTTTAGCTCAGCTGGTAGAGCAGCGTCTCGTGTCCGGAGGCTTTGTCCTCGCTGCAGCGGCCGCAGGTTCGAGTCCCGGCCTGGAGCCCTCTGCTGCCTGTCACTCCCCCTCTCTCGTCCTGTTTCCTGTCGTACCTTGAGCCTGTTCTGTCAATAAAGCCATACAAAGGCCAAAAACAACAAACTTTAAAGCAGATCAGTTTCCATATTGGGATGATAAAATGTGAACATAACTTTCAGAAGGTGCTTTTTGTTTACAAACAGTATTTTGTATTCCTGCAGATATGGAAACTATATGAAACATCTGCATGCTGCATAGTGAACATGACATGTTGGTGGATGTACAGAGGTGACATGAGGTGTGTGCTTGCTGTCTCTTTAACACATTTCTGGCAGGAAGACGAGCCTGTCTGCTGCCTCTGGCTTCAGACGCCCTGTTCCTGCTTCCTAGCACAAACCTGGGGCCTAAAGTTTTCAGCTTGTGGATGAACCTCCTGCTTTTCCACTGTATATACGGGCACCATATCTTTAGCGATACGCAACGTGACTGCATCCGTAAAAACTGTCCACCGGGACCCTTTCTTCTCATCCGGGACACAATGATTAAATGATTCCTAATGTTGGCTGCTTTTTAGCGGATGTTTGTGGGCTGCCGCGCTCCTGTACATCTCATAGTGAACAACAAGTGTCCCACTGGGATACATGCGTCTGTTTGAGAGGCTGAAATAAATGGGTCGGTCTGTGGTTTGTTCGAGGTCCGATGCTACAAAACCGAACTACTGACGAGACTGTGACTTTTTGGGAACGGACTCTTTGCTTGGTGCATATTGATGTGTTTGGTTCTCTGTGGAAAGTCAATGCGGGGGGAGGGCGGAGCCCACTGTGAACTACGGGAGCCCACTGTGAACTATGGAGCCCACTGTGAACTACAGGAGCCCACTGTGAACTACGGGAGCCCACTGTGAACTATGGAGCCCACTGTGAACTATGGAGCCCACTGTGAACTACGGGAGCCCACTGTGAACTATGGGAGCCCACTGTGAACTATGGAGCCCACTGTGAACTATGGGAGCCCACTGTGAACTATGGAGCCCACTGTGAACTATGGAGCCCACTGTGAACTATGGAGCCCACTGTGAACTATGGAGCCCACTGTGAACTATGGAGCCCACTGTGAACTATGGAGCCCACTGTGAACTATGGAGCCCACTGTGAACTATGGAGCCCACTGTGAACTACGGGAGCCCACTGTGAACTATGGAGCCCACTGTGAACTACGGGAGCCCACTGTGAACTATGGAGCCCACTGTGAACTATGGAGCCCACTGTGAACTACGGGAGCCCACTGTGAACTATGGAGCCCACTGTGAACTATGGGAGCCCACTGTGAACTATGGAGCCCACTGTGAACTATGGAGCCCACTGTGAACTATGGAGCCCACTGTGAACTATGGAGCCCACTGTGAACTATGGAGCCCACTGTGAACTACGGGAGCCCACTGTGAACTATGGAGCCCACTGTGAACTATGGAGCCCACTGTGAACTACGGGAGCCCACTGTGAACTATGGAGCCCACTGTGAACTACGGGAGCCCACTGTGAACTATGGAGCCCACTGTGAACTATGGAGCCCACTGTGAACTACGGAGCCCACTGTGAACTACGGGAGCCCACTGTGAACTATGGAGCCCACTGTGAACTATGGAGCCCACTGTGAACTACGGAGCCCACTGTGAACTATGGAGCCCACTGTGAACTATGGGAGCCCACTGTGAACTATGGAGCCCACTGTGAACTATGGGAGCCCACTGTGAACTATGGGAGCCCACTGTGAACTACGGGAGCCCACTGTGAACTACGGGAGCCCACTGTGAACTACGGAGCCCACTGTGAACTATGGAGCCCACTGTGAACTATGGAGCCCACTGTGAACTACGGGAGCCCACTGTGAACTATGGAGCCCACTGTGAACTACGGGAGCCCACTGTGAACTATGGAGCCCACTGTGAACTATGGGAGCCCACTGTGAACTACGGGAGCCCACTGTGAACTATGGAGCCCACTGTGAACTATGGGAGCCCACTGTGAACTATGGGAGCCCACTGTGAACTATGGAGCCCACTGTGAACTATGGAGCCCACTGTGAACTATGGAGCCCACTGTGAACTATGGGAGCCCACTGTGAACTATGGAGCCCACTGTGAACTACGGAGCCCACTGTGAACTATGGAGCCCACTGTGAACTACGGGAGCCCACTGTGAACTATGGAGCCCACTGTGAACTACGGAGCCCATGGGGAGCAGCAGAGGAGCAAGTTAGAGAGAAAAGTGATTTTCATTTTTTAAAATCGTCTGAAACCACAAACTCGAATTAATCAATTTTACCGATTTATCGCCCAGCCCTATAATTCATTCATGCATTCACACACTGATGGTGGTGGCGGCCATGCAAGGTGCCAACCAGCACATCAGGAAGAGTCTGGCGTTCAGTATCTTGCACAAAGACACATCAGACCAGTGGAATCGAACCAGTGACCTTCCAATAACAAGACGCTTGTTCTACCCCTGAGCCACAGGCACATGCACAAACACAGGTGAAGACACTAGACTGTCTCCACCTGTCTGTCTGTCTCCACCTGTCTGTCTCTGTCTCCACCTGTCTGTCTCTGTCTCCACCTGTATGTCTCCATCTCCACCTGTCTGTCTCTGTCTCCACCTGTCTGTCTCTGTCTCCACCTGTATGTCTCCATCTCCACCTGTCTGTCTCTGTCTCCACCTGTCTGTCTCCGTCTCCACCTGTCTGTTTCTGTCTCCACCTGTCTGTCTCTGTCTCCACCTGTCTGTCTCTGTCTCCACCTGTATGTCTCCATCTCCACCTGTCTGTCTCTGTCTCCACCTGTATGTCTCCATCTCCACCTGTCTGTTTCTGTCTCCACCTGTCTGTCTCTGTCTCCACCTGTCTGTCTCTGTCTCCACCTGTCTGTCTCTGTCTCCACCTGTATGTCTCCATCTCCACCTGTCTGTTTCTGTCTCCACCTGTCTGTCTCTGTCTCCACCTGTCTGTCTCTGTCTCCAGCTGTCTGACTGTCTCCACCTGTCTATCTCTCAGTCCCCAGGCGGAGGAGACTTCCTTCCACTTTGATGGATCTGGATTCTCGTTGGTTCAGAAGTCTCTGCGAGCGACCTCCACCTCCATCGTCCTGCTGTTTAAAACTCTGTCGCCAGGCGGGTTACTGCTGTACCTGGCCTCCAACAACACTGTACGACACACACACACACACACACACACGCTGTGTCTCCATTCAGGGTCTGCATCCTTCAAAGGACGCAGCCCCTGCAGAGACCTTCGAAGGCGAGTCCTTTGCAGAGACCTTCGAAGGCGAGTCCTTTGCAGAGACCTTCGAAGGCGAATCCTTTGCAGAGACCTTCGAAGGCGAGTCCTTTGCAGAGACCTTCGAAGGCGAGTCCTTTGCAGAGACCTTCGAAGGCGAGTCCTTTGCAGAGACCTTCGAAGGCGAAGTCCTTTGCAGAGACCTTCGAAGGCGAATCCTTTGCAGAGACCTTCGAAGGCGAGTCCTTTGCAGAGACCTTCGAAGGCTGGTCAACCATTGTTAAATGGGACGGTTGAGCCGTTGGAGCACTTCCTGGTTGCGTCACCAGATGTTCCCACCCTGACCCTCACGTCACGATTTCTGCCGCCCAGGCCCGCGAAAGTGACGATCTACGCCACGCAATGTCGCCATTTTCTCTCTTTCTTTCTTCTTTTTCGGGCGCACAAGGAATCTTGGGATATGTGAGGCCACAAAGGACAGCAGCGGTGCGTCCTCCAAAAAGAGGGAAAAGAAGGAAGCATGTGGAGGAGCCTTTGTGCGGCGTTGTGACGTAATTGGCCTTCGAATGCTCCTCCGAAGGATGCAGACCCTGAATTGAGACACAGCAATACACACAGGCGCTTATTGTGGAGCACACATGACCTCACTTCCTGTCTCTTCAGAGGGACTTCCTGTCAATGGAGTTGGTGGAGGGGCGTGTTCGTCTGACCTTTGACCTCGGCTCAGGCGCTCTGATCCTGGCGTCCAACAGGAAGTACAACACCGGAGTGTGGTACAAGATCACGCTGCAGAGGAGCAAACGCAAAGGTATCAATACGACTGCTGCTAACTGCTGCTAACTGCTGCTGCTGCTGCTGCTAACTGCTGCTGCTGCTGCTGCTGCTGCTGCTGCTGCTGCTAACTGCTGCTGCTGCTAACTGCTGCTGCTAACTGCTGCTGCTGCTGCTGCTGCTGCTGCTGCTGCTGCTAACTGCTGCTGCTGCTAACTGCTGCTGCTGCTGCTGCTGCTGCTGCTAACTGCTGCTGCTGCTAACTGCTGCTGCTAACTGCTGCTAACTGCTGCTGCTGCTGCTGCTGCTGCTGCTGCTGCTACCTGCTGCTGCTAACTGCTGCTGCTGCTGCTGCTGCTGCTGCTGCTACCTGCTGCTGCTAACTGCTGCTGCTGCTGCTGCTAACTGCTGCTAACTGCTGCTGCTGCTGCTGCTGCTGCTGCTGCTGCAGTGATGTTCAGCTGGTGTGTTTACCTGATGTGCTGCTGTGTGTGCAGGTTACATGTCCATCATGGCAGCCGACCAGTCATCAGAGAAGGAGGTGTTGGAGGCGGAGTCTCCTGGAACGGCCTCCGACCTGAACCGCTCAGACCTTGACCCCATCTACATCGGAGGACTTCCTGCTTCCAGACCAATCAGGTGAGTCTGTGATGTCAGTGAGAAGGTGGTGATTTCACAGGTGATGTCTACACCTGTGTGACGGTTTGTATCTGTCTGTGTGGCGTCCAGGCGGCAGGTGGTCTCCAGGTCGTATGTGGGCTGTATAAAGAATGTGGAGATCGCTCGGTCCAACTTCGATCTTCTGAGGGACGCATTCGGAGTCCGGAAGGGCTGCATACTCGAGGTACTACACAAAGTACACAGTGTATTTATATTACACAGTACATATATGCAGTACAGGAAGGGCTGCATACTCGAGGTACTACACAAAGTACACAGTGTATTTATATTACACAGTACATATATGCAGTACAGGAAGGGCTGCATACTCGAGGTACTACACAAAGTACACAGTGTATTTATATTACACAGTACATATATGCAGTACAGGAAGGGCTGCGTGCTCAGAACACAGTGATCAAACATGTTCGTTGATCGTCTCAGGCGGTGCGGAGCATGTCGCTGTTGACCGGAGGCTTCGTTCAGATCGCCCCTCGATCACTCGGTCAGGAGGCGGAGCTTCTCTTCTCTTTCACCACCAATAACCAATCAGGAGTTCTGTTGGCTGCTCTCAGTGATGACCGCATGCAAAGACAGGTGAGAAACACAGACAGGTGACACACCTGTGCAGGTGTTACTGTTATGTTGCGTAACCTTTTATTTTCTCGTGTGTCTGCAGCACTTCCTATCTGTCCACCTGGTCTCAGGTGGGGTGGAGGCGGAGCTTGGTGAGATGGGTGGGGCCTCTCGGAGAGTGATGGTGCTAAAACCTGACAGAGCATCCTTCAGTGACGGAAAAACACACTCTGTGATCATCACCATCAACAGGAAGTAGGTGTAACCATGGTAACAGACAACTGTCTCACCTGTATCACCTGACTGATCAGTATGAACTGATGCATCACCTATCTGTCTCTCAGGTCTCTGTCCCTGCAGGTGGATGAAGAACACCTGAAGTCTGTCTCTCTTTTGCCGGGTGGATTTTCTCGTTTGTCTCCAGCATCTTTCTTCATTGGTGGGCTGCCATCAGGGGAGGAGTCTCATCTGCCAATCAGATTACAGGAAATGTCCAGGTGGTTCAGAGGCTGCATTCAGCACCTGGTGGTGGGAGGAGAGTAAGTTCTGCCCTCAACACACAAACACACGCACACACGCACACACGCACACACGCACACACGCACATGATTGGTTAACTGTTGTTTTACTCCTCCCTCCAGGCTCATTGACCTATCAGGAGCTGTGAGGTATGAGGGGGCGGAGCTTGACAGCTGCCTATTGGAGAAGAGAGTCATGGGGGCGGTGCTCCCTGATGATCAGGATGTAGAACCAACCCATGACCCTGCACACCTGCCTGTAGCACAGCCCACACACCTGAGTGCCCTGACACCCGGAGCACTGACGGTAATCAATATGTTGTTTATTGATATGTGGACTTTATTATTGATTTTTGAATACCGACGAAAAAAGCGAACAAATACTGTAATGTATCAAAAAACCCCTGCAGAGATCTGATCATTTCACACATAGACATAAAGAGTAGAGGCCTCATCGACCGCTACGGGCCGACGGCGCTGACGAGCCGTGGGGCCGCCATCTTGGACCGGACACCCGCTCCACTCAGTGTCGTCTGCTCGGCAGGCGCAACGAAGTGTCAGCGCATTTAATCAATCCTAACTCTGAATTCTAACCTGATTTTCACAAGTTTTTTTTTTTGCTGCATACGTCAAACATGTAGCTTTGATACGGACACATGGTTCGGCCTATTTTAATATTCATAGTGGGATTAACAGCAATAGAATATTCTGATATATATGTGATGTATGACAGGTATTTTGCAAACACTATAAACATAAACACAACTATAGAAATCATATTTAGGGTATCAATATAATTTATATAAATAAAAGTTATATATCAGAGAAAATTAAAATATATATAAATCAGAGTATCAATATAATTCATATCAGGTCAGAGAGAGAGAGAGAGACTGTTCGATACCAGGCAGACGCGCATTCACATCAAAACAGCAGGAAATGTAATTATTCCAGCACTAACAGCAAATATAGCAAACCAAAAAGTTTCACAACAGAATCAGAAGAGTGACAACCATGGAGGGAGGGGAAGGAAGTGGAAATGCCTCTACACGCTCTCATCTTGCTTTTCAGACTTGTATAACAAAGCAGAGAGAGAATAAAGTTCACACAAGAACATGACACATCCCCGCCCCAGACCATATTTACACATGTACAAAGTTCCTTATTAGAGTTTTACATGAGCTAAAACCCCTGAAAGAGGACTGTTGTGCAGAGCTTCTTTCTCGTGCTCCCTTTCTGCAGGTCAAGAGAGGTGAGTTGTAGCGCAGCCTTATCTTAAGAAACACAGACACAGCCAGTGACAACAAGTTGGAATGATGGTTGTCGATGCCATACTGTGTCTCCTCAATGTGTTCCCCAAGCAGAAAACCATCCTCCGCTCCAATCTCCTCCCAGACGATGTGCGTGACTGTCGACACCTTTGGAGCTTGCTTTGTTGAAGCTTTGCGAATCACCCTCTCTGCAGCTCTCAGCACCTTGTAGTCATAGTAATAATAATAATAAGACATTATATTTAAGTAGCACTTTACACAGTGCTCAAAGACACTTTACAGAACAGAGAAAATAAGAACAAAGAACAAAGCAACTTTAATATGCAAAGATTAAAAGATTGACATGAGATATGAGAGGTATCTTACTTTTGTGAGGATGAATTATATGTGAATAACACAGTCTGCGCCACCTGTGTAAAATTCACTGGTCAATGTTATACCAGTAACATTTGTTTTATTTCCACAATAGCATTCTTGTGTCAGTTGTAATCTCAGTCAGTGTTATGGAATATGACTTATAAAGTCTCAGTTCATAGCCAAGGCAAGGCAATAAACATAGCCTAGCTAGCTGGCTACGATTTCGCTGGTGGACATAAATACAGGACAGTAATATTTGATTCACAAAATACAACCAATAGTAATGTTCAATCCTACTTGTGAAAAGTAAAAAAAAAACCCCGAGCCCTGTTTCCGATGGTCCGCCGATCAGAACAGGACTATGCAACACAGTGCTCTGGCATCTCGCTCCTCCTGCTGCTCAACCAGGAGTAGAATGACCGGTTCAAGATGGCGGCCGCATTTCTTGCGCACCAGCAGCCGATGCGGCATCTACTCTTCATATGTCTATGGTCTACTCTTTATTGTCTACTCTTCATATGTCTATGGTCTACTCTTTATTGTCTACTCTCTATATGTCTATGGTCTACTCTTTATTGTCTACTCTTCATATGTCTATGGTCTACTCTTTATTGTCTACTCTTCATATGTCTATGATTTCACACATCTTAGATTTAAATCAATCAGGAAGAGTCTTATACAGTAAACCCCGCCCCCAACAATAACATTAAGAAAGTACTCTCTTCTATGTACTTCATGTAAGTTACAAGTTACAAAACACTCAAATAAATACATACTTACATACATTACTGCTAATTTCTGATGTTACTGGTCAGTCTTCAGTGGTATTGATTATTGATCTGTGTGTTGCAGTGTGTGTCAGAGATGGAGCCGACATTCCTGCCTTCAACGGCTCAGTTTGGGTTGTCCAAACACAGTCACATGACCTTCATCATCAACCCCAACACTGTCCGGAGGAGGTGAGTCTCCATGACGATGGGGCTTCAGTCAGATATGGGCGGGGCTTATCGTTAGGGTTTCAGTTTGGGTGTGCACACGTGTTTTAATGATTTCACCATAATCAGCTCAAGTTGTAGCTTTGTGGTCACACGGACGCGTACGTCCTATGATGATGTCACATAGCATTTCGTCCGAACTCTGTCTCGTGTCCTACTCAGCGTGTCGCTGAGGTTGTCGGTTCGAAGCCGGGCTCAGGGCGGGCTCATCCTTCTCCTCACCGACTCCAAACAGATGGACTTCATCGTCCTCCGACTGACGGGTGGCAGACTGATGATGTCAGCTGACCTGGGGAAAGGCCCCGCCTCCATCACCTCGTCTGTCGCCATTAACGACGGAGAGTGGCACACTGTGAGTTTGCATACACATACATCAAACACACACACATCAAACACACATACATCAAACACACACACATCAAACACACACACATCAAACACACACACATCAAACACACACACACTGGGCCTCAGATGCACATTAACACACAGCTTAAACAGATGTGATGATGTAACTAACACCTGGATGATTCACCTGTTCAGCAAATTAACTCAAATAATGAAATGTGTGTGTGATACACAGTAACACACTCATCATCACATACAGGTGATGATGTCACAGTGTCAGCTGTTCTCTCAAACAGAACCATAATAACTGTTAGTGATTATTGAACGATATAATGATATCTGAACTGACCGTCCCTCAGGTGAACGCTG
Organism: Lagodon rhomboides; assembly: GCA_039737535.1. NCBI lineage: Eukaryota > Metazoa > Chordata > Actinopteri > Spariformes > Sparidae > Lagodon > Lagodon rhomboides. Next base: position 27,911,482 of record CM077803.1, read on the forward strand.
AGGTCAGCCGGCGGTCGCTGTCGGTGAAGGTCGACGGGTCGAGTCCGGACTCTGTGTCGGTTAAAGGAAACCAGCTGGACGTGGATGACAGACTTTACCTGGGAGGACTGCCACACACGCTCACCGCCCGCAGGATCAATGTACGACTTTACTCTTTCTACACCTGTGACACTACACTAATTTCCAGGGGTGATATGTATGTGCAGGGGAACCTGCTCTACAGGTGAAGCTTTGACTTCATGTGCAGTGGATATGAATGTAAACCATCACCTCACCTGAGTGTCAAACATGAGTCACCTGAGTTATAAGACAGTCACAGAGTCGCATGATGTCATGAACCAGATGAGCCAGGTGCACCTGTATGACTCTTCTGTCCATCTCTCAGGTGAGCAGCAGTTTTCCAGGCTGTGTTCGTTCTGTCAGTCTGAATGGAGCCGTGTTGGATCTCTCCAAGCCGGCCTCACAGCATGATGTCACTTCCTGTTTCACCAATGATCAGACAGGAAGTTACTTTAACGGCAGTGGATACGCCGTCCTGCGTGAGTCAAACAGCAAGACAGGAAATAAATGTAATATTTACTCTGATCAGAGGATTAAACTGTGTGTGTGTGTGTGTGTGTGTGTGTGTGTGTGTGTGTGTTCAGTGCGTGATGGTTATAAGGTCGGCTCTGATGTGTCAGTGTCTCTGGAGTTTCGTTCGAGCCAATCAGAAGGGGTTTTTCTGGGAATCAGCAGTGCGAAGGTCGATGCCATCGGACTGGAGATGATCAACGGACAGGTGAGCAGAGAGTTACCTGTGTGTGTGTGTGTGTGTGTGTGTGTGTGTGTGATTATATATGTTAATTACATGTGTTTCTCCTCAGGTGGTGTTTAACGTGAATAACGGGGCGGGGCGAGTGTCGGTGCGTTCGATGGGTCAGTTGTTGTGTGATGGACGTTGGCACCGCTTGCTGGCCAGAAAGACCAAACACGCCCTGAGTCTGAGCATAGATGGGCGGAGTTACACTACCCCTAACCCTTACCCACAATCCACCTCTGCTGAGACGAACAACCCTGTTTACCTCGGAGGATATCCAGGTGAGCAACAGCACCGACGCTTCATTCAGATTGTAATATAAACATCATGATGTGTTATTGAGACTGACCTGTCTGTCCCTCTGTCCACCTGTCCCTCTTTACCTGTCTGTCCCTCTGTCCACCTGTCCCTCTTTACCTGTCTGTCCCTCTGTCCACCTGTCTCTCATTACCTGTCTCTCTGTTCCAGCTGGTGTGAAGCAGAACTGCCTGTCGATCAGCTCCAGGTTCAGAGGTTGTCTGAGGAACCTGCAGCTCATTAAATCTCACCTGAGTGACGCTCTGGAATTCAGCTCTGCCCACTTCCTGTTGGGCGTCACTCCTAACTCATGTCCTGTTGCCTAGCAACCCCCAGACCTTCTCTGATTGGTCCACAGATCGGACAGAGACTGGTTAATGTCTGGAGTTTTTAGAAGCAGCTGATTAGATTTAGGATCTTAAACTGTAACTTTGATCAGTTTCTACTTTAATCAATAAAGATGATCAGATCTGAGAACCGATTGATTTGATTTATTGAAACTTTATTCATCAGATTCATGAAACATGAACGATCAGAGAAGCTGCTGTCTGATCAAACTTTAAACATCAGCAGCACTGAAGGCCTGTCTGTCTGTCCACCTGTCCGTCCACCCGTTTGTCTACCTGTGTGTTCATAGATGAAATCAGCAGCTGCTTCAACAGAAGGTGTCGTCACCTGAAGAAATGTCGGCTGTTAGTCTGTCGGCTCTCGGAGGTTGTGATAATGACGAGGTGACCTCAGGGTTAGCTTCACCGCGTCGAGTGGACACACTGCTCCTCGTGGCGAGGGTGTCGTCTGCTTTGCTGAACTGCAGATCTGTTTTTGCAGAGAACTGCGTTTGTGTCGCAGTAAAAATAGGCTATGAATGATGGGTCGCGGCAGCCTCGCTTGACACGTGCATGAGCTGCATCACTCAGTCGTTACACCTCCTACATCGTATCAGTGTGTCACATCGCTGCTTCAACCAAAACCATTCAACATCAAATATCTTCCTGCTGATGCAAAAACACAAATCAGATCATTTATTTATCTGTTTATTTCAGTTTAGTGAATAAAGACAGTTTGAATTTATCATAAAGAAATTAAAACAGGAATATACTGTGACACCAGGGGGAGTGGTCAGTCTGTAACATGACACCAGGGGGAGTGTTGTTTCTGTAACACGACACCAGGGGGAGTGGTCAGTCTGTAACACGACACCAGGGGGAGTGGTCAGTCTGTAACACGACACCAGGGGGAGTGTTGTTTCTGTAACACGACACCAGGGGGAGTGGTCAGTCTGTAACACGACACCAGGGGGAGTGGTCAGTCTGTAACACGACACCAGGGGGAGTGTTGTTTCTGTAACACGACACCAGGGGGAGTGGTCAGTCTGTAAAGTGACACCAGGGGGAGTGGTCAGTCTGTAAATACACCAGGGGGAGTGGTCAGTCTGTAAAGTGACACCAGGGGGAATGGTGTTTCTGTAACACGACACCAGGGGGAGTGGTCAGTCTGTAACACGACACCAGGGGGAGTGGTCAGTCTGTAAAGTGACACCAGGGGGAGTGGTCAGTCTGTAACACGACACCAGGGGGAGTGGTCAGTCTGTAAAGTGACACCAGGGGGAGTGGTCAGTCTGTAACACGACACCAGGGGGAGTGGTCAGTCTGTAACACGACACCAGGGGGAGTGGTCAGTCTGTAAAGTGACACCAGGGGGAGTGGTCAGTCTGTAACACGACACCAGGGGGAGTGGTCAGTCTGTAACACGACACCAGGGGGAGTGGTCAGTCTGTAACACGACACCAGGGGGAGTGGTCAGTCTGTAACACGACACCAGGGGGAGTGGTCAGTTTCTGTAACACGACACCAGGGGGAGTGGTCAGTCTGTAACAGTGACACCAGGGGGAGTGGTCAGTCTGTAACACGACACCAGGGGGAGTGGTCAGTCTGTAACAGGACACCAGGGGGAGTGGTCAGTCTGTAACACTGACACCAGGGGGAGTGGTCAGTCTGTAACACGACACCAGGGGGAGTGTTGTTTCTGTAACACGACACCAGGGGGAGTGGTCAGTCTGTAAAGTGACACCAGGGGGAGTGGTCAGTCTGTAAAGTGACACCAGGGGGAGTGGTCAGTCTGTAACAGTGACACCAGGGGGAGTGGTCAGTCTGTAAAGTGACACCAGGGGGAGTGGTCAGTCTGTAACACGACACCAGGGGGAGTGGTCAGTCTGTAACACGACATCAGGGGGAGTGGTCAGTCTGTAACACGACACCAGGGGGAGTGGTCAGTCTGTAAAGTGACACCAGGGGGAGTGGTCAGTCTATTTGGGATTACAAACATAGATCAATAAATAATCAAATAAGTAAATAAACAAACGCAAAAAAGAATAAATACATAGATGAGTAAAATAATTCCTAATGAGGGATTTCATGGCGAGATGAGAGAATGGCACATTACCATTGCATTATGGGTAAATACAGAGCTGAATTTTAGCTGTGGTTACAGTGCTAGCAATCATGCTGTTTTACATTTAAGACAGGAAAAGGTTTGCATCAGGCTTTCAGAATAAAAGTTCCTCCTCCAGTCTAGTTAGAGTCGGGTGACCTCACCAGGTGACACAGGTTAGAGGTGAGAGGTTATTATTACAAATCTGTCATATGTGATGCAAACTGTTTCCTGAATGTTTCATAAAGCTGTCTCTAAATACACCTGAGTCAACCAACCATTCAGATGTGTGCTTTAACCTGTCAGAATGTCAGGTGTGTGTCAGTGGGGTGGAGGTGGGAGGTGTTTAAACAGGAAGTCTTTGCAGCAACAGGTCAAGTTTTGGTGTTCATTTGTTGTGAAGGTTCATCTGAGGTTGACCGGCTCTGGTTGTCTGGTTGCTATGGGAACGCGTTGATGGCGTCACAGCAGCAGCCTCATCTGTCTCTCACCTGTCTGTCTCTCACCCGTCTGTCTTTCACCTGTCTGTGTTGTATAAATACAGAACAGAGTCGTTTGTGGTCTTAAATGTGACTTAAATACCATCATGAAGCTTTCGACTAAATCTAACCATATAATCAAACTAAGACTAAGAGCTAACTGCTCTGAAGCTAACTTAGCCACTGGCCCCGCCTCCAGTCAGACAGACAGGTGCTGCTGTGTATGTACAGGTGTATATGCATGTGTGTGCATGGGTGTTTGTGTGTGTGTGTGTAAATCCTCATTTCCATTGATCTCCACTGGATGTTGCTGCAAGCAGTGTCTTTGATGGCTCTGTAGTCTGGACTACAAGTCCCATAATGCAGCAGAGGCCTCTAGAGTCAGTCCTGAAAGAGAGACAGAAGCAGCTGTAAAAAAAGTTGAACAAAAGATTGTTTAAAGTTCTACACCTAAATCCTGCAATCTACAAAATAATCTGTTTTAGGTATAATTTGATTAGTTGATGATGTTATGGTGTACATTTCTTTATGATTATGTACATTTTGTGGGAAAATCAATTAAATGACCAAGATGACTCTTCAGAAGTGAAAGTAGTATGATCCTGTTTTATGAATCCTGAGGGACGGAGTCGCCCTCTGGTGGCAACACAAAGAAAACAAAATCCACCAAAAAGTCACTTCAAACTCAAATTTGATTTGTGCCAGTAAAAAGTTTTTAAGAGATCATTTTTAATAGTATTCAGTTCACATATCCTCTAATTATTCCTGTAGCTACTGTCTGTTGTCTGTTGTAAAGAGACTTAGACTGAGCTGGAATGTTTGACCAATCAGTAGGCTTGATTTTTAGTATTACTGAACTTGACCACCAGAGGGAGCCGCTCAACACTTTTTCATCAGCTAAGGCTAGACTAAAACTAGCTAGGACAATTCTTTGCTCATGCTAATTAGTATGTTAACATAGTGCAATAAGCATGGTCCAGAATGTTAGCATAGCATGCTAACCACTGTCCTCAGCAGACATCTGTTCAAAATCAGAAATGAATACAGGTGGATAAAAGGGGGCGGGGCCTGTAAAATGATGTCATACTTCAGAGGACAGTGAATAATGTTATAACAGCATGTTAGCATAGCATTGGAGATGTGTTGTCTTTTTTGCAGCTGTATTAATGATGGTTTGTTGATCACTCTATTGTCCATTGAGCTGTGACTCAATCAGCCGTATTATAAAGTTTGTGTGTTCAAATGCCAAACCAGAGAAACGTAACTCAAAGTTCGTTTCACAGCGTTTCAAAGAAACATGTCGTTCAAGCAGAAACTGAAGCAAAACAGTGTGCTGTGTTTTCAGACTGAACCTGGTTGAACTTCAAGTTTCTGAACATGTCAAACATGCAAACAATGTTGTGAATGCCATGCACCAGTCAGCCAATCAGCATCCAGCCTGAGACTTCACCTGTAAGGGCAAGGTCTGACCCTTCCTGTTACCTGTGATGTCACTAATCAATCACATGATCAGGAGAGACCTCTGTTTCTTTATGGACGACAACTCGAGTGACGGACAGCTCAGGATGCTGCAGCCGCGCCTCGCTAAGCGCCGCCGCCAGAGCCTTCAAGAGAGATATGAGGGTCAGAGCCTGGTCCAGATACAGGTTCAGGTCCTGGTCCAGGTCAGGATTAACCCAGGACAGACCAGCCTCTGCTGTGGTCCATATAGGTCTGTCCGGGGTCAATCCAGATGTGTATGATCTGAGTAAATCCAGATCTGTTCCCTTTAAATACTGTTTGTTTTCATAATCTGTGTTATTTGTGTGTAGACCTCTACAAAGGTCAGGAATAGTGAACTTTCAATGTGATGAGTCAGACACTCACCTGATCGTGGTCAATTTCTGTGTCTCCAGAAATCACGATTCTCTTCTCGATTCTGGTTTCTGAAATTCCTCCTTTCACCGTCTGAAGAGAAAATCAGAGACAGAGAGAGACAGATAGTAGAAATTATTCTAATAAACCATCTTTACTGGATCCTCTGATGATCACCTCAGTTCTGCTTCATGTCTCACACTTCTGATATTCTTGTTTCTAATCTCTGAAATGTCCAGTAAAACTTACATCGTCACTGTCTCTGGTAGAGACACGTCTGGTTGACGGTGCACTGGTTTGTGTTACCTTGGTGATGTGTGTGGTTGTAGTGGTGTTGGCGGTCTCTGCAGTGAAGGTCTGAGAGCTCAGCAGCAGACCTGCAGGAGGATCAGAGTCTGCTCGGCTCTGGAACACACACACATAAACATTTGCCATTTAATCAATACTCGAAATATTGATTTGGTATTGATGTGTTTTTGCTTAAGAATCAAAGTCAATTATATATATTCTGATGAATGTCAGTAAAACCACCTCCTACATTATCAATAACAACACACAAACACAGTCCTCACCCCTGGAGCTTCATATGTGAGAGTCTTCCTCATCACAGGGACCTCCTGACAGCAACACACAGAATATTTACACATATAAAAGCTGAAAGGAAAAATGTACTTCCTGCTAAAATTGTCCTTAAATTTCAACTGATCTGTAAATCTGATCTGTTCTTCAAGATGTTTCACTCTGCAGGGTTGTTGCAGTGACTTCATATCACCAGCAGGTGGGAGACAGGTACCACTGGGACATGAATCAGTGGGACAGGTGAGTCTGGGACATGAATCACTGGGACAGGTGAGTCTGGGACATGAATCACTGGGACAGGTGTCACTGGGACATGAATCCCTGGGACAGGTGAGTCTGGGACATGAATCACTGGGATAGGTGTCTTTGGGACAGGAGTCACTGGGACAGGTGTCTTTGGGACATGAACCACTGGGACAGAGATCATTAGGGCAGGTGTTGGACAGGTGACTCTGGGACAGGGAGTCTGGGACATGAATCACTGGGACAGAGATCATTAGGGCAGGTGTTGGACAGGTGACTCTGGGACAAGGAGTCTGGGACAGGTCTAACACAGGCAGATTTCCGTCTCACGTGTTACCTCAGACTCATCGTTATTGTCATCACTGTGGTTGGTTGGTTGCATCTGATTGGTGGAGCCAGGTGAACACCTGGAGGTGGGGCGGGGTAAAGAGGGAGGAGGGGAGTTTTCTTCAAACCGCCAACGTCCCTCATCCTCCTCAGAGTCATCAGAGTCCTCGTTGTCATGGTATCTCTGAGACACAGTACCAGTGGGTCGAGAGCCCAGAACAGAAAGGGGTCTGGTGTTGGGGCTGTTCCTATTCTCCATGCTCGTCAGCTCCTGCTCATTGTGGCTAACTGCAAAGTTAGCATTAATGCTATCCTGATGAGCATCATTAACTGGGCTCTGAGCCTGTCTTACAGCAGCCTCCATGGCTTCCTCCACTGCTGCCTGTGCTAACACGCTGATAGCATCTTCACTAGCATCACTAACATCATCATCACTAGCCTGGCTGCTAGGCTCATCATCACTGATGTCATCATAATTGACCTCATGTTTATCTGCTGGACTCTTAGCCTGGTTAGCATCATTGGCATTGTTACTGTCATCATCACTGGCCCATTCTTCTGTGACATCATCAGCATGCCTCATGCAGGCCCCTGGTGGAGGGGGCGGGGGGTTACTAGGGGGCGGACCCACAAGATTTCCAGTTGCTACCTGAGGCTCGTCTGCCATTGGTTGGTCTTGGTCACATGGCTCCGTCATTAAGAAGACTGTCTCCACCTTTTCTGACATCTGAAACAGAGAGAGAAAAAAGGACCAATTAACCAGATGTACAGGCGTGAGGGGGCGGGGCTACAGCAATCAATAATATTCAGAAGGTTTTACCAAATAGTTGATCAGTCGTCATTTTTCTAAAAACACAAGAGTTACAGCTGATTTATAGAAGTGAACTGAAGATCCTCTATAGAAACATGAAACACTGGACCAACAGTCTCAACATCAGATGGTAATAATGTGTTTATAACATCTGTTTAATCTAACAGCTGATTTACATTTTCATATCAATTATCTCAACATGTAATGTCTCAAGCATCATGATGGAGGTGGGAGTGTAACAATATAAATATATAAGTATTATAGCAGTTATAGTGATTGATGTTGCTGTATCCCTCAGGTAGAGAGACAGACAGACAGACAGACAGACAGACAGGTAGAGAGGTATACAGACAGACAGGTAGAGAGGTATACAGACAGACAGGTAGAGAGGTATACAGACAGACAGGTAGAGAGGTATACAGACAGACAGGTAGAGAGGTATACAGACAGACAGGTAGAGAGGTATACAGACAGACAGGTAGAGAGGTATACAGACAGACAGGTAGAGAGGTATATAGACAGACAGGTAGAGAGGTATATAGACAGACAGGTAGAGAGGTATATAGACAGACAGGTAGAGAGGTATACAGACAGACAGGTAGAGAGGTATACAGACAGACAGGTAGAGAGGTATACAGACAGACAGGTAGAGAGGTATACAGACAGACAGGTAGAGAGGTATATAGGCACCTTCAGCAGGTTGTGTTCTCTGAATGTTTTTTGATCTTTGGCCGACATCAGCAGAGCCGTCAGCTCAGGAGACATTTCATCAAATGTAGGTTTAGGCTGCACACAAACACACACACACACACACACACACACACATACACACACACACACACACACACACACACACACACACACACACACACACACACACACAGGAGGCTGAGACTTTGATCCAACTTTGACTTCTTCAGCATTTTCAGTAATGACATAAAAATAAATTAAAAATAGATTTTTGATTCTCAGTAGAAACTGACAGCCATGCATGCCGGGTGGTCATTGAGGACGTGGGCGTGGCCATATAGGGCGTGGAAAATGGATTTGTTAGTAATTAGTCTACAATTACTAATCAGTGTTTGTCGTTAGCTGGCACACTACATAACTGACGGTAATTCAAAAAGTGTTCAAAGTCTAGACAAATATGCAATATCCTTCTATTACAGTCTCTCCTGTGATCTACTATGATCTACTGTGATCTACCAGATCTACTATGATCTACTGGGATCTACTGGGATTAAACAGGTAATGGTGTCTGCTGCTGTCAAGTGAGCTGTATCGCACATGTGCAGGAAACATTATTAAAGACAGAAGTTCCTGAGAAAAAGATGACGAAGAGGAAGAAGAAGAGAAGGAAGCAGGAACATCCAGGAAGTGAAGAAATACAGCAGGAATTAAACTACAAAATAAGAGCCTTTGAAGGATTTGGACACTATCTTTGCTGGGTTAGAGTGAAGAGTAGATGTGTCAGATCTAATCAAGCCACTGCCCAAGAAAAAAAGAGATTCACACAAAGTGTATGAATCTGTCAAAAAGGAGCTGCAATTCCCTGTCTGGAACACGGGAACTGGGGCACCCCCCTGGATCCTGACCTAAGAGGGAGTCAGGTACTTTGCAA
>CM077803.1:27925918-27930918 GCA_039737535.1 Lagodon rhomboides
TCTGATTGGTTGTTTCTGTACCTTGCTCCGCCCTCTTCTCATCTGTCCTCCTCTCAGGTGTTACCGTGGTGATGAGGTCACTAACAGCGATGAATTTAGATGCTCCGTACAGCCCCGCCCCCATATCTATACACACACACACACACACACACACACACACACAACCAAACACATGCACATCAGTGTGTGATGTCAACAACCATCAGCTGCACCAGCAGTAACCATAGCAACCACTATCCTCATGTTAATCAGCAGCAAAACATCACGGCCCGTCCTTGCCAAGGCAACAGCAAGTCCAGCCAATCAGAGCTCAATGAACATGCAAGGCAGCTTGGGCCAATCAGCATTCAGAACCACCATGAAGCCATGACCTGTTATTATCAAGCATCACAAAGCTAGCCATGGTAACAAAGCTATCATTGCTAACAATGTTAGCAATATTTACAGAGATAACAAAGTTCATAATTCTAACAATGCTAATTATGCTAAAGATGCGCATAATGCTAATTAAAGAGTCAGACCTCCTTCCTGTCGAATTCACAGAAAGAGGTGGGGCTTAATCGGGACATGGACATCAGGGGGCGGGGCTTAGTTATTTGTGCTGTCTGTATTTAATGATGAGTTGCACCGACTGCTGGGCGAGACAGGGTTGGGGTTAGGTAGAACCTGAGAAATATTTTAATCAGAAGAGGGGTGAAAAGACAAAGTTTTAATCTTCTTAAGAAAGAAAAAAGTTCTTCAACAGATACGAGTCTATTCTATTTCTTACCTCAATATTTGCCCTTACCTCTTGATTGTATTTCTGATTGCATTTGTACTGCTGCTGCGATGACCTAATTTACCCTCGGGGATAATATATATATATATATATATCTTTTAATTATGTTGTTTATTTTTCACTATGGTTACTGTTTTTTATAATGCTACTGTCCTTTGGCTGCTGTGGCAAACAAATTTCCCCGTTTGCGGGACAATAAAGGAATATTGATTCTGATTCTGATTCTGAACAGATGTTGAATACATCAAATAATATTTATTTTTACACCACGTCTGAATAGAAACTTCTATGATTAGGCGTAAAGATTTCAATATCAATTTCCTACCAGCTTTTAAAAGAATGTGTCACACCTAGTAACAGAGTCAACAGCGCCTCCCTACTAAAATCAAAGTTTCTGTCTCCTCCTAGCCAGAATTGTTCTGAGAAGTTTCCTAAATCACTGTGAAGCTCGGACTTCTTGTTAGAAGTTTGGAGCTCTGATAGGACCTTTGTGAATACGGGCCCAGGTCTGTGAGGTCCTAATTTACACACCTGATCATGTTATTGATGACAGGACGGAGCTCTGACTACGTGATTACATTAACAAAAACGGAAGAGCAAATTGGACAAAAATTAAAAGCGGACAATCCCAGGTGTGTCTGAATGAAGCAGGTCCCCTCCAACCAATCAGGACACAGCATTCCCTGACAAGGTGAATGAAGTGCAGCATTCAGAACTGGGGCCAATCCCAAGTTTGTAGCAGCATTCCGGCAGTAATGAGCTCTACCTGTGTGCGTGCCACCATTGGCTTTAGGAGACGCTGTGATTGCTGGAGAGCCAGTCAGAGAGGACGTGGCCCTCGAAGCTGAGGACCAATCAAAAACTGCAGTCACCAACAAGTGAACAGAAGAAGTGACATCACAGATCAACTCTCCTACTGCTACCACTGGGACCAGTAGTACTAGTACAACGGAGACCAGAACTATGACTACTGAGACCAGAACTAGGACTACTTGGACCAGAACTACAACTAGAGAGACCAGAACTACGAATACTGAGACCAGAACTACCACTATGGATGACAGAACTGCGACCACTCAGACCAGCGTTACAACTACAGAGACCAGAACTACGAGATCTTGAGACCAGAACTGCGACTATGGAGACCAGAACTAAGAAATCCTGAGACCAGAACTACGACTACGGATAACAGAACGGACCAGAATTACAACTACTGGAGCCAGAACTACAATTACTTTGTCTAGAACTGCAATAAAGGGACCAGAACTACGACTACTGAGTCCAAAAGTACGACTACTGGGACCAGAACTAGTCTGGTCAAAGAAATAAGCAACAATAAGAGAGCTGAGCTATGAAAAACCACGAGTAATACAGAGAACAATACTTTTCCTCTTGGGATCATTAATACAAATACTGCCACCAGGACTACCTGAACTACTGATACTGGGCCCAGTACTAGCATCATCGTTATGAGTACCTCCATCCAGGCTGCGGCTCATCAGGTTCCTTTTGCTGGTGCATCGTGGGAAATGCGGCGCAGGTCTGGAGATCTGAGCGCTGGCTCGACGACTCTGAATCTGAGTCCGACCACTGTAACGAAACTTTGAACCCAGAGAAAGCAACTTCTTAGGAGTTTCCTCTGGAGACATCAGCCTGAGAGACAGGGAGAGAGACAGACATCACATCATGACCTCAGACACATCACACATCACATCATGACCTCAGACACATCACACATCACATCATGACCTCAGACACATCACATCATGACCTCAGACACATCACATCATGACCTCAGTCACATCACACATCACATCATGACCTCAGACACATCACATCATGACCTCAGACACATCACACATCACATCATGACCTCAGTCACATCACACATCACATCATGACCTCAGTCACATCACACATCACATCATGACCTCAGACACATCACATCATGACCTCAGACACATCACAGACCCACACTGACCTGAAGAAGGAGTGATGCTCCACACAGACTTTCCACAGTCGTTTTGCTGCTCTGTGGTTCAGCAGCTTGAAACCAATAGTGGACTCAAACTGGTCAAACTGGAGACAAACAGTGAGACTTAGAGACTTCACATTAGGTAGCTGGTTTGTGATCTGCCAGTATACACAAAGAAGCACATGAAACGTACTCGAGACCGACTTTTCAAGCGGGCTCAGGCAGTGAACTGTACCCGAGAATGGTACACTTGTGTTCACACTGATCAAACAAACTGGACTTTGGGTCAGGTGCACACAGACCCAGACTGGAGCGTCTGATGTAAAAGCACGATTAAACTGGTCATACAGGACATGGGCAGACAGATCAGTCTGATATTGTTCTATGATGTTTTGGCTATTAGTGAAAAGTTTCTCTAATCAGCTGAGTTACATTTATTTGATATTTATTTTCTAATAAATGTTGTTTTTCACTTGGAAACATACTCATCATGAAACTCCCCTTTTCTCTCTAGAGGTTGAATGTAATGATGGAGATGTTTGTTCTTTTGAACACTGGTTCAGAGGAAGATCACTGTTGGTGTCAATATCTACAGTCTTCACATGATGAAGTCTAATGATTTTGGTCACCTTGTGATCTTTCTTGAGCGCCACCATGAGATCAAACAGGTTCGTTACATTTAGAAGAACAAACACATCGAGTGGCAGCAGTTGTGTGGATCTTAACATCCATTGACAAATTATATAGTCAGGACACTGAAGTCCATGTCTGAACTCTTCTTCTGTGGTGTTGAGGTGTTGGCGCCTCACCTCTCCAGGTCGGATCTTGATGTAGAAGTTGTTTCTTTTGTACGAGATCTTCAGTATCTTTGGCCAGGAGAATCTGTTGATCCTCAGTCTGTCTCTGTAGACCAGCAGACCACTACTGCACACGCCCAACATGATGGACACGCCCTCTGAGTCCTAAACACACAGACACACAGACACACACAGACACACACACACACACACACACACACACACACACACACACACACCATGGATTCATGAATGACTTAAATGGAACAAGTGGTTTCAGTTTATCTTTGACTTTGCACTGAGGGCTCCTTCTCTGTATTTCAGTGAGTTTAGTTCCGTCCTGGACACATTCTTATTTTTGCTGTTGATGTTTTTTCTACCTTATTGATTAGTCCAATGTCACACACTGAAATCCTGGAGAAAATTTAACTTTGGTCTGCGGTCACAAGCAGGAGGTGACAGGAAACAGCAGTTGTAAGGATGGGTTGCTAGAGTGTTAACGTCCACAGAGCTGTTAAATACACAGTGTTTTATCGGGCAGGTGTCAGATTGCAGTCAATCAGCATCCTGTTGTTAGTTTTATTAATCTGCAGTGATAAAACAAGAATATAAACAAACAATATTTTCTGAATGAGAGATCATCCCTGCTCTCTGATTGGCTGGACATTTCAGAGCCTCATCAAACGCGTGTGTATGACTGCAGGAGGATGAAACTGCCGCTGACTGCAGGTGTTTCTGTCTGAGCTTCAGTAAAATGAAACGTTTAAAGCAGCTTCGGGTCAAGAATCAACAGAGTCTGTTCAGAATGAATCAGATCTCTTCCTGTCGTTAAAGTCAGCTGTGACCTCAGTTCAGCTCTCTGGAAACATCTGAGTCTCTGTTTAATGTCCCCGACAACCTCTGTAGTCTCATTTAGACAAATGTTAGCAACCACTAACTGTTTTTAACACATGAAGAGCTTTATAATTAAACTGTAGGACATTTAATGATGGATTTTATGTTGGAGAACAAAACATGTAAATATGTTCAGCCTGTGGTAACAACACACCTTATTACACACACTTAACTAAAAACACATTCAACACACTCACAAACTTGAGGACAAGGGGACAGGAAGTGCTAACCTGCTAACATGCTAACTGATTTCTGGTTTTAGGACTCATTAATATGCCATATGTTAAATATAATATTCAATCTAATAATAACAGGGACAGTCTGAGGCGATAAACTCAACAATGACATGAAGATGTTTGTATGAACACACACACACACACACACACATCTGCACACACAGGAAACTGTCTTACCTCTGACTTAGCTGAAGGCAAGCAATCAAAGCGGCTTCCTACCATCTACTCCATTCAGACAGACAGGCAAACAGACAGACAGGTAAACAGACAGACAGACAAAACAAAAAGATAAAGAAGAAGAAGAGCTGCTCTAAATTTAA
>CM077803.1:27935918-27955918 GCA_039737535.1 Lagodon rhomboides
TAACGTTTATAAACGGAACCTTATGTTTCATTTAACGTTGATAAACAGAATCTGTATGTTTCATTTAACATTTATAATTGGAACCTTATATTTCTTTTACCGTTATAAACAGAACCTTATGTTTCATTTAACGTTCATAAATGGAACCTGTATGCTTCACTTAACGTTTATAAACGGAACCTGTATGTTTCATTTCACATTTATAAATGGAACCTTATGTTTTATTTAACATTATAGACAGAACCTGTATGTTTCATTTTACGTTCATAAAAGGAACCTTATGTTTCACTTAACATTTATAAACAGAACCTCATGTTTCATTTAACTTTTATAAACAGAACCTGTATGTTTCACTTAACGTTATAAACGGAAACTTATGTTTCATTAACGTTATAAACAGAACCTTATGTGTCATTTAACGTTTTTAAACGGAACTTGTATGTTTCATTTAACGTTTGTAAACGGAACCTGATGTTTCACTTAACGTTATAAACGGAAACTTATGTTTCATTTAATGTTTTTAAACGGAACCTTATGTTTCATTTAACGTTTATAAACGGAACCTTATGTTTCACTTAACGTTATAAACAGAACTCTATGTTTCATTTAACGTTCATAAATGGAACCTTATGTTTCATTTAATGTTTATAAACGGAACCTTATATTTCTTTTACTATTATAAACAGAACGTGTATGTTTCATTTAACGTTTATAAACGGAAACTTATGTTTCATTTAACACTTATGAACAGAACCTGTATGTTTCATTTAACGTTTATAAACGGAACCTTATGTTTCACTTAACGTTATAAACAGAACTCTATGTTTCATTTAACGTTCATAAATGGAACCTTATGTTTCATTTAATGTTTATAAACGGAACCTTATATTTCTTTTACTATTATAAACAGAACGTGTATGTTTCATTTAATGTTTATAAACGGAACCTTATGTTTCATTTAACGTTTATAAACGGAACCTTATGTTTCATTTAACACTTATGAACAGAGCCTGTATGTTTCATTTAACGTTCACAAACAGAACCTGTATGTTTCATTTAACGTTCACAAACAGAACCTGTATGTTTCATTTAACGTTCATAAACAGAACCTGTATGTTTCATTTAACGTTCATAAATGGAACCTGTATGCTTCACTTAACGTTTATAAACGGAACCTTATGTTTCATTTCACGTTTATAAACAGAACCTGTATGTTTCATTTAACGTTTATAAACAGAACCTGTATGTTTCATTTAACATTTATAAACGGAACCTTATGTTTCATTTAACGTTATAAATGGTACCTTATATTTCAGTTAACTTTTATAAACGGAACCTTATGTTTCATTTAACGTTATAAATGGTACCTTATATTTCATTTAACGTTTATAAACGGAACCTTATGTTTCATTTAACGTTGATAAACAGAATCTGTATGTTTCATTTAACATTTATAATTGGAACCTTATATTTCTTTTACCGTTATAAACAGAACCTTATGTTTCATTTAACGTTCATAAATGGAACCTGTATGCTTCACTTAACGTTTATAAATGGAACCTGTATGTTTCATTTCACGTTTATAAATGGTACCTTATATTTCATTTAACATTATAGACAGAACCTGTATGTTTCATTTTACGTTCATAAAAGGAACCTTATGTTTCACTTAACATTTATAAACAGAACCTCATGTTTCATTTAACTTTTATAAACAGAACCTGTATGTTTCACTTAACGTTATAAACGGAAACTTAAGTTTCATTAACGTTATAAACAGAACCTTATGTGTCATTTAACGTTTATAAACGGAACTTGTATGTTTCATTTAACGTTTGTAAACGGAACCTGATGTTTCACTTAACGTTATAAACGGAAACTTATGTTTCATTTAATGTTTTTAAACGGAACCTTATGTTTCATTTAACGTTTATAAACGGAACCTTATGTTTCACTTAACGTTATAAACAGAACTCTATGTTTCATTTAACGTTCATAAATGGAACCTTATGTTTCATTTAATGTTTATAAACGGAACCTTATATTTCTTTTACTATTATAAACAGAACGTGTATGTTTCATTTAACGTTTATAAACGGAAACTTATGTTTCATTTAACACTTATGAACAGAACCTGTATGTTTCAATTAACGTTTATAAACAGAACCTGTATGTTTCATTTAACGTTTATAAACGGAACCTTATGTTTCATTTAACGTTTATAAACGGAACCTTATGTTTCATTTAACACTTATGAACAGAGCCTGTATGTTTCATTTAACGTTCACAAACAGAACCTGTATGTTTCATTTAACGTTCACAAACAGAACCTGTATGTTTCATTTAACGTTCATAAACAGAACCTGTATGCTTCACTTAACGTTTATAAACGGAACCTTATGTTTCATTTCACGTTTATAAACAGAACCTGTATGTTTCATTTAACGTTTATAAACAGAACCTGTATGTTTCATTTAACATTTATAAACGGAACCTTATGTTTCATTTAACGTTATAAATGGTACCTTATATTTCAGTTAACGTTTATAAACGGAACCTTATGTTTCATTTAACGTTGATAAACAGAATCTGTATGTTTCATTTAACATTTATAATTGGAACCTTATATTTCTTTTACCGTTATAAACAGAACCTTATGTTTCATTTAACGTTCATAAATGGAACCTGTATGCTTCACTTAACATTTATAAATGGAACCTGTATGTTTCATTTCACGTTTATAAATGGAACCTTATGTTTTATTTAACATTATAGACAGAACCTGTATGTTTCATTTTACGTTCATAAAAGGAACCTTATGTTTCACTTAACATTTATAAACAGAACCTCATGTTTCATTTAACTTTTATAAACAGAACCTGTATGTTTCACTTAACGTTATAAACGGAAACTTATGTTTCATTAACGTTATAAACAGAACCTTATGTGTCATTTAACGTTTATAAACGGAACTTGTATGTTTCATTTAACGTTTGTAAACGGAACCTGATGTTTCACTTAACGTTATAAACGGAAACTTATGTTTCATTTAATGTTTTTAAACGGAACCTTATGTTTCATTTAACGTTTATAAACGGAACCTTATGTTTCACTTAACGTTATAAACAGAACTCTATGTTTCATTTAACGTTCATAAATGGAACCTTATGTTTCATTTAATGTTTATAAACGGAACCTTATATTTCTTTTACTATTATAAACAGAACGTGTATGTTTCATTTAACGTTTATAAACGGAAACTTATGTTTCATTTAACACTTATGAACAGAACCTGTATGTTTCAATTAACGTTTATAAACAGAACCTGTATGTTTCATTTAACGTTTATAAACGGAACCTTATGTTTCATTTAACGTTTATAAACGGAACCTTATGTTTCATTTAACACTTATGAACAGAGCCTGTATGTTTCATTTAACGTTCACAAACAGAACCTGTATGTTTCATTTAACGTTTATAAATGGAACCTTATATTTCATTTAACGTTTATAAACAGAACCTGTATGTTTCAATTAACGTTTATAAACAGAACCTGTATGTTTCATTTAACGTTTATAAACGGAACCTTATGTTTCATTTAACACTTATAAACGGAACCTGTATGTTTCATTTAACGTTCACAAACAGAACCTGTATGTTTCATTTAACGTTTATAAACGGAACCTTATGTTTCATTTAACGTTTATAAACAGAACCTGTATGTTTCATTTAACGTTTATAAACGGAACCTTATGTTTCATTTAACACTTATGAACAGAACCTGTATGTTTCATTTAACGTTTATAAACAGAACCTGTATGTTTCATTTAACATTCATAAACGGAACCTTATGTTTCATTTAACGTTTATAAACGGAACCTTATGTTTCATTTAACGTTATAAATGGAACCTGTATGCTTCACTTAACGTTTATAAATGGAACCTTATGTTTTATTTTACATTATAGACAGAACCTGTATGTTTCATTTTACGTTCATAAAAGGAACCTTATGTTTCACTTAACATTTATAAACAGAACCTCATATTTCATTTAACTTTTATAAACAGAACCTGTATGTTTCACTTAATGTTTATAAACGGAAACCTTATGTTTCATTTAATGTTTATAAATGGAACCTTATGTTTCACTTAACGTTATAAACAGAACCTGTATGTTTCATTTCACATTTATAATTGGAACCTTATATTTCTTTTACCGTTATAAACAGAACCTTATGTTTCATTTAACATTTATAAACAGAACCTGTATGTTTCATTTAACATGTTATAAACGGAACCTGTATGTTTTGTGAAGCTCCATGATCTTCTCCTCCATTTCTTTTGTTTGGTTTGGTGCGAAACAGAGTTCACCGACGTAATCTGAACCACACTCATCTGAGAGAGAGAGACAGGTGGTCAAAGGCAGACAGACAGGTGTTCAGAGAGTGACAGACAGGTAGTCAGAGACTAAGTACAATAATACAATACAGGGGGGTAAAAATTAAGTCAGAGAAAGATTCTGTGGGGTTCTGTAAGGTACTAAAGGGCTTTTCTGGGGTTTTGTAGAGTACTTATCAGTAATGTATGATTCTGTATGGAACTGAAGGGCGCTGTATGGCTCTTTATGGTTCTGTAGGGTATGTAAGCCTCTGAAGGGTACTGTAAGGTTCTGTATGTTTCTGCGTGGTACTGTAGGGTACTGCTGAGCCCTGGGCTCTGTATTGTTCTGTAGGGTATTGCATGGCTCTGTAAGGTTCTATAGGGGACGGCAGGGTTCTGTATGGTTCTATAGGGGACGGCAGGGTTCTGTATGGTTCTATAGGGGACGGCAGGGTTCTGTATGGTTCTATGGGGGACAGCAGGGTTCTGTGGGGATCTGTCGGGTTATATGTGGTATTAGTGCAGAGCAGTGCAGTACCGGGATCGTAGTCTCCGAGCTCTGATTGGACGGTGTAGGAGCCGAGGACGGTGTGAGTCGCAAATGAACATGGAAGACGACCAGAAACTATATCCTGTCTGAGCTGGAGACACAGGAAGTACCTGCAGACAGACAGACAGACAGACAGACAGACAGACAGACAGGCAGACAGACAGACATCACCCGTCTCAGATGAACCAACATGTGACAGTGTTGAGCTGGATGGACAGGTGAGTGAGTCTACCTGGTGATGTCCTCAGACAGCTGGGTGGGATCAGGAGGGTAAAACTTGATGTTAAAGGAGAAATTCCAGGGAACACCTGCCAGACGGAGACAAGGGGATCAGTTAACACATGAAACCTTTTCTGCTGGATCAGGATCTGCTGCCAAAACTGGATCAAACTTATGATCCCCCTCCCCCCAGTAGAAGGGGCGGAGCTACTGACCTCTGACCTGCTTCTTCATCTCCTTCGCTGGATCCAGCCAGTTCTACAAGACAAAAGGTAGGGTCAGACAGACAGACAGGCAAACAGACAGACAGATAGACAGACAGACAGACAGGCAAACAGACAGACAGACAGACAGACAGACAGGCAAACAGACAGACAGACAGACAGACAGACAGACAGACAGACAGACAGGCAAACAGACAGACAGACAGACAGACAGACAGACAGACAGACAGACAGACAGACAGGTAGACAGACAGACAGACAGACAGACAGACAGACAGACAGACAGACAGACAGGTAGACAGACAGACAGACAGACAGACAGACAGACAGACAGACAGACAGACAGACAGACAGACAGAGAGACAGACAGGTACCTTGTTGTTGTCGGCGTCTCTGAAGCACAGAGCGAAGTAGTCTCTCTCCAGCAGGTTGACGTGGTCACAAACTTTTTCAAACAGCTGAAGACCACGAGACCGTTTCTACACATGAGACAGGACAGAGTTCATATTTGATCATGTTCTCACCTGTCCTACCTGTCCCACTTGTCTCACCTGTCCCACCTGTCTCATCTTTCTCCACCTGTCTCACCTCCACAGTGCAGGTGAACAGTGACCCGTCCAGCAGGGTCACTTTGGTCTGCATCGTCCTGAAGCTCAGCGGGTTTCTTGCTGGAGAGCGAGCGATCCGACTGTTCGATGACAGGTGACTTGACGAGTCGTCAGCCAATGAGCTCCGAGGTTGGCTTTGGGACGGCCTGCCCTCCCCTCCCTGCGGACACAGGAAATGATGTCACATTTCACGTCCCTGTTTAGAATTATTATTTATTGTTCATTTTTTTTTACCTGTTTCGGTGTGGAGTGGGCGGCGGCTTCAGGGAAAGACTCCTGTGGCTCACCTGCCTCTGTCGTCATGGTGATTCACCTGAGAGACATTAACAACAGTTACCATGGAGATTAATAGTAATACACTCTGGAGTTCGAGAGCACACAGAGCTGGAAGCTGATTGGCTGTCAGGGACATGGTGCATTCATTTGTAGTCAGAAAAGAGGAAACTCACTCCAGAGCAAAGGTTGTTCTGATTAAATGAGTTTAGCTAGAAAGGTGAAAAAGCACCTGAGTAACCTGAGCGACAATGTCTGTCTGCAGAACTCCAGAGAGTCTGCTTGAGGTGCAGACGGCACTGGACTTCACTGATTCAATTACCCACAATCCATTGCAACATGGACATGACATTGTAGAACTTATTATGAATGTGAAGAGCATTATTTTCTTAAATGTTACCTGAATCCTATTGGCCAGAAATAATATAATAACAATAATAATTAATAGTAATAATAATAATAAGAGAGAAAGATTTGAGACAATTTACGGTAATCTGATTTTTGGATAATAATAATAACAACAACAATAATAATAATAATGTAACTTAAAACAACAGAGCGACACAGCTAACAGAGCGACTTTCTGTGTCCAATCAAAGAGCTTTTTTTAAATTGCTGAAACACTGAATATTAAAACGACTCCAGAAATTAAAGAGTACAAATGTTTTGGATGTTTTTTTTGGGAGAAACGTTTCAAACTTTTAATCACTGTTTGTTTATTTGATTGATTTTTATGTATTGATCATGTGATTGTTTTGTTGTTGTATGTTTCAGTCCTGCAGTTGTTGCTCTTTGTATGAAGCTGTTTTATAAAGCTGTTTTATAAATAGTAATATCTATATTGGTAACATATTTTTCGGTCACCTTTATTATTTATTGATTTCTGATGTTTGTCTGATGCGTTTTCTCAGATAAGTAAAGTCTGATCATGTCATCTGAAACAGCTGATCAGCAAAATGAACTGTGACGTCACAGGAGGTCATAAACTCTAATTAACATGAACTTATAAAATAACACAAACTTATAAATAAACATTAAATATTATATTTTTATAATTAAACGTTAAGTAACATTAAATTATGTCTGAAATGAGACGTTTCTCACACAGACGTAATGCGGTCCAGTCGTTGTCGTGGTTCTGAGTCTTTGTCGTCCTGCAGCAGGAAACACCCCGCTGCAACACACACACACACACACACACACACACACACACACTGAGCTGCAGTGTGATGAAGCAGAATGATGCGCTCTCTCTCTCTCTCTCTCTCTCTCTCTCTCTCTCTCTCTCTCTCTCTCTCTCTCTCCCCGATCCTGATAATCGACAATAAACTGATGATCACTTCCACCAGTCATCAATAACCTGCACATCAATCCATCAGCTCATCTTTACCTGTCCTCGTGCAGGACGCTCGCCCTCTTCCTCCCGGTGACGGACGTTTTTTTCTTTTTTTTACTACGTCACCTCTCTCTACGACACAGCGCACGTCGGCTGCGGAGCTGTGACGTCATGACGCACGGAGCGGAGACAGCAGTTGTTTTTAAACTAGATCGTCAATAATTCAAAGTACTGATGATGTACATGAAGTACTGATGATGTACATGAAGTACTGATGATGTACATGAAGTACTGATGATGTACATGAAGTACTGATGATGTACGAAGTATTTTTGTAATATTTTTTATAAGCTGAACCCGCTTCAGTTTCAGACTGACAGAAACATGAAATCCATCAGAACCGCTGAGACGTTTGATCAGAGCAGAGACGGTGTGTGTGTGTGTGTGTGTGTGTGTGTGTGTGTGTTTTACTCACCAGTGATTGATCCAGCAGAAAAATAAGAGAAAGACATGGAGTTAACGTCACTCTTCATGTGTATCAGATAAACTGTGAATATCTGTGCAGTGACATTAAAAGAAGATCGACACGTTTATTGTTTCAGTTGAACTTAATAAAAAGTGTCAGTCGTCCTGATGTGTGCTGGAATATTGATTGTGGATCAGCTGTGTATATGTATATTTATATGTGTGTATTTATATGTGTGTATGCATATGTATATTTATACATGTGTAATTACATGCGTTTGAATAAAACCACTTCCTGTTACATATCGAAATAATCATTTTTATATTTTCACCCACTCTGTGAAACACTGAACTGATCACTGTAATCAATAACTGATCAGAAGGCAGCCAGCCACCAATCAAATCTAACCTTCTTCATGTTTATGATCAATAATATTTATAATTTCCTTTAGAACAATAAAATCAATGGTTTCTTTTTATTCTGAGACTCAAACAAACAATAATCAATAATGTGAATAAATATTTTGTATCAAAGTGACATAAAATCATTTTAATTCTTTACATCGACTCAAAATGTTTAAAACTCAAAAGATCGAATATTAAGTTAACATAAACATCTGTGAGGCAAGTCAAATACAAACATTACATAATGTTGATAATCAATAACATGATCAGACTGTTCATCGTGTTCTTAGTTAATAAATGTTTTGTCTTGTTTTTTCAATCAGTAATATCATTATCAATCATATCAGTATAATCAGTATCAATATTATCAGCTTGACTCTGGATCTGCAGCTGATCAATTTATTTACACGGAAAACAATTGAAACCTGACTCTGATCTGCATCAGTTGGGAAAACTGAAGCAGTTATTGATCACTTGATTAACAGGAGTCAGCCACACTGCAGGATCATTAATACATTTTTTATTGATCATTCATTGGTCACTTATTGATCATTTATTATCACAGCTTCAACTTTGGAACAAGTTGAATGTGAACTACAAAAAAGCAAGATGATAAAATTATGTGAGAACTTAAAGATGATCATATGTATTGATCTTCAATGTTAATGATCGTTAATAATCACACAGCGAAATCAGCTATTTGATTTGATTTGATTCTGTGTGTGAAGCTGAACCAACACACAACCTGTTTGTGGAAGGTGTCAGTTTGACCTCTCAGGGCCTCCGTAGAGATGCTGCTGACACAAATAACATGTTTACTACATCTAAATATCAACAACAACAACAACAACAACAACCTGCTTACTGTAAACAACATGTGGAGATGATGAGTATGATGATGACGATGAAGATAAACATGGAGGACAGATCAGACGACATGAAACAGCGACATCACTAATACACACACACACACACACACACACACACACACACACACACACACACACACACCTGTCTGACATTAAACATGAGTGTATGTGTTACCTGTGCAGGTGTTGAGATGATGAAGATGAAGATGATGAAGGTTAAAGTCCTTTAAATGAATCCTGTAGGTCTGCCTCTGTGTGTGTGTGTGTGTGTGTGTGTGTGTGTGCGTCCGGTCTGTTGTCTGCTGGATTAGTGATCTTTACTCTGACACATCAGGCACCGCCCACACAGATTAACCCCCCTCCATCACAGCTGTCAGTCTCATGATGGGGCGGGGCTTACAGCTGTCTGCAGTCACTGGGTCATGATGGGCTCCCTGCAGAGGATTGTGGGATTGCCCCCCCCCGGATGTGTGACAGTGTGTCTCCCCCTGCTGGCCGCGTCAGGACACTGACGATGTTCAGTTCAAAGACGTTTTGACGTCCTGTAGATTCTCTTTACATTCTTCTTTTTATTTTAAGGTACATAAAACACACGTTAATTTTGTTATTTGTTATTCTAATTGTAGTAAACCTGCAGGATATTGATTATTGATAGATATTAATGACTTATTGATCCATTAACAGACCTGAACTGATTCATTATTAATGAGTTCATTCACTTGATTCAGAAGTAAAAGTAAAGTAACTTGGGGGTGACCTGAGTAATAAATGACTCAAAATATGAGTTACTAATATTTTCTTATTTTAATTAATCCAATTATGAAAGTAGCATTAATGTTAGCAAACACTGCTCATTAGCTTGCTAACTCAGTATGTGTGAGTAACTCAGAGAGTGGATTAAAGAGTAAGAGATCTGTTTGAACTTGTAAATACAGTATAATAATTTGTTGTTGTTGAATGTATGAATTATTCTTTTTAAGAGCTTTAATCCTCGTTTATTGATTAATTCATCAGATCTGAAGGAAACACTGTCCACACACTTATGGCCACAAATTAACTGGTAACACATAAATTATCTGACCTCATTGTTGTTTATTTATTTATATTTATATTCGCATGAGGCGTGGTCTCATTTCCACCATGTGAATTGAGTTGTCTCCTAATCCTGCCCCTCTGATTGGCCGAAACAGCTGTCAGTCAACGTATGGGCGGGGCCTATGAGTAATTATAGTTCTGAGTGTCGGCGTGTTTTTCAGTGTGAGGAGGAGGAGAGGAGAAGAAAGGACAGAAGAAGAAGAAGAAGAAGAAGAAGAAGAAGAAGAAGAAGAAGAAGAAGAAGAAAACAGACTCAAACAAACCACGTTTCTGACGGATTTTCTCTTTTTGGTTTTTTTACTTCAAGAAACGAAACTTTTGCTGCCTGAGAGACAGACAGAGAGACAGACAGGCACAGAGACAGACAGGCACAGAGACAGGCAGAGAGACAGACAGAGAGACAGACAGGCACAGAGACAGAGAGACAGACAGACAGAGAGACAGACAGCCAGTCTTAGATCTGTGGTGGACCTAAAACTGGCAGTGAGACAGTCAGCATCTGTCTGTCTCTCCGGAGGACGGAGGATGACACCGGGGTGTGTCGCCTCCCTCAGCCGGACCCGCGGCTCCTCCTGCGGGCATTCAGAGCTCTGACAGGAGGGACCAGAACCAGAACTGGACCCGGGACTGGATCTGGATCTGGATCAGTAAACCCGGATTAGAACAGTGGATCCAGACTGAAGTGGACCAAAGTGGACTGAAGCGGGTGAGCTGGGTCCACGATGTCCTCAGGACTGGCTGTAGGTGTGGTCCTCAGGGTTCTGCTGCCCCTCACTTTGACTGCAGGTAAGATCCGTTTCCACTCAGTATGAACTGCAGTAATCTATTACAAGTGAAGTCCTGCCCAGTTAGTGGACAAAGGAAAAGTACTCTTACTGTTTATTGATAGTTTTATTGACAGGTGATTTTATTGATCAAGTTTATTCAGGGGCTACCTAATCCCCCCCCCCCCACACACACACACAAATACCTTAACGTTTGAGTGTATGAATCTTATTTATTCAAGGACTTTCAATGATCCAGTCGTGATCAATGCCTCTGGCCTTTTCAGGAATAACTCTTGAGGCTTGTGGCTGAACTGTTTTTTTAAGCAAGTCATTTCATGCAAAATGTATTATTTAAAGCTTAAACTGGGACCGGTGATGACAAGGTCTCATGCTGCAACACAACTAACCACACAACAACTGCAACACAAGGTCTCATGCTGCAACACAACTAACAACACAACAACTGCAACACAAGGTCTCATGCTGCAACACAACCAACAACACAACAACTGCAACACAAGGTCTCATGCTGCAACACAACTAACTACACAACAACTGCAACACAAGGTCTCATGCTGCAACACAACTAACAACACAACAACTGCAACACAAGGTCTCATGCTGCAACACAACTAACAACACAACAACTGCAACACAAGGTCTCATGCTGCAACACAACTAACCACACAACAACTGCAACACAAGGTCTCATGCTGCAACACAACTAACAACACAACAACTGCAACACAAGGTCTCATGCTGCAACACAACTAACAACACAGCTATCAATTTGTGATATATTATTTTGCTCTGGTAATATGGGAATTGTCAGTAGATAAACGGTGCGTCTGGAGAATCGCTGCCTAAAAGCCTGTGTAAAAGCTTTAAAAGTAGAAGTATGTATATAAATTCAGTGTAACACTTTGTTTTGTTATCAATAATTCCAGATTTTCATGTTTTTTGTTTTTCCTTTTTAAATCAGAGGTGGGTAAATACCTTCTGATCAGTACACAGCACGATAACAGTAACCTGTCATTTTACTAGTAGTAGCTTTAGCTAACCTGAATATTTACAAGCCTCCACACACAGAAGCTCAAGCTACACTTGACATAACTTACCTGCTGTGTTTTAACCACTTTGAAAACTTTTCTTTCATCCCTTCAAACTGTTTCTCCTTCTCCCTCCTCCGTTTTCTGTTTTGAGCCCCAGATAGTTTTCTCTTCTGCCTCTCCATCATCACGCTGTCATCACTCTGCCATCAGATCAGATCAGAAGGCTGATCGAGTGGACCGTTGTTGCGGGAGTGTTTTGTGTGGCGAGAGGGGCGAGGGGGGCTAATAACTAACGTGCCTCTGCTATTGATCATATGCACAAAAGCTGTTAAATACAGAAAATGACTACATGGAATTATTTCCCCGTGGCTTTGGCGCCGCCCCGGTGCAGCGCCGCATATAGTGCAGACCCACTTTTTGCGCCACTGAGTTTATTGATCACTGAGGAGTTCAACTGTCACAGCTGTGAACTGTAACCATCACTTATATACAAATACAAACAATCAATTAGCTCCAGTATTGATTAGCTCCAGTATTGATTACTCTGCAGACAGCTCAGTATCCACTCAGAAGCTGTTGAGGAGCTTTCAGTCACATCACATGACCTTCCTCAGCAAACATGTGAAGCCACGCAGATGTTGAGAGCTGCATGATGTCGGTAGGTCCAGAACCAGTTCTCTACGTCAGGATCAATATCTGGACGTTGACGTGAGAGCTGCAGACTCGCTGGGAACGTTCTAGACATGAAAACACTGTCTTTCAGCAAATCAAATCATCGTTACGCTTCATCCTGTCCCACAATCCTTCAGTCCTGAAGACGTCCCGCAGCCAGCTGCTCAGGCTGAAACAATGAAAGACAATCAGACGAGCAAATGTTCACGTCTCATGTTGTTCACCGAGAACCAAGAACCCTCACACAGACGTTTAACAACCTGAAGGAACTGAGACACACACACACACACACACACACACACACACACACGCACAGCCTCATTTACCACATACTGTACTATAGTGTATACTCTGTGTATATATACATATATATTATGCGTCCTCGTGAGATGATCTTTACTTCGTGGCTCAGATTTAAACGTCATTTTGACGATTTTACGTTTTCAGTTTGTCCATAAAGAACGTGATCGACATGTTTGATGATTGATGATAGAAAACAAACTCCGTTTTTGATTAACAGATCAAATGAAAGTCTCGACTTCCTTCATCTGATCAGATGATTCACAAACAAATAAACAAGTAAACATCAGTAATAAGAGTAAACATTAGCCATCAGATCAGAATGAGGAGCCGGCCGCATGGGGCTGCCATGTTTCTACAGGAGCCCAGAAGGAGCAAACCAGACACTGGAACGATGAGGAGGGTTCAGTTGGTTACAGTCTGCAGTCTCACCACTACATGTGACTCAATCAGCAGACCTGATCAATGATTTGGTCAGATTAATAACCTGATAAGCTTCCTGTAGGGTCTGAGCCTGCTGACCTCTAGTAACCTGTAGTGACGTCACAGCTCTGTGATGTCACCGTCTGGCTCACAGATGTTTGCAGAGTGTGTGTGTGTGTGTGTGTGTGTAATTGTTAGCATTTCCCATTGAAAACAATGGACTCTGTTAGCAGTGAGCTAGCTGCTGAAGTGGCTTTGAGGAAACAGCTGGTGTTACAAATCATTCCAGGATGTTCCAGGAGCTTCCAGAACTGATCAGTGTGGAGCCTTGAATTTATATTTTAGGTGGAATTCCCCTTTAAAACTGCTTCACATTCCAGAGAGAGGGGGAGGTGTGTGTGTTGACACACCGCTAACCACACACACACACACACACACACACACACACACACACACACACACACACACACACACACAGCCAGATGTTACCTGAAGAAGTGGAACCAATCTGTGTGTGTTGGGGGAGGGGAACTTAAAGAGGGGGGCACTCTTCCTGTTTGCACCCCCCACTCACACACTGACACAGTGAGCTGTAAATAGTGTGTGTGTGTGTGTTTGTGAGAGAGGAAGACGAAAGAGAATACTGAGAACACTAAGAACATGTTGATAACACTGAGAACACGTCAAGAACACTAAGAACACTAAGAACACGTCAAGAACACGTCGAGAACACTGACGACATGATGAGAACACTGAAAACACATTGATAATACTGAGAACACTGAGAACATGTTGATAATACTGAGAACACGTCGAGAACACTGAGAACACGTTGAGAACACTGAGAACACGTCGAGAACACTGAGAACACGTTGAGAACACTGAGAACACGTTGATAATACTGAGAACACTGAGAACATGTTGATAATACTGAGAACACATCAAGAACACGGAGAACATGTCGAGAACACTGACAACATGATGAGAACATGTTGAGAACACTGAGAACACGTTGATAATACTGAGAACACTGAGAACATGTTGAGAACACTGAGAACACGTTGATAATACTGAGAACACTGAGAACATGTTGAGAACACTGAGAACATGTTGATAATACTGAGAACACTGAGAACACGTTGATAATACTGAGAACACGTGGAGAACACTGAGAACATGTTGAGAACACGTCAAAAACACTGAGAACACGTCGATAATACTGAGAACATGTTGAGAACACTGAGAACATTTTGAGAACACGATGAAAACACTGAGAACATGTCGAGAACACGTCGAGAACACTGACAACACGTCGAGAACACTGACAACATGTTGAGAACACTGAGAACATATTGAGAACACTGAGAACACGTTGATAATACTAAGAACACGTGGAGAAAACTGAGAACATGTTGAGAACACGTCAAAAACACTGAGAACACGTCGAGAACACTGAGAACACGTCAAGAACACTGAGAACATGTTGAGAATACTGAGAACATGTTGAGAACACTGAGAACATGTTGAGAACACGATGAGAACACTGAGAACACATCAAGAACACTGAGAACATGTTGAGAACACTGAGAACATGATGAGAACACGATGAGAACACTGAGAACACATCAAGAACACTGAGAACATGTTGAGAACACTGAGAACATGTTGAGAACACGATGAGAACACTGAGAACACATCGAGAACACTGAGAACACGTTGAGAACACTGAGAACACGTTGAGAACACTGAGAACATGTTGAGAACACGATGAGAACACTGAGAACACATCAAGAACACTGAGAACATGTTGAGAACACTGAGAACATGATGAGAACACGATGAGAACACTGAGAACACATCAAGAACACTGAGAACATGTTGAGAACACTGAGAACATGTTGAGAACACGATGAGAACACTGAGAACACATCAAGAACACTGAGAACATGTTGAGAACACTGAGAACATGTCAAGAACACAGAGAACACGTCGAGAACACTGAAACAACAAACTAATTTAAACGATCCTCCTCCTGCAGAGTCTGAAACACATCAACACGGTCTGACAGCGGGTTGACGTGTTAGCTGCTAGTTCGCTACGTTCAACAAGCTCTCTGACATTTTTAGTTTAATAAATAAACATCTCTGTTAATTGTCACGATCGTACCTCAGTCTGAAGTGGCTGCTGACAGGTACTGCTCACTGAGAGGCTCAGGGGCTGTGTTAGCTGCTGAACAACAGACTCAGGGGCTGTTAGCTCTGTGCTAACTGTGTTAGCTGCTGAACAACAGACTCAGGGGCTGTTAGCTCTGTGCTAACTGTGTTAGCTGCTGAACAACAGACTCAGGGGATGTTAGCTCTGTGCTAGCTGTGTTAGCTGCTGAACAACAGACTCAGGGGATGTTAGCTCTGTGCTAGCTGTGTTAGCTGCTGAACAACAGACTCTGGGGATGTTAGCTCTGTGCCAACTGTGTTAGCTGCTGAACAACAGACTCAGGGGATGTTAGCTCTGTGCTAACTGTGTTAGCTGCTGAACAACAGACTCTGGGGATGTTAGCTCTGTGCCAACTGTGTTAGCTGCTGAACAACAGACTCAGGGGATGTTAGCTCTGTGCTAACCATGTTAGCTTCTGAATTACAGACTCAGGGGCTGTTAGCTCTGTGCTAACTGTGTTAGCTGCTGAACAACAGACTCAGGGGATGTTAGCTCTGTGCTAACCATGTTAGCTTCTGAATTACAGACTCAGGGGCTGTTAGCTCTGTGCTAACTGTGTTAGCTGCTGAACAACAGACGCAGGGGCTGTTAGCTCTGTGCTAACTGTGTTAGCTGCAGAACAACAGACTCAGACACAGGTACGCAAGTAGACACACAGGTACGTAGGTAGACAGACAGGTAGCCTGTCCAATCACGTCACACAGGCTGACTAAACGATCATCCGGCCTGTGACAGACACAGTTACTGGAGTTTTTTCTTTAATCTCTCAGATCATTTGATTCATTGATTCATTAATTTATTGATTTCTGTTGGATGTTCACAAAATTCTTCTTGAACTGTCTACTCACCGACACATGTGTGTGAGTGTGTTTGTGTTTGTGTGTGTGTGCATGTGCATGTGTGTGTGTTTTGTGTGTGTGTGTGTGTGTGTGTGTGTGTGTGTGTGTTGTGTGTGTGTGTGTGTGTGTGTGTGTGTGCCCATGTGTGTGGTTTCAGTGTTATTTCTGTCTGCTGTGTTTACAGTCCAGTTCAGTCCAGTCTGCAGACAGTAAACATAAACTGACCCCAGTTCAGTCACTGAAGAGTAAATGTAATCAGATTACACAGTGGACTGAAGCACTTCTTTTTTTAACAAATATATTTATTGGTATTTTGATGAAATGTTCCCACTCTGTCGTATGGCAGATATCGAAGGGTCGTTTATTCTTCCAGAGAAAATTGTAAGAAATGTTTTCATTTTGGGGGGAAACGGGAGGTAGAGATAGAAATAAGGGTAGAAATTTAGATAAAATGTTCATTTTAATAATACTAATGCGGCCAATTAGGGACATGGGGGGAAACACCCAGGAGTGATCTTTATTCCTAGATATGTGAATCCTTGTGGTGAATCATGAAAAACAGTATTGATAGGTGGAGTGAGTCTTTCACTTCCTTCAGAAAGAGAATATTAGATTTGGTGTTATTCACCTGAAAACTCACCAAAGCATGTTATCAGTCCTAGAAGGGTTGGCAGGAATTGGCCTCGATTTAAAAAAACAAACAAAACTTAGCTTTGACATATAGTTTACAAATGTTTAATTCTCGTCATTACCTGTTTTAGTTTGGATAATACCCCTCACATTCCAACTTGAGATTTTGAAGTTATTATATGCCATCAACAAACTTGATAAAAGTGTAACCAGTAGCACCCTGCTGCACACACTAAGTCAGCCCTGTATCGTGGTTCAGACATCATTACAATGTTAAAACACACAAAACAGAAAACAATAATTAAGACACGAAATAACTGTATCCTGGGTCTCCCCAAACCCCTCACACTGCCTGTCCACCTCGCGGCCTGTCCGACCCTCTTTGAGACGTCCAGGTGACGATTCAGCCGACCTAAAGAGAGGAGCAGAGTAAACGGCAGTGTGTCCATGTCACAAAGACAAGATTCAGCCTCACATGGAGAGTCAAACATGTGTCTACATCCATCATGGAATATGCTGAAATCCAGTTCACGGGTGAGGAGCATTTATTTCATAGCATCATATTTCTTCCTCTTCTACATCACCTCCAACAAGAAGTCAGGGAAAAAGCATTACATGGTGGTCTCCATCCATGACCTCGCCCCGGCTCTGGCAGCTGTCATCACTCTGGTTTTATCCTTGAAGCCTGAGAACTTCATGATGAGCGGTCTGGGTCTGGGTCTGGGTCTGAGTCTGGGTCTGGGTCTGAGTCTGGGTCTGGGTCTGAGTCTGGGTCTGGGTCTGGGTCTGGGTCTGGGTCTGAGTCTGGGTCTGAGTCTGAGTCTGAGTCTGGGTCTGGGTCTAAGTCTGGGTCTGGGTCTGGGTCTGGGTCTGGGTCTGGGTCTGAGTCTGAGTCTGAGTCTGGGTCTGGGTCTGGGTCTGGGTCTGGGTCTGGGTCTGAGTCTGAGTCTGAGTCTGAGTCTGAGTCTGGGTCTGGGTCTGGGTCTGAGTCTGAGTCTGAGTCTGGGTCTGGGTCTGAGTCTGAGTCTGGGTCTGAGTCTGGGTCTGGGTCTGGGTCTGGGTCTGAGTCTGAGTCTGAGTCTGGGTCTGGGTCTGGGTCCGGGTCCGGGTCCGAGTCCGAGTCCGAGTCCGGGTCCGGGTCTGGGTCTGGCAGCAGACAGGTTATCACATCTATGTTGGCCTACTCGATGTGCTCATCTACACTGGAGCTGGAACATTTTCAGGGCTGAGGATTTCTGGAATCTATTCTGGAATTCTATTATCGAGTGCGATCGTTTGTTCTTTGTCTGTTTTCGAGTCTTTCGAGTCTGTTTCGAGTCTTTCGAGTCTGTTTTCGAGTAAGAACACTGACAAACTGGTTTCAGACCAGATGATAGGAAGATAATCAGGTTCTGATCAGCAGAGAATCAACAACCACAGTTCCTCTGAACAGAACCAGAAACGTTCATCATGTTACATCAGATCTTAATTCAAAGACTGTTTACATCACAACACAAGTCAGGCTGAAGACCAGATACCTGTCGAACCTGATCGAACTGCTATTGATCTCTAATCAAGACCAATGTGGATGTTCTAATTAATAGATATTTTGATGTATTGATTAATAGATATATTGATGTATTGATTCATGTGTTGACAGCGTGTGTGTTGCGGTACAATGGATTCTCTCTGGTCTACATTCTCCTGCTGCTGCTGCTGCCACTGCTGCCTGAACCATCCACCTGCTCCACCTCAGGTACCAATACTGATCTACACGGATCAATACTTCATCACATGACTATTAGTTTTAATGATCATCATCTCCTCCTCCTGATGATATAAAGTCCTCCTCTCCTCCTCCTGATGATATAAAGTCCTCCTCTCCTCCTCCTGATGATATAAAGTCCTCCTCTCCTCCTCCTGATGATATAAAGTCCTCCTCTCCTCCTCCTGATGATATAAAGTCCTCCTCTCCTCCTCCTGATGATATAAAGTCCTCCTCTCCTCCTGATGATATAAAGTCCTCCTCTCCTCCTCCTGATGATATAAAGTCCTCCTCTCCTCCTCCTGATGATATAAAGTCCTCCTCTCCTCCTCCTGATGATATAAAGTCCTCCTCTCCTCCTCCTATGATATAAAGTCCTCCTCTCCTCCTCCTGATGATATAAAGTCCTCCTCTCCTCCTCCTGATGATATAAAGTCCTCCTCTCCTCCTCCCTATGATATAAAGTCCTCCTCTCCTCCTCCTGATGATATAAAGTCCTCCTCTCCTCCTCCTGATGATATAAAGTCCTCCTCTCCTCCTCCTGATGATATAAAGTCCTCCTCTCCTCCTCCTGATGATATAAAGTCCTCCTCTCCTCCTCCCGATGATATAAAGTCCTCCTCTCCTCCTCCTGATGATATAAAGTCCTCCTCTCCTCCTCCTGATGATATAAAGTCCTCCTCTCCTCCTCCTGATGATATAAAGTCCTCCTCTCCTCCTCCTGATGATATAAAGTCCTCCTCTCCTCCTGATGATATAAAGTCCTCCTCTCCTCCTCCTGATGATATAAAGTCCTCCTCTCCTCCTCCTGATGATATAAAGTCCTCCTCTCCTCCTCCTGATGATATAAAGTCCTCCTCTCCTCCTCCTGATGATATAAAGTCCACAGAACAGTTCTGGAGACTTGATTTAAACATCAGATGTCTCCATACAGC
>CM077803.1:27963418-28040918 GCA_039737535.1 Lagodon rhomboides
TTGTTTCCTGCCGTGTGTTTCATGTCAGTAGTGATTGTTTCCTGCAGTGTGTTCGGCCTGTACTCTGTGGTCTCGGTGGACTGTGCTACCCCCTGGAGGCTGCAGGTGAACTCTGAGCTCAGCTGGTTTCACTTCATCAGTCCCCTGATGCTGCTGCTGCTCTACAACACTGTGGCCGGTCTGTGGAGGAACCAGGTGATGTCACTGACCCACCACTGGAGTGAACTATATATGCTAACCCTAACCCTAACCCTGCAAACCCATCATAAACAGACGGGAACCAGAGCTGTGATCACAGTAACTTCACATGCTGTTGATTTGTTTATTGTTACAGGAACTAGGGATGCAAAGTGGCATTCTTGCTAGATCCAGCATTCATTAATTCATTAATGTGCTCATCATAAAATAATAGTGGCTGACAGATGTTACATGTTTCTGCAGCTGATTGACAGCGATGGGGGGCGGGACATAGAGAGGACAGAGTCAGTGGTAAGCGAGAGCTGTGACATCATGACTGCCACCAGCAACCTGAGCGATGAAGTCAGCGGTGACATCACAGCAGAGAAGCGGAGGGAGCTGTGGAGGAGAGCTCATGATCGACCTGACTGCAGAGATGTAAAATAACCTTCCTTGATCCCAAAAACGAATAATTTGATATCTGTCTTAGTTGTTTTAAAAGCATATGATGCGGGATATTCATCACACATAAAGTATGATCCCTTTCCCTCATGTGTCTGCAGAGATGTCTCTGCCTTCACTTCATTTGTCTCACTCTGTTTCTTTGCTCTGGACGCTCCTGTTCTAGGTCATGAGACACTGACACCTTCTGTCGGTGTCAGTATTTGAATCGTTAACTGCACCTTTAAATTTTGTGTTTACAAACAGCTGTCGTATCCGTTTCGTTAATGATCATGTCTCAGTTAATTTGTTTGATTATGTATTTCTAAACCGATCAGTGAACATGTCTTTCTCTCTCGTCTGTGTCAAGGTGCTAACATCATCGGCCAATGACAGTCCATCTGACTCTTTTGCCCCGCCTACCCAGAGCACAGCCCTGGGATTGGATGTTTACGCCACGCCTCACTACTCTCTCAGCCAATCAGGTGAGTGTCTGGTTTGAATTCTAGCAAAGCAAACCTCCAGTCTGAGACCTAAAGAGATCTCACTCCTCCAGCTAACTTCAGACTGTCGACTGTATGAAATTTTCATAGGAGGCCTCGAGCTCTGAAAAGTGAAACCAATGCAGGAGTGATGAGCAGCAAGGGGGGACTCCACTGGTTTCTTCTCACTTTATTACTTCAGGGTTATATTTATGGTCTCAATTACAGCACTAGTTTCAGGTCTTATTCAAAATAATATATGTATAGATAATAAATATACACACTAGTCAAAGTATTATTGGGATATTCTGTTTTTTAAAGCCCTGCAACTGAGCTGAAGCAGTTCCACAAACAACAAAATCATTTTTTCATAACTCAGATACACATGGATCTCCAAGAGTAAAACCATTGAAGCAACACATATACTGCTGGGAACAATAAATTCACCTATAGCCCAATATCCCCTAATTAATTTTGACTAGTGTGTGATCACACATACTGTACAGGTAAGGTGTGTTGATGATGATGAGATGTCAAAGTCAGGTACAGGATATCCTCGTGGTGTGCAGTTACACACGTGACCCTGGTTCTGTTCTGATCTCCTGTGTGTGATGCTGCAGACACGTTGGAGACATGTGTTTTTGAAGGAGAAGGATGGGAGGAGGAGGAGGAGGAGGAGGAGGAGGAGGAGGAGCAGGATGAAGAGGAGGTGAGGAGGAGCTGTGATGCGGGAAGCAGTGCAGCCTCTATGGCGTTCATGTTCCTCATGAAACAGAGTTACATCTGTGCTCTGATTGCCATGATGGCGTGGTCCATCACGTACGTGTCCTGGCTGACATGTGTCCTGCTGCTCTGGTCCTGTGTCCTCTGGATGATGCGAGAGCGTCGCCGCTACACACTGATGTCATCGCCCTGGCTGGTCGTCTATGGCAACCTGCTGATTATCTTGCAGTATGTCTACAGCTTCCCCTCCG
This sequence comes from Lagodon rhomboides, assembly GCA_039737535.1. Taxonomy (NCBI): domain Eukaryota; kingdom Metazoa; phylum Chordata; class Actinopteri; order Spariformes; family Sparidae; genus Lagodon; species Lagodon rhomboides. Next base: position 27,965,493 of record CM077803.1, read on the forward strand.
TCAAGGAAGTCCCTGGACTGTTCCCAAGGAAAGATGATCCCTGCAGGGAACTCGCCTCCAAGGTACTATTACTACTCTTCTATTAGGGTTATGGTTCATTTCATATTTGTCAAATAGAAGGTTTTTTTTGTGTGTGTCTTTGTGCCATTTTGTGTCATCATCTGGTCCACTGTCATGAGGGTTGCCTCAGTTGTGTCTGTGTCTGGGCCAATAATATCCCTGTTCAGTATCTTATCATTGTTGATGAAGGTGCTCAGTCATCCAGGTCATGGTAATTCCAAGAGCTAAATCATAGGCAACTGGACTTCTTTCAGTTTCTGTCATCCAAGAGGCTTATTCAGTTCTAACTAACTGGAGGGGAGGTGCAGCTTTTAAACTCTGTCTGGGAGTGTCCTTACAGAGTTGTTAAGGACATGTGTGAACTCCGAGTTCCAGAGTCGTTAAGGCCACTTGTGGCAACTCGACCCACCTACCCTTCATGTGGGTTGCTAGGGCTAGTTGAAACCCGTGTGAATGGTTGTTAAGCTGCCTGGGGAGGGAACTCAGTACTGCATTGTAGGTGGGTGATAAGTAATGTCTTAGGCCACCTCCTCTGTTCAAAGACAGTTGTTCCAGCTTGACATAGATGGATTCCTTTACTCCTCTTTCAGACCATCCGTTTTCTCTGGACAAGATGTTCACATTGTTGTCCTCAAAGGGATCATTTGTCTCCTTCAGATGTAAGTGGACAGCAGAGTCTGGACCTGAGGAGTTGGTCCTCCTGTTTTGTGCCATTCGTATATGGAGAGGTTGTTTTGTCTCCCCAGTGTACAAATCTGTGCAGTCCTGGCTGCACGGACAGCATAAACTACAATTACTCAGTGTATTCCTGGGTGTTAAGTCCTTAGGATGGACAAGTTTCTGCCTCAGTGTTTTACTGGGTTTTAAATGAACCGGGACATGATGTTTATTGAAGATCCTCCTGAGTTTCTCAGATATTCCCACAATTTATGTTGCAGAAACATCATATCCTGAAACTCGCCCACCTACAGTGCAGTTCTGAGTTCCCTCCCCAAGCACTTATATATCTCAGTAAAACTAAGTGGCTATTCCAACTTAAACACTCTCCAAAATGTTTAAATGCTATAAAGAAGACAAAACCGAGATTCTTATCATCAGTCCCAATAATTCCTCACATAACATCCTTCGGCATATTGATTTTGATTCTCTCCTGAAATTCGCCCATCACATCACTAGACTGTTTCAAGCCTGTTTCTTTCAATTAAGAAACATTTCAAACATAACATCACTACTATCCACCTCAGACTTAGAACGTATCATTCACACATTCATTTTGTGTTGTCTCGATTTCTGTAAGTCACTTTTTACCAGTCTTCATCAAACTACCCTAGCTGTTTTCTTCTGTTGTTTTTTAACTTATGTTTAGAAAAGTTATATCTAAATAAAGTTTCACTTCATTACTTTTTACTTCCGATTACCACATCTGCTACTACTACCACCTGTAAACTGTGATTTTGTTGTTCTTTTCGGTACATGCGACATCTATTATAAGTCTGTCCGTCCTGGTAGAGGCATCCTCCTCTGTGGCTCCTCCTGAGGTTTCTTCCATCGTTTTTTCCCTGTGAAAAGGGTTTTTTTCTCTACATGTGATGTTTTTCCTCACTTGAATCGAGGGTCTGAGGACAGAGGATGTCATTCACTTTACACATTGTAAAGCCCACTGAGACAATGTGATTGTGATTTTCAGCTATATAAATAAAACTGATTTGATTTGATACTATGACTACTATTACTGCTGAAGTGCTCAGAAGTAGTTGATGGTGATGATGATGATGGTGATGATGATGATGATGTTGAATTTGTCACTGTTGCAGTTGATGTGTCTGTTGACGTTCTGGCTGCTGCTGCGTCAGGCGCTGACGGAGAAGAGGGACAGACAGAAAGACCAACAGACAGTCACACAGCTGTCTACCATAACCGTCCACATCAACGGTAAGAACCTGTCTCACTGACTGATCACCTGCCTGATCATCACCTGTCTCACTGACCAGTCACCTGTCTGTCTGGTGATAACCTGTATGTTGCTGTATGTCCTCCAGAAGAGCAGAGGGAAGATGAAGACCTGCAGGAGAAGAAAAAGGATGAGGAGGTGTTGTATGAGGAGGTGCTGCTCCTGCAGAGAGGAGGAGGAGTCAAGATGGAGGCTCTGGTTGCCGTGGTTACCAGGATGTTTGTTAAATACTGGATCTATGTGTGTGGGACAATGTTCTTCTTCGTTAGTTTTGAGGGGAAAATTGTCCTCTACAAAGTCATCTACATGGTCATGTTCCTCTGCTGCGTCGCCCTCTACCAGGTACTGCAAGTACTGCAAGTACTTTTTCTGCATGTGCTGCTGGTTATTGTGACCTGTTCTGGAGTCAGATTGAGTTTTAATCTTAGCTCTGATTGGATGAACACTGAATTTGAATGCCCAGTCCTGTGTTGATCTGTGTCAGTGGGCCTCTGTTTGGATGGATCCCTGATTAGATGTTTTTTTGATCTGGCTCTGATGTGACCTGATTGACAGCATCGACCTGTCTGTCTTTCTCCGTAGTTGAACTACGAGCGTTGGCGTGCCTTGCTCAGGGGTTTCTGGGTAGCTGTGGTGGTTTACTCAATGCTGGTTCTGATCCTCGTCTACACCTTCCAGTTCCCCTCGTCCCCTCACACCTGGAGCTATTACAGTGGACTCAGCACTCACAGGTGTTTCAGCTAATGTTTCTACTGTCTCAAATATCTCTAATGTCTCTATTTCCTGCTGTGTCTCTGATCTCTAATGTCTCAACTGTCTCTACTGTCTGTAATGTCTCTACTGTCTGCCCCTACTGTCTCTATTATTTCTAATGTCTTGACTATCTCTAATGTCTCTACTGTCTCTATGGTATCCTTGTCTCTCCAGGTTGGAGGATGTGGGTTTGGAGAAGTTTTCAGTTCCGGTTCTCTTCACAAAGATCTTCATCCCAGCTGCCTTCCTCCTGGTACTCAGACATGTTCTTAAAAAACAGCAGACAGTTTGATGATTGTTTTTTCTTCTGCTGTGTTTCAGTGAATGTTGACCTGATATTGTTCTGCAGGTGTGTATCGTACACCTGCATTACTTCCATGAGCCGTTCCTGCAGCTGACTGACCTGAAGACTGTAGTGGACACACACAACAGCACCATCACTAGGTAACACACACACACACACACACACACACACACCTGCTGGTCACAGGTCAACATCATGTGAAATCCTCCTGTCCAATCACTAACCAGATATCCTCTGTTCGTAATGGCAGGTTGGTCCACTCAGACGGCAGCCTGTTTGACCTGTCTGCTGGTGGAGCTCCTCAACTCCTCCTTGAGGAGGAGAAGAGAGGAGGACAGAGGGAGAGACAGGAGACAGATGAGAAGTGGATGAAGAAGGAGGACGAGGAGGAGGAGGGAGAGTATTCCTGTATGTTTGATGGGGAAACCCTGTCTGACCCCATGGCAGGTAAACCCACTGCGTCATCATGATCACACCTGTGACAGTTGAGTTTTAAACAGGAAGTTAACTCCTCATGTCTCCTCCTCCTCAGTGCTGGTCTCCTGGAGGTTGGTGGTGGATCGTCTCTCTGTTTTGTTCCTGCGCCTCCTCTTGTCTCTGCAGCGCCTGCAGCACCTCCTCTGGTGGCTCCTGGAACTGCACATCGTCAAGATCGTCTCCTCCTACATCATCTGGGTCTCTGTGAAGGAGGTCAGAGCCTTTCTCTCTCTCTCCTCAGGTGTGTGTTGAACCTGACTGTCTCCCCTCAGGTGTGTGTGTTAACCCTGTCTGTCTCTCCTCAGGTGTGTGTATTTAACCTGCTCTTCGTGCTGTGTGTGGCCGTGGCTCTGCCATGCAGGCCGTGGCGCCCCTTGCTGTCAGGAATGTGTACAGTTTGGACATGTGTGGTGACCGTCTGTAAGATGTTGTACCAGCTCAACGTCGTCCAACCAACCAGATACTCCTCCAACTGCACCATGGTAACCCTGTCTAACCTGTCCGTCTGCCTTTCTCTAAGACGTCCCATATATTTAGGCACTCCTAAAAAGAGAATATCAAGAAACGAGGACAGAAATATTAAAAAGCCTTTATTGTCATGGCTAAATCATTACAAAAGCCAACATGTTTCAGACATCAGGTCTTCATCACGTCTTCAAACACCACCTGGCCCCAGCTGTACTGTGTCCACAGCCAATAAGAGGGATTCACATGACCTATATCAACCTTTTGTGTAATCTCATCTATTGTTGTTTCATTGCTTCATTAACTTGAATGTGTTTCACCTGGTTGGTCATATTGGGGCTTTGGCTGCGGTTGTTTTTTTGCATGTGTGTTACAGAGGAGAGGCTGGGCGTGGCTTCTGTCTGACCAGAGCATCTGACATTCACACAAACACCTGCAGCGCATTGTGGTAATCAACACTGACTGAAATACCCTAACCCTACTCGTCTCGCTGCCATATGATTTTGTCAGTTTGACGTGGTATATGGTCCACACAGTTAGCTCAAGAATACGTGTGAGCAGCTCATGTTTTCCCTAACCCTGACCCAGCCAACCTGCTGCCCAGCATCCTGCAAGCTGACACTCCCTGGAGCTCCTGAGTGACCCTCAGCACCCAGCCAGTGCCTTCGTGAGTCCCCTCCCCTTTGCTGTGGCGGAGCCAATAGCCTGAGCTGGAGCTCACCTCCACTCCCTGACTACTCTTTTAAGTTTGTGTTCAATTCCCTGTTCTTGTGTCCGCTTTTGGGTCCTCTAACCAACCAACCACTGAGCGTAACAGTTATGTCACTATCTGGGTCATGTGAGCGCCTCCTATTGGCTGTGGCCACAAACAGGTTGGGCCACATGGTGGTGTTTGTTTGGAGCCCTGATGAAGACTGGATTGCCTCTGGAATCACTAGTTTCCCCTTTATTGTGTTAAATAGAGCAACTAGTCATCTTCTCTATATCTAATATTTTACTTTTCACAAACTGCAGCAACAACCACATGCCTGTCTGTCTCTCTGCAGCCAGGTAACTCCAGCATCGACTTGTCCTGCTCGGTTTTGTACTCTGGTCCAGTTGACCCCGCCCAGTGGGTGGGGCTTCATAAAACAGACGGAAAACTGCTTGATTACCTGAGGGTGAGGAGTGACATCACTAAGTACACAAGTGACATCACAACCAATCTGACTTTAATCAGCTCTGTTAGCTCTGATAACTTAGCGTTATGCTAACCTGTCTCTACAGTATAACCTGATGATGTTGGCGCTGTTAGCCTTCGAGGTGACCGTTTACAGACACCAGGAGCTCTACCGTCTCCGGCATAACAAAGTCCCGCCCCCCACCAGAACGTTGTTTCATGGCATCACCAGGCGTCACCTGGATGACGGCATGCTAAGCTGCATGAAGTACTTCCTCAACTACTTCTTCTACAAGTTTGGACTGGAGGTGAGATGCACACATGTTAGCATAGCTTTAAGCTAATCTGTGCCGGAGCAGCTCTTTCACTGTGGGCAGCACACACACACACACACACCATATTTCTCCATTGTGTCGCTGGTTACAGGCCACACACACACACACACACATGCCACACATTTCTCCCATCCGTTCACCAAATATTTACAACTATCCCTCTCTCCTGAACTGTTTCAGTAGGGCGATCACGGCTCACACATGGTCGTTCTGCTGTGTCCTGTACACACACAATCACACAAACACTAACGCTTTGATGAAACACTGCACGGACATCTTGTCATCTCCCATTCATAAGTTTGACTGGCAAAACAAGGGTGTAACAACTTCCTCCTTTTAAAAAGAGTGCTTCGTGCCTTCGGGGGTCATGTGATCAGTTTGTTATTTTGCAATGGATTTTGGTGCCAATTGACCTGTTTTGGGTAGGGTGATATATTTAGATAGCGATGGGAAATGTATGCATAAAATACATTAGTGTTAAATAGGCTGTAATTGTTTTCTCTGCCAGATAAAAAGGTTAAATGTGTATTTTCATGTCAATAAATACGCCCAGGGGAGGGGCTATTAGTTGATAGGGGCTTTTGGCCTTGTGAAATCAGTTCTTGGTTTGGTTACAGAGGAAGGATTTATTTTCCTTTGTCTGTTATATCTGGAAGACATTTAGTCATTGAGGGACTCAATTTTCGGTGCTATTCTGATCATCTTGTACATTTATGTGTTTATTTTTCATTTTTTCCCTTTTGTAGATATTTGCACTGTTTGTACTTTAAGAAGCTGGTTTACTTAATGGACTGTTCCTATAGTTTTTTTCGACTACGCCGTTAGTCTTTATGTTTTGAGGAGTCTGAAGTAGGACTCTGCGACATACTCACTTTCCTGTTTTAAACATTCCCACACTCTTCCGCAGACTTGCTTCCTGTTGGCTGTGAATGTGATTGGTCAACGAATGGATCTGTTTGCTGTAGGCCACGCCTTTGGTCTCATCACCGTGTTATCACGTCGCAGCAGGAAGCGCATCGCCTCAGTTTGGCCCAAGTACTGCTACTTCCTGTCAGGGGTGTTGTGTTTCCAGTATGTGCTTTGTATTGGATTCCCTCCTGCTGCCTGCAAAGGTACAAACGCAACTGATATCTTCCTGTTGGAATTATTTACTCCACAATTTAGTCCAGAAACCGTCTTAGAGAATGTATAAGGCTTTTATTCTGAAAAGATTAAAAAACATGTGGGAAGACAGATTTTTTTCTCCTCTGATGGGTCCAGAACAGTTTTTCTCTGCTTCATGTCCCTGTGTTAAGCAAAGACTCGTTTTCTAATTTTGGAATCAAAACATTTCTTACAAAACTTTTTTTTTTAAATTTTTATTCTGAAATCTGAATTAAATCTGACAATTCAGGAAAATATTAATGTTTTTGTCACAGCAGCAGCTCTGTTGTATTTTCAGATTATCCCTGGAGACCTCCATCCTCCAACATGGACTCGAATGTGGTGAAGTGGCTCTTCCTCCCCGATCACCTGACCCCACCAAACCCACTCTTCCTCCTTTGTAAGATCATCATCATCATCATCATCATCATCATCATCATCATCTAGCATGAGAGATAACAAGTGAAAAACATCCAGAATATAAAGGAATAATTTCATCACATTAACATTTTACTTTTGTAGAGTAGTTAGTTTACACATCCACATGGTACAAGGTAATTTATTTGTCATTATACAACAAAGGGTTGCACAACAGAATGAAGCATCCTTGTATGTGTGTGAGCACCGAGCATCGATGTTATAAACTCAGAGTCCCTTCATCTCATCCAGCTGTAGTCCTGCTCTCTGTCTGATTTCACATTGTTTTGCCAGCCTTAGTACTATTTGTCCATTTCCTAGTCCTGTGAGCAGATGATGATGATGATGATGACAGTATTTCTGCCCCAAGCAGTATGTGTTTCAGCAACAGTCGTAAAAAATCCTAATTAAAAAACACAAATGTAGCACAATTTGGAGGAGCTACATGCGGCGCTGCTGCCATAGCAGAACTGCCATAGTATATCTAAACAAAGCCAAGATCTTAAAGCAACATAATGCAAAAAAATATAGTTTTTAGATTATATTTTTTTGTGCCCAAACCGCTTCAGTTCACTTCTACAGCAGTGTTGTAAATATGGACAGCTGTACATGTGCACTTGTAATATCATTTCTTATTATGAAAAACTAGAGAGTTCACAACTTTGCTAAAAACCAAACGTGTGACATATTGTTGTAAAGCGTTACTCACGCAAGTTACACAGTGAAAGAAAAGCGTTCACGACACAGTGAGGGGGCGAGACACCATTCAAGTTGTTACAAGTCAAGATATCATCAGAGTGGGGCGCCGTTTAGCTCGGTTGGTAGAGCAGCGTCACATGTACAGTGTCCTCGCTGCGGCGGCCCCTGGTTCGAGTCCCGGCCTGGAGCCCTTTGCCGCGTGTCACTCCCCCTCTCTCTCGTCCTGTTTCCTGTCACCTCTTCAAGCTGTACTTAAAATAAAGCCATGTAAAGGCCAAAAAATATAATTAAAAAAAAGAAGTGCAGAAGAAGTGCTTTTGAAGGTGATCAGGTAAAATGGTGACTGTCAAGTTATCTGATCTCTTCTGCCTGAATATCTGCCCAAACATAAAAGAGGCCTAGATTTCAACAGAGTGGACAACTCAGTTCCTTTTTTTATTTCTTCTTTTCTGCATTTATTTAAGTTTTCAGGTTTAGATTTTCAGTTTTCAGTTGTCAGTTTTCAGGTTCAGGTTGATAACCTTCAACACAAATCATATAGGAACAGATATACAAAAGGTTACATAATTAGTATGTTGAATCTCATTTCATGAATGGTAATCACAATTTTAATTAATAATCAAGTTAATTAAATTAATGATTAACACAAGTACATTCTCAAACTCAGTCTAATAACCCCAATCATGGGTCTACACAATCATAATAAATTGTAGTTTACTGCCACAAGAAATGTGCAAAAATAAATGGAAACTTTAACTTTGAACAAAGGATTTTTACTTTTCACTCTTCATTTTCAAACTTGAAGTCCAAACGATTGTCTGTGCAGCGTCTCCACAGCCTCACTGCTCATTAATTACCAATGATTACAGACTCAGCGGGTTTCTTTTTCAAGCCGGGCGATCGTGGAGTTGTGTCTCATTCATTCACTCCTTGGTCTTTCAAACACTGGCAGCATCTTTTTTTTCTTCTTCTTCACCTGGAATGCACCAGAGACTCAGGTATATGTCAGCACTGCTCAGCTCAGTGCTGCCCTCTTGTGTGAAATGCACAAGACACACACTTCTGTCTGAACAGTGACATAATGTTGCTACAAGTCGAAAAATGTTAATTCTTTATATTTGAGCGTAAGCGAAAATCCTCCAGACATGGAAGTTGAAGACCTTTTGACAAGGTCTTTCTTCAGACACCAGGTCCCAGTTCTCCTTCACTACATGTACAGGTTTATCAGGTCTACCTGATCCAACTCCTCCCAGGTGACAGTTCTGTTCCATTCTGTTCTGGGCGAGCTTCTGAAGTTCCTTCTCATCAGATTCATGTGGGGTCTGAGAATCTGTAATTCTGACTGGGACCAGTTTACCTTGGGAGACCCTGGGCACCGAGCACCCAGGGTCACAGGAACACGCAAACCCTGTTGATTCTTGGAGGAGTAAAACACAAAGACTCATGATTAAAAAAAGAAAATCACAGGCATCATCTTATTATTGTTGATTATTTAGTGTCAACAGTCTCAGGATTATACTTTCATTATTTATATATTTACAAACTTTGGGATTAACCTCAGATTTCTGGCAGTAAATTAATTAAATCATGTGATAAATAATGTTGGAACTTGAGACTTTCAGAAATAAATCTTGGTCCTCGCAACAAATTTAGGAATTTAGGATTAATTATGTTTTTTGAAAAAATCTGAAAATCCAGGTTTTTGATTTTATGAAAATTACTGGATCCAAACACTTAGTAAAATCTAAAGTTGTGGATTAATTTCAAGGTAAAACCTGAACATGTCAAATGTTGACTGATGACATCATGATATCTGTTACAGTTGTGTGTTTCCTGATCTTCCAGATGACTTCCTGCTCCTCCTCGGTGCCTCCCTGCAGCTGCAGGTGTTTGAGGAGGAGGTGCAGGCGTCGGTTCAGATCCTTGCAGGAGACAACTGTGAGCTGGACGAAGATGAGGGACACATGTCTGATCTAATCAGACGGCTCCGTCTCAGCACGGTCCCTGACTTCATGATGTGCAGGTAAGCTCCACCCACTGACTGTTTGCCTGTCTCCCTATCTGTCTGTTTACCTCTCTGACCTTTGACCTCTGTATGTACAGGTCTTACCTGGACATGATGAAAGTGATCATCTTCAGCTACATGTTCTGGTTCGTTCTTACCATCATCTTCATCACTGGGACCACCAGGTGAGTAGGCATGGCCACAGGTACCGGAATTTCAGAATCTTGGATTCAAAGAACAAATTGTTCATAAAACCCAAATATTCTGGATTAAGTCAAGGACTACGCCTGAGTTTTTGTAAAACCTGTAAGGTTGCAAAGGATACACCTGTGCATCCACTTCCATCTACAACTACTTCCTCTTCTCGGCAAGAAACCTAAAAATAAAAGGGAGGGTCATCATATCACTGAATCTTTGGTTCCAGACTGTGTTGACAGGCTCATTGAAGTCAATGGGAGATGATGGAAAAGCACACTACAGCCTAACTTATGTACATCGTATGACTTCTGATGAAGACATGCTTACAAAAAATGAAAGAACACCTTATTTTTAAATCAACACATTGTTGTCCCCTTAAAGTTGTGTAGGAAAAGCTCATGTTTGTCTCCATCATCTCCCATTGACTTCAACGCAACTGTCATCACAGTCAGGTACCAAAGATTCAGTGATGTGATGACCCTTCCCTCTTTTTTAAGTCATTTTTTGAGGTTCGTTCAGGATCAGTATTTTCTGTATGGGTTACTTGGTGGCATGTTTGTACTTCCTCTTCCAGGATCAGTATCTTCTGTATGGGTTACCTGGTGGCATGTTTGTACTTCCTCTTCCAGGATCAGTATCTTCTGTATGGGTTACCTGGTGGCATGTTTCTACTTCTTGTTGGTGGGCGGAGACCTGCTGCTGAAACCAGTCAAATCCATCCTGGTGTACTGGGACTGTCTGATTGGCTACAATGTGTTTGTCATCACCATGAAGAATATTCTGTCGGTAAGATGCATAATCATATTCATCATCGTAATAATAACGATAACCCTTTATAGGTATAAAAATATTAAAATATGAAAAGAATAGTAAAAATAGGCATAAAAGTACGAGGCATTTTGCATGTTGTCTGTGCATAACACAGCTGTAGATGTCTGTCAACACACTGAGGTGAGCTGCTGGGGAAGACATCAGCAGCTGTTCCAATATATAATTTGCAATTGGTGCAAAGTAACTTAAAAGTATTAAAAATATATTTCACTGTCAAATTATAATTCACAATCTGTATTGACTGTAGAGATTGATGGAGGAGATTTATTGCTCTGTGATAGAAACTGCTCCTCAGTCTGGCATTGCGGGCCCCATTTCACCTATATCGCCACCCAGAGGGCAGGAGAGTGAAAGGCGATGTCAGGGGTGTGTAGATGGATCAAGAGGTGGTAGTTGTGCTCAGGGCTGGGAGGGTTACTTTAAAAATGTATTCTGATACAGTTACTAATTACCTGTTAAAAAATGTAGTCAGTAAGGTAATCCAAGTACCACAATATTAAAGTAATGTAACTTGATTACTTTACATTACTTTTGGATTACCTCAATACAAATGCAAATAAAGACAAGAAAAAAAGAATTATCAATAAGATAACTTTTAATTCTGTTATTCAACAGAACAATGTGACAAAGAAACAGTTTTTATTCTAACAAATTCAGGCTATAGTCAGTTATATGTCACCCAAATTTACCCATACAACTTCCTAATATAATCATGCTATTTTAATACCTTGTTGTCATCTAAAGTGTTAGTGACCCATTTCAGTCACTGCAGTTGTTTCAGGCAATTTATTTTTTATGTACAAGCCCCACAAGGTGGCATTAACTACATTTCAAGTCTCTATGGGGACCTCACAAGTCAACAAGTTTTCCACGACAAGTCCGTGCAAATGTTTCACAATAAAAGCCTTATTTAGCTATTTATGCTAGAGGGGTTTTAATTTGAAACGAACACAGGAAGTGTTGAGTTTGTATTAATGTCTCAGTTTTAACGGGGCAAACAGAACCAAAACGAGGCTTCGTACTACAACATGTCCAGTTATATCAGAAATAAAAGCCCCTTGTGATTATTTACCTAAATAACGTTATGGTATTCACACTCGAACGTCATGAACTTCAAAACTACCATAGATACTAAACACATACCGTCCCGTTTCCCTAGCGCTCGAGGCCATAATGAGCTACATGGCTTCGCTTGAGAGCGCTGAGCAGAGCGTCGCTGTGACAGACTTTTTTTTTGTATCCTAATTACGTAACGTTGTTACATGTAGTCTGTTATTCCCCAAGTCTGATTGTGCTCTAATGACTGTTTGGGTGCCGGTAATGACCGACTACAGAGCCTGTCTCTCTGCAGCAGTACAGCTTGTATACTATGTGGTGATGCAGTATGTGATGATGCTTTCAATGCTGCAGTGGTAGAAGGTAACAAGCCCATCTTTGTTTAAATTGACTTTCTTTTTACGATGACAGAAAGTATAGCCATTGTTGTGCCTACATTACCAGTGCTGTGGTATTGGTAGTATGTAGTAAATATCTTCTGACATGTGAACGCTCAGGAGCTTGAAGTAGATGCTCTGTCCACCATTTTTCCATTAATGAAAAGTGGAGTGTGACCATTGTCGACTTCCTGAAGTCGATAATGAGATCTTCAGTCTCGCTGGTGTTAAGAGAGAAACTATTTTCAGAGCACCATCATGCCCGACAAAACATTATCTGAGACCATCACTGTGGTATTGTCCGCATACATAACAATGTAGTTTCAATTGTGGGCTGGAGCAAAGTCAAAGGTGTCATCATTTCCACTGTGTTTTTAAACCATTGGACAATAAAGTCTTCTTATCTTATCTTATCATCATCATCATCATCATCACCACAGAGGGCTCTAAACGATTTGTAGCCCGTGGTTTAAAGTCCATGTCTAAGTCCATTTTGCAAGTTAAACGGCAAATAATCTGGGTGCAAAATAAGGTGCAAAGTGAAATTACTCTTAATTAGTAATGGTGCGTTTTGGGAGTAACATAAATTAAACCATCATCTCTGAGTGTCATTTCCCATTCCCTTTGAGAGAGAATTAAAAGCAACCTGGTTCTCATTGTTTAAACAGAGGCACTCATCTTCTCTAAGAGAGGTCTGTGGTCTTTGGCCTGTGGACCGCTGTCTCCCAATCATCTGTCCCATAGGAAACTCTGTTTGACTGCATATGAGCAAAAACACGGATATTAACTGAGGAGCTAGAGGAGCATAAGGAAGAAGGGGAGGGAGGTGGAGAAGGGGTGCTTAAATATTATTAAATAAAATAGAAGAACCCTAACCAAGAGGTATGTCTCATTCAACCAGTAGAGGAAGACATTTCAGCATTTAATTTAGCCTATACTGGGGCTTTTTCAATTTTTTGTAAAAACTGTTAATATCAATTTTTTTCAGTAGCTCTCTGTCTGTCTGTCTGTCTGTCTGTCTGTCTGTCTGTCTGCCTGTCTGTCTGTCTGTCTGTCTGTCTGTCTGTCTGTCTGCCTGTCTGCCTGTCTGTCTGTCTCTCTGTCTGTCTGCCTGCCTGCCTGTCTGTCTGTCTCTCTGTCTGTCTGTCTGTCTGTCTGTCTGTCTGTCTGCCTGTCTGTCTGTCTGTCTGTCTGTCTCTGTCTGCCTGTCTGTCTGTCTGTCTGTCTGTCTGTCTGTCTGCCTGCCTGTCTGTCTGTCTCTCTGTCTGTCTGCCTGTCTGTCTGCCTGTCTGTCTGTCTGTCTGTCTGTCTGTCTGTCTGTCTGTCTGTCTGCCTGTCTGTCTGTTTGTCTGCCTGTCTGTCTGTCTGTCTGTCCTTCTGTCTGTCCTTCTGTCTGTCTGTCTGTCTGTCTGTCTGTCTGTCTGCCTGTCTGTCTGTCTGTCTGCCTGTCTGTCTGTCTCTCTGTCTGCCTGTCTGTCTGTCTGTCTGTCTGCCTGTCTGTCTCTGTCTGCCTGTCTGTCTGTCTGTCTGTCTCTGTCTGCCTGTCTGTCTGTCTCTTTGTCTATTTGCAGATCCTGGCCTGTGGTTTCATTAAGTCGTTGGTATTGAATCACTGTTGGCTGATCCAGCTCTTCAGTTTGGCCTGCACCATCAAAGGATACACCAAACGTATGTAAACCACCTGTCTATCTACCCGTTTGTCTACCTGTCTCTCTTTAATTCTGTGTAATTCTCTGTCATAACTATCCACCTGCAAGTCCGAGTCAAACACTGATACAGAGACGAGTCCAAGTCAAACCATCAAGTCAAAACAGTGAAGAGCAGTAGAGCTTCAGACAAACAACCTGCCTGCTTGTCTGTCTGTCTGTTGTTGATGTGTTGTTGTTTGTGTATGCGTTCCTTCCTGCAGCGGAGCAGCAGAGCAGTAAACAGTGTGAGTTGCCGAGTGATGAAGCAGGGATCATCTGGGACGGCGTCTGTTTCTGTTTCCTGTTGCTGCAGAGGAGAGTCTTCAGGAGTCACTACTTCCTGTATGTGGTCCTGGACCTGCAAAATACGCAGCTGCTGGCCTCCCGGTACGTATTCAAAATCACGTCAACACACACATATTAATACACACGTAGTCACATGATGTTAATGTGTGTGCGCTGCAGGGGGGCGGAGCTCTTTGAGGCCTCCACAGTGAAAGCTGTCAGAGCTAGACTGGAGGTGGAGAAGACGTCAATGGACCTGCTGAAGAGACAGTAAGACACAAACACATCTGCAGTCAGGACCAGTGAGGTTGAGTCCAAGTCCAAACAGAAATGAGTCATGAGGCTCAAGGCCAAGACAAATCTCAGTCAAAATGCCCATGACACTTGCACAAGTACAAGCAGAAGTGTCGAGAACAAATCAACAGAATCTCAAGACAAGAGCAAGTTCCAGTCCAAACCAGACAAGTGTGAGTTTAAAGAGGCCAGATAATGAGACACAGTCAAAACAACCAGGGCACCGAGGCTGCTTCACAGGGTCAAAGGCAGGTTTGAGTTCATTAAGTTTAAGACATAACAATAATACATAATCAATTAATAATTAATATAATGACATGAGATAACTCTGAGTCCAAATGATTCAAGTGAATCAAAACACAGTCTGGGTCAAAATAGGGGTCTGTTTCAGAAAATGGCTTTTGTGAAATCCTGTTTTCTGAAACGGGAGCCAACACTGAGAGTGAGACAAAGCATTGATGGACACACCTGTCCTCGACCAGGCGTTAATGGAAACACCTGTCCAAGATCAGCTGTTGATGGATAAACCTGTCCTGGACACTCAAACTGGTCTGGCCTCTGAACCCCTTCCTGTCTCTGTATTTCCTGCAGGATGGAGAGGATTAAATCTCGACAGCAGAAGTTCCGCAGAGGAAAAGAGAAAATGTTGAGTTTGACCCAGGACAGCTTCCATACTGATGGTGTGTAAGCAAACAGTGGTTGCCTTGTACCAGTGTTACAAACACAGCTGTGTGTTCTGTTGCTTTAATTTTCATGTTTTCATTTTTAGGTCAAGAAAGCAAGAAGGGGCAGAAAGAGTGGTGGAGACCCTGGGTAAACCATGCCTCCAGTGAGTCACATGACATCTGACATCATCAGTCCCCCATATGTTAATGGGAGAAGTTAGCCTTCAGGGCTCTCTGTCTGGAAGGTCTTAGGAAGTCAGGTGACGCAGTAGAAAGAGGGAACACAGGTAGCAGGTTGTGGTTTTTGATTGTTTTATCATTATATTGTCTCTATGTCGATGATAGCTGCAACTGGAGGAACTATGTGTTTGGGCTGTAGTCTGTCCGTGGTACATTTGTACCACAATATCTCAGGAAAGCCTGGAGGGAGTTTCTCGAAATCTTCTGATCTTCTGTGGTGTTAATAGAGATGGTCTGTGATGATAGTAGAGATCTTCTGTGGTGCTGGGTTCAACATGTGTGTGACGTGTCTATGTTTCTTTCAGAATCAGCTTTATTGACCAAACATGACACATATAAGCAATTTGACTTTTTCTTGTTTATCTTAATTTACACACTAACACACATACAGCAATGGGCTAAATGTTTTTTTCCTGATATTGATCTTCAGGTGATTGTCTGATTAGAGGCAAACAATGGTAAAGTAATTGTACTTTTTGGAGCTATTTCAATTTATTTTCAGGGTTTTCATTATTGTTTTAATTTGTCTGTCAGAGTTTGGATTTTTAAGACAACATTGTTTATTGTGTTAAAATAGGATCTTTTAAAATGATAGCCACGTAACCTTATGACAGAAAGGCCTGTATGCTAACTTCTTCAGCACATTCACAGCCATTTTATCTGCACTTGTTGGTCTTTCAAAAACCTGTCTGTCTATCTGCCTGCCTGCAGTGGTGAGGAGTGGTGACTACTACCTTTTTGAGACAGACAGTGAGGAGGAGGAGGAGGAGGAGGAAAAGAAGGATGAAGAGGAGAAGACGGAGAAGACGCTACCTGAGAAATCAGCCTTCCAGGTTTGAACCTGAAGGAGTCCTCAGCGGTATCATCTTTAGAATACCGCTATATAATCCTAACCCTAGCTGTTGCTATTTATAGTAGGTTAACTATTAACTTAATCTACTGATATATATATATATATATATATATATATATATATATATGTATATATATATATATATATATATATATATATATATATATATATATATATATATATATATATATATATATATATATATATATATATATATATATATATATGTATGTATGTGTATGTGTATGTATGTGGGGGCAGTCAGAGATCTGAATGTGCTCCTCTTGAGTTTTAAAGAGGCATTTAAAGACCAAACTAATAAAACTAACTATGATATGGTGAACAAAGGAAGTTAAAAAAAAATGGTAGGACACCCTGTTAAACAGTGTTGCTCAACAAAAATTAAAGAGCTGCACCATCTTTCCAGTTTTACACAACTCCACGGTAACCCAACTACTTATTAAGGGTGCAACGATTTTGATTTTAAATCAAAATCGACCGAAATTAAGTCACAATCTCGAACTTCAAATTAAAAAATGGAATTGTTGATGCTGCCTCGCCCCCACGTGACGTCCGGTCGGCTTGTCAAACGGAAAAAAACACACACGTGTTGAAGTGCTACAAGTCAACCTCCTCTAACTTAGCGACTAGCTAAGCCATTAGCTGTTAGCTACAGCCAGTCAAATGATGTACACCATTCCTGTTCGGCTCCCGGACCGTGGTCGGGAAGCACAGGGGAGATGATTTCCTCCAGGGCCGAAGTTTCTGTTTCCCTTCGGGGTGAACCCCCTTTCACGTGTTAAGCTGGTCGGGAAATAAGACCAGGGAGCTTTGCTGTATCTGGAGGAGCCGTCGCCTTTATTCACAGCCAAACTGCAGCCTATATTGTACACTTTATTGCTGTCGCTGCTACTGCGACTCCTTTCGCTTTTCCTTTCTCTCCCATTCATTCACTGTCCGCACGTACACACGCTCCCTCACTCTCGCTCGCCCACTCACACCTTACGCACACACCTCACACCTCGCCCTATTCCTGAAAGGGGCTACGCTACTCTTACAACAATGGCAGCTGCAGATGCAGGAGACCCATCGACAGAACTTGAACCCCTCCTCTTTCACTGAAGTCGCCGGTGTGGAAATATTTTGAATTTCCAGTGAGTTGTGTTGACAACGTTTGTGTTGAATGTGGACATTCTCTTTTTCTTAAAGAAGAACATGAAAATATAGAATTCACAGTTGTCTCGTCTGGCCATAGAAATGTAAATAGTTAGTATTTTGACAATGTTTTAAATTTGACAATGTAGTGTGGTACATTGCGAACAAAGGTCAGATATTATATTGCATAAAAGTCTAGTCTAAAAATGGCATAGCAACCTGTGCTTGAGAATCGAATCGAACCGTGACCTTAGAATTGAAAACATAATTGAATCTAGGATTTGGAGAATCTTGACACCCCTACTACTTACTACTTGTTTTTGACCAAATCACAGTCAAAAGTGTTCGCGACATAAAAACACTGACATGAAAGGAAAGTTTTCACAGACTTGTATGTTGAAGATTCATCAGGGTTAGGGTTAGGGTCCATTTAAGAGCTTATGGATTCTTTAAGTCAGAAGAAATATTGTCAGCATATTCTCAAAATTTGGTCTTATGATGATGGTGGTTAAAAGACAGCAGTGCATCCTACAGGAAGAAAAGGAGATCAGGACTGTCAAAAGAAGATTCAAAGTTCTGATCCGTCTGTCTGTCGCTCTCACCTGTCGGTCTCTCTCTCTCTCTCAGTTTGTCTATCATGCCTGGATAACAGACTCCAGAACAGCGATGAGAGCTCGCAACAACCAGAAGAAAATGTGGAAGAAAAAGTCGTCGGAACGAAGGAACAGGAGAGAAGAGAAGATAGGAGGTGGGGAGGAGGCGATCAGGAGGAAGAGGAGAGGGTTTCCTCCTGCAGAGATAAACAGAGAAGGATGTTTGGATGAAGGTTGTCTTTAGTTTGTAAACACTTGTCTGATGTAAACCATGATTCAGATGCAGCAGAGTAACTGTCGACTTCTCATTTACGTCATCAAACATCTCACAAAAAACACTGCAATAGCTTGCGGCCTGTGGTCAGCCCGTTGTCAGCCTGTTGTTGCCGAGCTGCTCAGAATGAAAAATTAGGATTTATTGGAGATATATAAGATCTTCTTTTTGTTGTTGTAGCAGCTGATGAAGGATTTGAACCATAAAGATGTGTAAGAAGCTAAAGTTTTACATATCATAAGCTGATCTAATTTTTCATTCAGTTAGTTATATTCAGGTTTACTAGTGAGGGTTCACCACAGTGATGGAGCCTGGGAAGACTGGGATCGTTTTTATTAGTTACAAGACATCAAATTTGTATAACCCTAACCCTAACCCAACAAATTTGTTTCATTGACCAAAACAAAAAACAAATTCAAACAATTCAAAGAAATTCACTGAGTGATAAAACGTTAAAGTTGAACAGTAACATGAAATTTAAAAATGGCCAGCAGAGTTCCTCGTATCAGTTAAAGCTGAAGGTGAAACATATTCAAGAGTCTGTACAGCTTCCTCCAGATGTTAAGTAATATACTGTATATTGTGATATCATAGAAATAATGTCAATTAAATAATATTACACCAACAAACAAACATTAGTCTTCTATCCCTTTAACAATTCAACAAGTGATCCACTGATCACGAAGGTAGAGTGGTGTGTTATCTGCGTATCAGTTTAACTGTTCGTCCCTCTGTTCAGCAGCTGGAGTTATAGAAGTGATGGAGGAGACGCAGGAGAATGAAGAGGAGGACGAGGAGGAAGACACAGAGGAGGGACCAGGTAGAAGGTCCACCAGTGTTTGGTGTCATTACATTTGTGTGTCTTTTTAAGATCCTTGTTGAAACTACAAACACACTGTTGGTCCATTAATGTTTCAGAGTGAAGAGTTACATGCTCCAGTTCAATTGTCATTCATATTGGATCAATACATAATTTAAACTATTTATTTATTTAACCATGTGTATAGTGTCCTTTCTGGTGTGTATTTCAACTTGATTTTAATGGATTCACATTGATAAGCAGATTGTAAACTGGGCACAAATTTGCTGAAATGTCATCAAACTGATGACAAGCTGAGAAGAATTAGTAGGTAAAATAAAACTGAGTGTCGGGTAAGACCTTCACTCTCACTATAACAATGTGAACAATGAGGGTGAGTATCATCATCATCAGCTGTCATGTTTTTCAGACACAGTGCTGCGTCGGTTCTCAAACACGTTGCGGTTCTGTTGGGTTCTGCTGTCGGCTCTGCTGGACTCTCTGACTGCCTGGCTTAGAGGTCTATGTCATGAACACATTGCCATCTCCACCGTCCTCCGCATCGAGCACTGCATGCTAATGCAGCAGGCCAAGCAGGTATCCTCAGGGCTACAGAAGTGTTGCAACTACAACTGAGATGTCTGCCATGGCTGCCTCAGTGAGGTTGATTTATTTTTATTTGTTCAGGGTAATGTTCCCACCAGAGAGGCGATCCATGTATACTACCAAGAACAGATGATGAAAAGCTCCAGAGAGTCAGGCTTGGACTACAGTACCCATGAGGCCAAGCTGCATACCTCAACAGATATGGGGAGGGAAGAGGAAGATGGAGTGAGTTCTGATACAGATGAAGAAGCAGGTCAGTCAGCAGAGGAGAAACCAGAAAATGAACCAGGAGGAGATTATCCAGATAAACCAGAACTAGGACCTGAAACAGTTTTAGGAGCTGAATGTCCTGATGAACCAGGACCAGTATCACAACAGGAAACCTTGGTGGTTCCATCCTCAGCAGAAGGTGATCCAGCCATGGAAGTTAAAGGTGAGGAATACCCAGAATGCTTGGTGGCTAAAACGTACCAAAGATGCCGACCAAAACTGTTGAGGATGGCAAGAGTCCATTCCTTTTCCTCTTCGTCATCCTCAGAGGAAGAACACATCGGTCGAACTCACAGGTGGGTTCTTCTGAAGGAACCTAAACAATATTAACATTCATAAGCAAAATCAAAAATATATACATTTATTAAAAATACAAATATTCATTAACAATACATATATTTGTCAACTATATATACATTTATAAAGTTTTATATTTGACTGAAAGATGGACAGATAAATGGACAGACAGGAGCCTTTTTGTTTTGACACAGCTGATGTAGTGGAGTCATGTAAGCATAGAGATAGTTGTTAACTCTAACTTGTTAACTGTGCAGTTTGTTGCCTCAGAAAATAAGCATAGCTTAAGCTTAGCATTAGCACAGCATTAGCTCAGTCACTTAGTATTATGAATTTGTCTTTTTCTGTTTGTCTTTTTTAACAGTGGTGGAGAATCAAACCAGCAACTTCCTGTGGACAAACAACAAGCTCATACCTTCCCCAGTGCCTCCTCCCCATCCACCCCCTCCTCTCTCACCCTCCCCCCCTCCTACAGCCTTGCTCTGGGCCTGGATGTGCAGGAGGGGGAGGAGGGGGAACACAGGGGGAAAAAGGAGGAGGCAGGGTCAGGATTCAGAAGGCGGCTGCTGGTTCACACTCCAGGTGAGAGGAGTGATTTCCTGTCTGACTCTGCCTCCACTTCCTGTCCACTGGCATCTCACACTCAGGAGCTAACAGCCAGCGATCTGCTTAGGACCAGGTGAGTCACAAGTGAGTCACAGAGGTCACTTGCCTATAAGCTGCTGCTGATTCACATGTTGTGCTTTAGGACATTTTACAATGAGGAGCTTGAGTCATCGGATCATTTCTATAGCAACCAACACCAGCTGCTCCAGCTATGCTATGCTCTCTACAACATCCTAGCAGCAAGGTAAGCTCTGCACCACAGGTAACTCTACCCATTCTGTCTGTCTACTGAGATAATGATCACATCCTTCTGTCAGGTCGGAGACAGTGTGTTACCTGGTCATCGTGTTGAACCACATGGTGTCGGCCAGCTGCCTGACACTGGTACTTCCTGTTCTGGTGTTTTTGTGGGCAACCCTATCCGTCCCTCGACCCAGTAAGACCTTCTGGATGACAGCTATCATCTACACCGAGGTGCACACTACTCTGCTGCTGTCTCCTAATTTTATTTAAAACATCTGTGAACAGGTGTTACACTTAGTCTACCTGTCCGTCTCCCTGTGTCCTCAGGTCACCATCGTCATCAAGTATTTCTTCCAGTTTGGTTTCTTTCCTTTCAACCAGAAGCTGGAGGTGGACCGTGCCAAACCATTCCACCCGCCAAACATCTTGGGGGTGGAGAAGAAAGAGGGCTACGTCCTGTATGACCTGCTACAGCTGCTCGCTTTGTTCTATCACAGAGCCATACTCAAGGTAGAAAACACTAAATTATACCACCAAGCCTTGCTCAAGGTAAAGAACCATTAAGTATTCCACGAATTACTCCACCTTCCACATTCTCCACTGCAGTGCCATGGACTGTGGGACCAGACTGTTACCATGGAGACTGACGTTCTCTGTCACCATGACGACCAGGACAACTCCACCCATGGTGCTACCACTATCGATTCGCCCGACGCCATCAACACACTACGGCGACGAGGCAGGAGACGGACACGCTCCAGCTCCACCCAACTGCGCTCTCCAGCAGGTAGAATCTAACCCACCTGAACACAGTGGCTTCCTGTCAGTTTGTCAGTCAGTACTGTGTAAAAACTCTTGTTCTCTCTGTTCATTTTCCCCTCTCCTCTCTGTAACGTTACGTTCATTAAGTAAAGTACATTTCCCCTCTAGCTCCAGTCAGCAGTCAACATCACAGAACAGAAACACCCGACAATGGAGGTCACCTCCGGATCACTGCTACAGTCAGGCTGATAAACAGAATGAAGATAAATCCAGTTTTTATTCCCACTAATTCAGAAATAATATCTGAGCTCTCCTCTTGTCGGTAAACGTCTCTGGATCAGAGCAGAATCTGATGTGACTACAGATGTTTATTCTTCCAGAAGGTCTGGATCTGCACCAACTGTCTTCCAGAGCAGGAGGCTTGGAGCAGCTGAGTTAACAACACTCAGCAATGCCCTGTGATTTACAGGAATTTTTGCTGTACTTGAATATTTTTAAATTGGTGTGAAATTCAAATATGATTGTATTGCCCAGGGTCGATAGATGCACATTGCGTCTTTGCATTGACATTGTATGTAATCTCCAAAATCTGTGGGAACACACCAGCAGAGGAGATAATGTGCTGTAACTCGTTGCTCATCTTGTGTCAGTGCGAACGGAGAGAACAGATGAGACATAGCTGATACAGGTATTCTGTGCACCTGTTCAGGCCACTCAGTGTGTGGACAGCTTATGGCTTTTTGCTCATTGGTTGAGTGTGTTTTAACAGTCAACACTGACCCGAGGTGGTGGTTCACATTTTTTAAAAAGGCACCAGAGCTCCAACTACTAGTGGTTCTTACTGGTCAGCCTCCTGGGGAAAGCTTCCGATTCAGGAGGACGGGTTAGGGTTAGGGTTAGGGTTGAAATAAATGCATTATTGTTTGGGTGCTGTTTATGTTTTACCAGTCTTCTTCTTCTTGTGTTTTTCAGGCAGTGTGAGCTCCAGAGCTCAGCAGCCCAGCAGGTTTGATCTGCTGCTTGAGAAACTTAGAGAACTTACCATTAGATGCCAGGTGTACTCTGTTAGCAGGTATGCCAAAAACAAAGCTAAAAAATGTCCAGTGAAGCTCTTCTTTTCATCATTTTTTTTTTACTTTTCAGTTTTGTTTAACTTAAGTGAAACCATAACCTCTCTCTCTCTCTCTCTCTCTCTCTCTCTCTCTCTCTCTCTCTCTCTCTCTCTCTCTCTCTCTCTCTGTGTTAGGTGTAGGTCTCTCTACCGTCCAGTCCTTCAGTTTTTCAGAGCTCTTGTCCAACCAGAGTACAGTGCCGTCACTGATGTTTACGTTCTTATGTTCCTCGCTGACACTGTCGACTTCATAATCATCGTCTTCGGCTTCTGGGCCTTTGGAGTAAAGTTTAATTGACATCAAGTCACACATCACTTGCTCAAGTGTCATTACATTTTGTTTGATTATATTTAATTTGATTTAAACTTCCCAGAAACACTCTGCAGCTGCTGACATCACTTCCTCCCTCTCTGAAGATCAGGTTCCTGAAGCTTTCTTGGTGATGGTTCTGATCCAGTTTGGTATGTCTACACCTGTCTGTCTGATACCTGTCTGTGTTTTTACCTTCCTCAATGCCCACTCCTCTGTCTTCAGGTACCATGGTGATAGACAGGGCTCTGTACTTGAGGAAGACAGTTTTGGGGAAGTTGGTCTTTCAGGTGATTTTGGTTTTTGGGATTCACTTCTGGATGTTCTTTATCCTGCCTACAGTCACTGAGAGGTAACTTACCTTAACCTGCTAACTCTGTAAATGTAACAAAGCTGCGGTTTGACTTAGTCATTTATCTGTCTGTCTGTCTGTCTGTCTGTCTGTGTCTCTCCAGGCGTTTCAATCAGAACCTGGTGGCTCAGCTCTGGTATTTTGTCAAATGTGTTTACTTCGGTCTGTCAGCCTATCAGATTCGATCAGGTTACCCGACACGAGTTCTGGGAAACTTCCTGACGAAGAGCTACAACTACCTGAACCTCTTCCTGTTTCAGGGGTGAGTCCCCATCAGAGTCCAATACACACCAAAACACAGCCAACATTTTGCATAGTTTAGCACAAAGACTAGAATCTGGGAGAAAACTATTAGCCTATCTTGGTGCAAAAACTCTTAGCCTAGATTAGTATAAAGGCTGAAATCAGGGGGAAACTATAAGGCTGGACCATTTAGATTTAAAAATTACACCTTACAAGCCTGTCAGGTGCTGCACCAGTTCTGCACCAGACTGTGTTATAGAATGAACATTTTAACAACATAGTCTTCCAAAACGTTACCTTAAAGTCACTGACTGTTAATATATGTTACTTCTGTCTGTTTATACCTGTCTGTCTGCCTGTCTGTGTGCTTACAGTTTCCGTCTGGTTCCCTTCCTGACGGAACTGAGGGCAGTGATGGACTGGGTGTGGACAGACACTACCCTGTCTCTGTCCTCTTGGATCTGTGTGGAAGACGTTTACGCCCACTGCTTTGTCTTAAAGTGTTGGAGGGAGTCTGAGAAAGTATGTCTCTGTGTACTTACATATTAATGTGTATTTCTGTGTATTTGTATACAGACTTGTGGTCAGGAGAAGTGTCTATGTATTTATGTGTATTTTTGTACGTATTTGTACACAGAGATACCCTCAGCCTCGTGGTCAGAAGAAGAAGCGGGTAGTGAAGTATGGGATGGGTGGTCTTATCGTTCTGCTGCTTATCTGTATCGTCTGGTTTCCACTGCTCTTCATGTCACTCATTAAATCTGTCGCTGGAGTCGTCAACCGACCACTCGATGTCTCTCTGACCATCACACTGGGAGGCTTCCAGGTAACTTCACCTGCACTGACTCACTCTACTGACTGATCTGCACCGATTCACTTGTACTAAGTAAAAATGGTCGTTTATGCTGTTGTTGATGGTAGTTGCAGTATTATTTACAGTACTAGTACTATAACTTCTGTATTATGGTTGATGGTAGTTGCAGTAGTATTAGCAGTATTAGTACTATAACTGTTGTGTTGTTGTTGACAGCCGATTTTTACAATGAGTGCGCAGCAGAATCAGCTCAAAGATCTGACTGAGGAAGACTTCAACTCCTTCGTCAGCTCCTACAGCTACACACCTGTAAGTTTTCTGCACTACAACATTTATGCATTTAGCAGACGCTTGCTGTCCAGAGCGACTTACAGTAATTCATACAAACAGTACTGTGCAAAAGTTTTTGGCAGGTGTGAAAAAAAAGCTGTAAACTAAGAATGCTTTCAAAAATATAAATTCTGATTGTTTATTTTTATCAATTTACAAAATACAAAGTAAGCAAACAAAAGAAAAATCTAAAGCAAATCAATATTTGGTGTAACTACCCTTTGCCTTCCAACCAGCAATTTTCATAGGTACAGTTGCACAAAGTCAGGAATTTTGTAGGATTGTAGTCAGGTGTATGATCAACCAATTATACCAAACAGTTGCTAATGATCATCAATTTCACATGTAGGTTGAAACACAGTCATTAACTGAAACAGAAACAGCTGTCTATCAAGCTTAAAACTGGGTGAGGAACAGCCAAAGTCTGCTACCAAGGTGAGGTTGTGGAAGACAGTTTCATGTGACAAGTCATACACCATGGCAAAACTGAGCACAGCAAAAAGACACAAGGTAGTTAGACCTCAGCAGATTTTCTCCCAGACAAAGATTTCAAAGCAGACTGGGGTTTCGAGATGTTCCGTTCAAGCTCTTTTGAAGAAGCACAAAGAAACGGGCAAGGTTGAGGATTGTAGACGCAGTGGTCGGCCAAGGAAACTTAGTGCAACAGATGAAAAACACATCAAGCTTATTTCGCTTTGAAATCGGAATATATCCGGCAGTGCCATCAGCTCAGAACTGGCAGAAACCAGTGTCACCCAGGTACACCCATCTACTGTCTGGAGAAGTCTGGGCAGAAGTTTTCTTCATGGAGGAGTTGCAGCCAAAAAGCCATACCTCTGACATGGGAACAAGGCCAAGTGACTCACCTATGCACGAAAAATTGAAACTGGGTTGCAGGAAAGTTGCAGAAGGTGCTCTGACTGAATTTGAAGTGTTTGGCTGTAGCAGAAGGCAGTTTTTTCGCCCAAGGGCTGGATAGCGTACAATAATGAGTGTCTGCAGGCAACAGCGAAGCTTGGTGGAGGTTCCTTCCAATTTTGGGGCTGCATTTTGCAAATGGAGTTGGAGATTTGGTCAGAATTAATTGTCTCCTCAATGCTGAAAAATACAGGCAGATACTTATCCATCATGCATAAGGGAAGTGTATTATTGGCCCTAAACATACAGCCAGTCTCATTAAGAACTATGTTTAGCGTAAAGAACAAGAAGTAATGGAAGTGATGGTATGACCCCCTCAGAGCCCGATTCTAAACATTGTCAAGTCTGTCTGGGATGACAAAGAGACAGAAGGATTTGAGGAAGGCTACATCCACAGAAGATCTGTGGTTATTTCTCCAAGATGATGAAACAACTTACCAGCCGAGTTCCTTCAAAACCTGAGTGCAGGTGTACCTAAAAGAATTAACGTGTTTTGAAGGCAAAGGGTGGTCGCACCAAATATTGATTTAGATTTAGCTTCTGTTCATTCACTACATTTTGTTAATTGATGAAAATAAACTACTAACACTTTTTTTTTTTTTTTAAAAAAAGCATTCTTAGTTTACAGCATTTTTCCACATCTGCCTAAAACTTTTGCACAGTACTGGACATTCATACACTGATGGCGATGGCTGCCATGCAAGGTGGCGACCAGCACATCAGAAGCAGTTTTGAGGTTCAGTATCATGCCCATAGACTAAGGGTGTCACGATTTTAAATCGAAATCGACCGAAATGAAGTCACAATCTTGAACTTTGAATTAAAAAATGGAATCGTCGATGCTGTCTTGTCCAGTCGGCTTGCCAAACGGAAAAAAACACACACGTGTTGAAGTGCTGCGAGTCAACCTCCTCTAACTTAGCTACTAGCTAAGCCAGTAGCTATTAGCTACTGTCGCGTCAAATCAAAGCACACTGGAAAATCATGCACAAAAACATTCACAATCTCAGCTCCAAGTCTCAGCTCCAAACCTCCAAACCTGCAGGGGGCAGAGAGAAAGTCAGTGCGTGTGTGAAACCAAGAAATCGCCCCGCCCTGCACTTCCTACTTCCTGTGGCAGCCATATCACCTGCACACCTGCATGGGAGGAAAAGTTTGTGAGAGAGAAGTTGAGAACAAAGGAAATCTTTCAGCAAACAGTTAAAACAAAGAAGGACACTCGGCTCATGGTGAAGACACTGGAGACGCAACTGGTAGGGAAATGGACTTTCTTATTTAAACAAATATAAATATGTGAAATGTGGCAAATGTGTATTAAGGCATTGCATCAGTGTTTAATTTGGATTAGTAGCGTGTTTGTGCCTGATCAGTTGTTGCCTATTTAATTATGTTGAGTTACATTGCAAAATGATTAGTTTGTATCATATTATGCTTTATCTGAATGCTGGCTCAGTTGTAAAGTAAATCTAATCGAATTCTTGCGTTTAAATTAAATTGTACTTTGATTGCTTATGTTTGAAAGCTTTAATGATTTGATGTGATTTCGCAGGGAAAAGTTTTCTTGGACTTTGTTTGCTTATTTAACTGCAGTAGATGCAATGATTTGACTGGCAGTATCAACTGTGATATCAAATATTATGTGTTTAATTTAAATATTTATTGGAAATAATGCAATGTCTCTTTTTTTTGTTAATTTATCTTTGAAGGTTATCAACCTACACTATACTCTCTGCACTCTACTTCCAAATAAAGAAGAAAAGGAAGAGAATTTGAGTTGTCCCTTGCGTCCTTCAAAGTATTGATCAAGCAGTTTTCAAGTTTGGGCAAGAGCTGATCACTAAAACCTAACATAACTTGACAGCTACAGCCAGTCAAACGATAGCATGGTGTTACACCATTCCTGTTCGGCTCCCGGACCGTGGTCGGGAAGCGCAGTGGAGATGATTTCCTCCAGGGCCGAAGTTTCTGTTTCCCTTCAGGGTGAACCCCCTTTCAAGTGTTAAGCTGGTCGGGAAATAAGACCATGGAGCTTTGCTGTATCTGGAGGAGCCGTCGCCTTTATTCACAGCCAAACTGCAGCCTATATTGGACACTTTATTGCTGTCGCTACTACTGCGACTCCTTTCGCTTCTCCTTCCTCTCCCATTCATTCACTGTCCGCACGTACACACACTCCCTCACTCTCTATTATTATTTTTATTATTACTATTATTTCACTATTTTGACAATGTTTTAAATTTGACAATGCAGTGTGGTACATTGCGAACAAAGGTCAGATATTATATTGCATAAAAGTCTAGTCTAAAAATAGCATAGCAACCTGTGCTTTAAAAAAATTAAATGCAAGAATCGAATCGAAAAATGTAATTGAAGCGAGGATTTGGAGAATCGTGACACCTCTACCATGGACACTTCAATATGCAGACCTGGGGAGTCGAACCAGCGACCTTCTAATAACAAGATGCTGGCTCTACTCCTGTGCCACAGCCAGCCACTACTATTACAAACTGTCATTGCAGGATGGTTGCTGCAGCTTGTAGTTTTATTTCAGTAACCTTTGTTTTCTGTATTTCCCAGAGTGCCTTGCAATTCCTTGAGGCGTATGGTCACGAGGATGTGACATTGGCAGAGCTGCAAGGCAGCAGTAACTCTCTGTGGACCATCAGTCCCCCCAGCAGGCAGTACCTGAGCCAGGTGCTCAACCTGGACCACTTTCCCCTGACTGTCTCCTGGACCATTCAAAGGTCAGCATTATGATTCATCAATAATCAATAATTATTAATACATCCCTTTGATTGTGTCCTGGAGCAGTAATAGCAGTACATGAAAACAGTTTCTTGTTCTTACAGGAACTTGAGTCTGGGGGCGAAGGTGGAGCTTGCGTCAGGTAAACATGTCACTTACCTCAATGATCCAACTCGTCTGGAGCTGATCCAGCTGCTGAATGGAACCAGGACTCTTCCTGTGTGAGTATGGGGGGCGAGGTTATACACAGAGAGGCGGGGCTACATGTACATTGGGCGGGACAATTGTCACCCATAATGCATCTGATCAGCACTGGGTTTTTGTCAGAACAGTTTATGCTCAACAATTTTTTTCCAACATGTCTCATACTGTTTCTGCTCTGTGGAAGTGTCTCCTCTATGTATAGATTGTAAACTGCAGCTTTACAATGATGTTGATAGGTTTTCAGTATATTGAGTATTGAGTAAAATGTGTGATTTCTGACAAATATAAGTGTTAAACTTGTGTCTGATGTTTTATGGTTATAATCATGTTTCTATGTATGATGAAAATGTCTCAAAATTTAACAAAAAAAACAAATAAAATCAAAAATCTTAAAACAAAACATTAGAACATCTACGGCTGCCCTATGAAAGTTGATGAGTACAAAAACAGAATAAAAAAATACAGGGTTTCAGTGGGATAACATCTCAATGAGGAATTATGAGTATATAAATGTCACCATAAATATACTTTTATATTAGCTCTTGCATTAGTTTAAAAAATCCGACTGACAACATGTGATGGTGTTTAACAGATGAGAGAAACTGAAATGTAGTTTTCCCAAATCGTAATCTGGCTCAGGGCCACAAAATGTGTGGCTCCGGCCCTGCTCTGACAATGCTGCCTGCAGCTGACAGAGGAGATGCTCCATGGTGCATCTCTGGAATTTTATAACTGAACTTCAACATTGTTAGCTTTCTCTGACTGTGTGGAAATCTGATGTTTTCATGTCCCAGGGTAAGGTGTTAAAACTTGAGTCTGAGGCTGCCGGTAAAACATACTACTGTAGGATAATAAGGAGTTTAGTGTGAACTGAAAAAAGACAAACAGTTGAATGTTTTTATTAAACAGCAAAATGTGATTCTGCTGATTAAAATCCTGAGTAGGGTACAGCCCTATCACATCACCATGATGCACCTGTCTACACAATTCAAATAAACTTAATAGTGGTTTATGTCTTTGGTTTCAACCAGCCAGTCTCCTGCATAGTAAACCTTCATCCAAAATCATTACCATAGAAGAATACAGAATTTGTCAGAGCTGACTATTCTTGGCAGTGACCCAGTTAGTTTATTCACCAAGACCAAGTTTGGAGCTTTGACTGTCAAAATATGTGTGTCAGAATTGGTGAGCAGCAGAACTTTTTTCCTCTCTTGACAGTGTCCTGTTAATTTTGCTATACGGATTTGTTGTTGACAATGTAGCATCAGGGATGAAATATGGTGCGTCCCTGGGAACTGGGGAGTTCACTTCGTTCTTTCAGATTTTAATGTGTCAGAGATGCAGGACACATACCTATCAACATAACCGGCTTTATGTCTCTGTTTGTTTTCAGGGTGATACAGGATGTGTTTCCATGTTTCATTCGAGCTCCCAGTGATTCCAACGCCAAACCCATCGAACAGCTTTACACAGGTGTATAATTTCACACAGATATCATTAAAACCACCAGAATAATAATCCAAAAGTAATGATCTGAAATCACTGTCACTGTTTGTTTTTAATTGTTTAAGTAAATCTAAAGAAAAAAATTACTTTTCAAGGGAGTAGAAGTTCATTTATTACTGTTTCACAGATTTGTCTCTGAACACCGTCTTCCAGGACAAATGAACTATAATAACTTGAATGGTCTCAAAATGACCATAGAGAAGCTCAAGATGACAACAAAGAGACTAAAAACTTCAACAAAGACACTAACCCTAACCCAAAATGATTACAAAGACTCAAAATGACAACAAAGAGACTCAAAATGACAACAAAGATATTTGAAACGATAACCAAGCAGAAAAGAGACTCAAAACAACAAAGACACAAAGTGTTCGCTGTGAGACAATAAAAAAAAGAAAATTCAGAAATAGAAATTCAGATTTAGGTCCTTTGCTGTTTAAACATCAAACAACATCTCTCTTTCAATCATGTGACTTCTCTGTTCTCTCCTCCAATCAGATGAACATTACAAAGAAATCTTGCTTGCCCTGGAGCGGTCCACCAATCAGAGCCGAGAAATCCAGGAGTGGTGGATTGTTGACCAACCAGCTGCCAGCCTGGTTCCTGTGGGGGGTGGGGCTTCTTTGGGTGACAGGAGGGAGGCGGGACTTCAGTTGTTCGTATTCAGTGACAAAGTCAGTCCGCCGAGTCTGGGCTTCCTGGCTGGATACGGGTACACATTGCCTTCTAGTACTGCAGTAACTGTGATACTTTTACAGTGAACTCACATGATTAATACATAGTGGTAGTAGTGGTAGCACCATAAGTAGTACTAGTAATGTTGGCAGTGTCAGCAGTGGTAATACTAGTAGCACTAGCTCTAGATGGTGTAGTAGCTGTATTTAGTAGTGTTAGCAACAGTAGCAGTGCCCACCACGTACAGCAACACACAGTATTTGTTTGTTACATTATATAACCAGTCACCTTCTCCTTATTCTTCTTATCCTCCTTCTTGGGTTTCGTGTCTCTCTGGCCCTGCAGCATCATGGGATTATACGCCTCGGTGGTTTTGGTGATTGGGAAGTTTGTACGAGAGTTCTTCAGTGGGATCAGTCACTCCATAATGTTCGAGGAGCTGCCCTGCGTCGACCGCATCCTCAAACTATGCACTGATATCTTCCTGGTAACATTTCTAATGCTGTATTAAGACAATGATACTTACCACAGGCTCCACCGTCTGATGTGTAACCCTGTTAGAAAAAAGTGATAGCGATAAGATAGATAACTTTATTAATCCCCGAGGGGAAATTATGTCATCATAGCAGCAGGTACATTCAAGTACAAATACAATCAAAATCTAAGGGCAATTATGAAGACAGTAAGAAACAAAGCACAATATACAATATGCAAAAACCAAAAAATCACTATATACAATAAAATGTTTAAGCAGTTACAAAATAAGATAAAATACTCAGTTAAATAAAATAAAATGCTTAGCTAAGTGGAACTTAAGGTGCAGTTTTATTTACAGAGATAACAATTTAAAGCGCAATAAATTATGTGTGGGTTTTTGAGTGAGTGTTGTAAAGTGTGATGCTTAGAGCCAACAACAGACTATGCCTTCTTGATAAGTTTATTCAATCTGTGGTGTCCTGGGGTGCGGGCATCAAAGCGAAGGACACAAACAGCCAAGAAGATGGTGCTCGCAACAACAGACTGATAAAACATGTGCAGCATCTGGTTGCAGACTGACCTGAGCCTCCTCAGGAAGTAAAGCCAACTCAGGCCCTTCTTGTAAACTGCCTCCGTGTTTGTAGTGCACTCCAGTGTACTGTCCAGCTCAGTGTTAATCTGATGTGTATGGGTGTGGTGTCTGATCTGACATTCCTTCATGCTGTGATCTGATTGGCTGTTTTCTGTCTTAGGTGAGAGAGACAGGTGAGCTGGAGCTGGAGGAGGAGCTTTACGCCAAACTTATCTTCCTGTATCGATCTCCAGAGACTCTCATCAAATGGACACGACGCTGACCAGACTGCTGATTAATCAGCCCAGGACTGATTCTACCTGTAGTGACATCACAGACTTTGATATCATCTCTGAACTGTATGGTTCCTTTTAATCTTCTTGAAATGGCATATGGAACCTCAGAGAAGATTCTCCAGATGTTACTTTAAATAACATAGGAACCAGCAGAGATAGTATTTGAAGAACCCTGCTCGACCAAAATTGAAAAAATATCCAGACTTTTATTTTGATGTGTTAAAAAAAAACATTAAACCTGGTAGAATTTTACCTTCTTACTGTGTGACTGGTGGCAGCAGCTGGGAGGAGGAGCTAACCTTCTGATGAAACTTAAACTGATCTGAGGGCATTGTTGCACATCAGTGTTATGAAAATATAATATTAATGATTATCAATCATTGCAGGGATATGTCATTTCCTGGAAAAGCTGGAATTCACTAATGCAGAGCATGTAAAAGTCCTTGAAAATGAATTTCACTTTCACATTCAATTAGACACTGCTAAAGGGACTAACATAACAGGAAATGATGTCACACACGGCAACCAACAATAAAACTCCCAGCACAGTCACTCAGCTGTTTTCATTTATTTTAGGTATTTTACTTTAATGTTTACATGTACTTTTGTCAGCAATTTGTTAGCTGTATGATAGCTCTACTTTAGCTTTATGATAGTTGTAGTTAGCTCTACTTTAAGGTTTAATTTAAGTGAGGGCTGCTCCATTTTTAGCTTTATGTTAGCTGTAGTTATCTCTAGTGTTAGCTTTACGCTAGCTGTGTTTAGGTGGTCTTCTTTAGCTTCATATTAGCTATGGCTAGCTCTGCTTTAGCTTCACATTAGCTGATACTTCTGTTATACTGATATTAGAATATTTTTCCAAATTATACATTTTATTGTTTTTATGAGTACACTTAAAAGCACCAAAAGCCAGCAGGTTTTTTTTTTTTTTAGCACAGCATTAGCTCCCTGCTATGGCCAAGTTAGCATTATGTCATTGTAATACTTGCACTTCATTAGCTTTAGATAAGCTTTATGTTAAGTCTTTATTGGCTCTTTGCTAAAGTCATCACTCAATAGGCTTGAATGTCATGTGTTCATTAACTCTACATTAGCTTTGTTTAATGTATGTGTAGACTAGCTTAATATTACTTCTAGTTAAGCATTGTCAGCTCTGTTAGTTCCATTACATCTACATACTGTTAAGTATACAGTAGTTATGATTCCTTTTATGTTAGATGTTTTTCTTTTGGGTCATTCACCCTTTGCTCAGGTGGTAGTGAACAGAGCTAAGCTAACTCCATGAACTAATAGGAATAATAATGGTGTAAGATGTCCCGCCCCATCAGGTACAACAAAGTTAACAGGTGAGTGAGTCAGCTAGCATTAACATGAGTTATAATTAGAGGACATAAGTGAAAACAGCTGCAGTCACTGCACACACACACAAAAACACACACCTGAAGTGAAAGTTTATTTATTGAATGAAGGAACGTGAGATTTTCATGTCAGAAAATCAAGAATTTTTTTTCTGTTTTGTGTGTTGGAGGATTGTGTATGTGATTATGAACCATGCTTTGCTTACAGCAATATTTGGTTTGAATATAATGAAACTGGATTGATCTGGCTACCTGTCCAATGTGTTCATATCGATACATGTTGAGTTATTGTTGTGAATGTTCTACTGTGTTCCGCAGTATTTTTTTGTGGTAACACTGTAAGAGTTGTAATCAAGTAGCTACAGTAGAAAACAACAATAATCAAATAAACTTTAAGCAATTCCTCCAAAATTCGATATTACAATAAACTGGCTTTTTATATAATACATTAGATTGCTGGTGTAATGTCGCTCAGCTACACTTCACTGTAACAGGCTGGTGTAACCCGTCAACTGTGCTGTGTGGAGAATTATGAGCTAATACAATTATGTATTAACAACAAATTACCCTAACCCTGCTTTTCATTCATACATTTGGCTCCCTAGAATAGCAACATAATTTAATACAGCGGCAAGCTCTCTCAACGCTTTCATTATTTTTATCATAAACCACAGTGCATATACTGATTTTTCATACAAGTAGCTACACTAATAAAGACACATTGTTTTGTAGACACTGCTACACTGGACAACTCGTGTGGGTCACATCTTTCATAAAAGCTGCTGTGATAAAAAAATTAATAAAAATGAAAGTAAGTATTAAATATCTTTATATCAAGAGTAATCACTGTTCTAGAGTGTTTGGTCAGTAACCTATGTTAGTCTTCACCCTGCTGATACAATACAAGTGAAAATAAATCCTCTGGTATCCCTGCACATTGTATCTCATCAGGACAGATAAATCCATAAAGAGTTTTACCTGTCAGAGCAGGATCCTCCTGTGTGCTTCTGTGTATTAACTGTTACACTTACATGTGGTGATGTAGGGATAAGGGATAAGATTTTCTAACTGCAAAATAGACAGGAAATTAGCTGAAATGATGATAACACTGACATCAGCCAATATTTTTTTATTCAAAATTTAAGAGAGTTAGTGAATATTGGCTTCAGCCATTATCACGATATTGAGCAAGACAGATTTGTGTCTAACCACTGTCGTCGATGTGTTAGACACCTGCAACATTGACTTGCCAGGGGTTTTCTTCTTTTCAGCATTCGAGATGATTCTTTGCAACCACCAGAACTGGCATTAATCATCACCTGCACTGTTAAAATTAGCCACATCTCCAGAAAAGAATGTCAAAGTGACATGAAACCACACCACAGGCATCCTCAGAAGCCCTGGCAACATTTGCCTCAGCCCGGGTGCAAGTCAGTCCAAGGTATTATCAGGTAGGGAATAGAGGTTTCAGCAGTGATTACTGTTTTGAGAATGATGGATTGCATGATTTGTCTTCTGAAGGTGTCAGAGTCTGGCACAGGGTTAGGAATTTGAATGTTTCTTGATGACACTTCCTGCTTCAACCTTGGCAGGAGACTGGGCAGGTAGTGAGGTGGCAAAGGCAATACACTTTAAATGCACGGCATCCACACCTCTGTTTTCCTATATGACACACTAACATATTCTGTTGTAGGTATAGGGGTAAAGGAGGTAATCGGTAATTACCGATGTGAGGGTGAGGGTGTTATGGGCTTTCCATTGTTGCCATCCGTTTGTGTGTACGACTTCCGGTTCCGGAGATACGCCCCTTTTTTGTCCGGAAATGGCTGTGTTTCAGGAAGCGTGAGTCGTAGAGGCTTGGCGACAAGTCGTGCGTGTTGAGAAGGGTGGAATTGCATTTGCAAGCCCCTACGACGTACGGTACTGGAGATATTCGCGTGTAAAGTTTTTCCATGTAAATGAATGGAGTGGGTGAGTAGCTGAAATTTGCCCAAGTGTTTTAGTCTTCCCCCAGAAAGTGTGTAGGAGCACGTTTCGCGCCATTTGGAGTCGTTTGATACCCATGTTGAAGTTGAAATTTTTGGTTCCATACTTGTAATTTTTCAGCCAGAACTATTCCATTGGTTGGGTTTAGGCAAGCCCCCAGGAGTTGTTTAAGGTTAGGACGAGGGTATTCGACCTGTCCTCCTCTCCAAGGAGGACGAGGAAATGCTCCGTCCTTCCCCCTGGCTCCTCTTCGTCCCCGGTCCCCCGAAGAGCCGTCATGGCTTGGCGGTTGGGGTCGCCCGTCAAAGGCCCCGTCCCGGAAGCGACCCCGTCTCCCGTAACGGACCTGCTGCCATCCCCCATCGTCTGCAGCGAAAGCCATCTTCAATGATGGAGGATGTTTGTTCGGTCCAATTGTTTGTGTTGTTTTTTAAGCCTATTTGTGTTGTTTTTTAAGCTTGTTGTGTTGTTTTTTTAGTTTAGAAATTTTAATATTTATAATGAAAAATAAAAGGAAACTTACCTCTGTTAATTACAATGTTTTTTGTATTTTTAATATTTTTAATTGTTTTTGTTTTTTAGTTTTTTTAGTTTTTTAATTATCAAATAAAATGAATAAAATAAAACAGACCTTACCAAGGCTTTTAAGTTATCAAATAAAATGAATTAAATAAAAGAAACCCTATCAAGGCTTTTAAACAAGAAATAAAAAAATAATAAACAAAAAAGCTCCCTCAAAAAAAACCCAAAAAGTGCCCCTTCGCGACGTTTCGACTCGTATCGAGTCTTCTTCAGGCTGGGCACTCTAAAATAAAAGTGTAGCTAATAAAGCTAAAGGCGCTAGCGAAAATAAGCTAGTCAAAACAAAGCTAATAGTAGCTGTCAATGGCTCACCAAGCACCAAGCAGTGTTGCCTCTACGGTGTCTCAGCTCTGAATGAGCAGGTTGCAATGTGCACTTCTATTTATACCCTCCCTGTGTGAATGAATTGTGTGTCACAAATTGTAGTTTGACCAAATAACCCCTGCACAATGAAATCCCCTTAACCCTATGTTTACCAAATAGTTTGTAATGAAATCCTCTTATCCCATGAATTAAATAAATTTTTTTAAACCCTTACATGAATTAAACAATTTGAAATGTTTTAATCCAATTATTTTACATATTAATTAAGGCTTAATTAATTGTAACCCTTAATAATAAATATTTAACTAATTTTTAATCCTTAATTTATGTTTTTAAAAATTATGAAATGTTTTAAAAGACCAAATATATAATGAAATGCTGCATCTTTAACCCTTAATTTTGTAATAACATGATTATCTATAAAATATTGGTGTTGTAATAACTTCTAACCCTAAATTATTTATTTTAAAGTATTTTTAACCCTCAAGATCATGAATGAATTATAAATATTAATGAACTATTAAGACCCTCAATTAAGCAACAATTAATTATATTTGATATTCAGGCCAAATGGCTGTTTTGTATCCAACAAATAAATCCATCTCCTTTCAAATTTCTTTCTCTCCACCGTTGTCCATGTTGAATTTCTCTGAAGACCAGCTATTTTAAGGGATTCTAAGCCATGAACTAAGAAATGTTTGACTAAGGGAGTATTGATTTCCTTCTTATTTCTGATATTGTACCTGTGTTGTATCATACGCGTTGATAACGAGTTGTTTGTCTCCCCAACATATTGTTTTCCACACTTTGCACAAAATATAACGTAGATACAATTCGAGGATCGAGGACTGAATTTTTGTGAAATTTTCCAAAGAGTTTTTCTTTTTTGGTTCCGAATGTATTCCAATCTGGAGAAATTACTCTCTAATAGTTTGTGTTTCTCCTGTCGTAATGGTCTCAATTTGGCTCTTACCAGCATATCTTTCAAGTTTTGATTTCTCCTATATGCTGAGATTACTTTAGCATTAGGAATAATTTCATGCTTTCCAATCACTTCTTCAAAATTGCTTTTTAATTTTCTATTGAGAATTCCGCTAATTGACGAGAATGAGGTAATTAATGGAATTGGTCTTTTGTTGTCTGTCTCTTTACGAATCTGAAATGATTTCAAACAATGTCTCAAAAACGACCTTGAATAGCCCCTTTTACGTAATGCCTTAAAAAGGATTTTTACAGCTTCCATGAAATCATCCTCCCGTGTGCAAATCCGATGAAATCTCAATATTTGTGACTTGACAATACCTCGAAAAGTATGCTGTGGATGAAAACTTGTTCTAAATAATAAAGCGTGAGTATCGGTTTTCTTAAAATGTACTTTGATGTCTAATTTGTGGTTCTCTCCAAATCCAGGTCCTTTATAGACTGTAGTGTCAAGAAAATCAATAGAATCCTGACTGATTTCATACTTGAGCTTAATCGAAGCATCATGGGAGTTCAACATATTTA
Organism: Lagodon rhomboides; assembly: GCA_039737535.1. Taxonomy (NCBI): domain Eukaryota; kingdom Metazoa; phylum Chordata; class Actinopteri; order Spariformes; family Sparidae; genus Lagodon; species Lagodon rhomboides. The sequence goes on from CM077803.1 coordinate 28,003,661, forward strand.
CAAATTCCTCAAATTCATCCTTGGATCCTGACCAGATTCCCCAAATATCGTCCAAATATCTCAAATAATGAGTTGGTTTCTTTTGGCATTTTCCTAAAATTTCTTCCTCCCAAATTGCCATAAATATGTTCGCATAAGCTGGAGCAAATCTTTTGCCCATTGCTGTTCCTTTAATCTGCAAATAATACTTATCATTAAATACAAAATCATTTCTGCTCAAATTGATTTCCAGTAATTCCAATAATTCATCATCTGGCCTTTTGGGATCCGGATACTTTTGAAATATCTTCCGAATTGAAGCCAAGCCTGCTTGGATGTCAATATTTGTATACAGGCTATCCACGTCCATAGAGAAGAAAAATGAATTTGCCGGAATTTGCAACTCCTTCACGATAGCAATGAAATCATAAGTGTCCTTCACATACGATGGGTGCCTTACGGATAACGGATTCAGGTAAAAGTCCAGATACTCTGCCGTACGGTACGTCTCACTGTCACAATCTGAGAGGGTTAGGGTTAGGGTAGGGGACCTGAACCCGCGTCCTATATGGCACGGGACGTGGGTTAGGTCTAGGGAAAGGATCCCGTCCCAGGTAAGGAACGGGTGGTGCACGGGCCTTCCACCGTCCTCCTCCGTCCTGGAAGGGCTGGCGGCCTGGTTGGCGTGGACCTCGCCGCTGGACCAGGGTCCATTCCTGGAATCTTCCACCCATATTGGGTGCTTTTCTTCGTTGTCAGTCTTATTTATTGTTTTAAAAAAATGAACTCAAAATATGTATTAATTATTTATTTATTTATTAATAAAATGAAATGAAAAATAAAATCAAATTGTTTTTAAATAAAAATATCAATAATGAAATAAGGAAGGCGTGTCCTACACGACGTTTCGACAAATGAATTGTCTTCCTCAGGCTTACGGACACGCTGAAAAAGCTGCGCTGCTGTATGGCTGGAGATCCTCACAGCTCGAGAGTCAGGGCAAAAATGAGCTCTGCATGTGGCTCCGCCCTTTTTATAGTCTCTGCAGCTGTGATCATGAATTTGTTTTTAATGTGTTTTTACGAATGTGTTGTACCATGTCTTTTTAATCACTCAATTTTTTAACCCTATGAATTCTCAAATGAAATGATATTTATAAAATCAATTTTATAAACCATGAATTTTATCCAATTATATGTTTTTAATGAAAATAAATATTATTATGAATTGTTAATGAAAATATAGTTTTATCCATAACCCATGACTTAATTAACTTTATATTTTACGTACTTGTATTTATAATTTTTTAGAAATGTATAATGCCCAATAACAATGAATTAAGTTAATTATGAATTCTATAATTAAAAAAATAATACAATCAAATGTGGGTTTAGCTAGGGTTATAAATTAAAGTTAGGGTTAGGGTTAGGATTAGGAGTGACTTATGGTAATTATATATGTGTATATTTTATATAATGTTGAATAACTTTTGCTAGGAAGGTGGTAGAGAGTTGAAAGTGTGACCTACCCCCCCATTTGTGGCCACGTGCTTTCCATTGGTAGCAGCCACTTGTGTGCAGGACTTCCGGTTCCGGAGATACGCCCCTTTTTTGTCTGTAAATGTGTGTATCTCGGGAAGCGTAGGTCGTAGAGACTCGGGGACAAGTGTGGCGTGTTCAGAAGGGTCGAATTATGGCAGACGGAGCTTGGTTTGAAGCGTCTAGGACGCACGGTTCCGGAGTTATGACCCCCCAAAGTCCCCCCCTAGAAATGAATGGAGTTGGTCCGGAGTTGAAATTTGACCAAGTGTTTTTGTGAAAAAAGTTGTTCCAGGACATGTCTAGGAGCACGTTTCAGGCCATTTGGAGTCGTTTGATACCTATATTGAAGTAGCCAAATTTTGGTTGCACACTTGTGATTTTTCAGCTGGACGTCCATTGGTTAGGGTTAGGCATGCCCCCAGGAGTTGGTTAAGGTTAGTAAAAGAGGACAGGGAGAGGTTAGATAGAGGTAAGTGTAAGGTAAGGTAAGTGATTGTGTTAGGGTTAGGCGAAAGAGAAAATGATGTTAGGATTAGGAGTGACTTAGGGTTAGTGGTATATGTGGGTTAGGATTAGGAGTGACTTATGGTAATTATATATGTGTATATTTTATATAATGTTGAATAACTTTTGCTAGGAAGGTGGTAGAGAGTTGAAAGTGTGACCTACCCCCATTTGTGGCCACGTGCTTTCCATTGGTAGCAGCCACTTGTGTGCAGGACTTCCGGTTCCGGAGATACGCCCCTTTTTTGTCTGTAAATGTGTGTATCTCGGGAAGCGTAGGTCGTAGAGACTCGGGGACAAGTGTGGCGTGTTCAGAAGGGTCGAATTATGGCAGACGGAGCTTGGTTTGAAGCGTGTAGGACGCACGGTTCCGGAGTTATGACCCCCAAAGTCCCCCCCTAGAAATGAATGGAGTTGGTCCGGAGTTGAAATTTGACCAAGTGTTTTTGTGAAAAAAGTTGTTCCAGGACATGTCTAGGAGCACGTTTCAGGCCATTTGGAGTCGTTTGATACCTATATTGAAGTAGCCAAATGTTGGTTGCACACTTGTGATTTTTCAGCTGGACGTCCATTGGTTAGGGTTAGGCATGCCCCCAGGAGTTGGTTAAGGTTAGTAAAAGAGGACAGGGAGAGGTTAGATAGAGGTAAGTGTAAGGTAAGGTAAGTGATTGTGTTAGGGTTAGGAGTTAGGTTAGGGGTAGGTTAAAACTAGCGTCAAATTGGGGTACTTATGTTCGCACTAACTTTGGATAGGAAGGTGGTAGAGAGATTGATTCTGGTGGTCTACGTGTCCGTTTAGGGCCAGAGCTTCGGGTTGGATAGGAGACCGGAACTGTGCATGTGGGACTTCAGGGTTCCGGAGATACGTTGCTGGAAAGTCCTCGAAAAACTGGGTGTACTTTTGGGACTAGCTTTTGCTAGGAGTGAGGTAGAGAGATCGGGAAAGTGTGTATCTGACGTGTTCCTGGGGCGCGATCCGAAGGTTGATAGGCAGACGGAGCTTGGTTTGAAGCTGTCTAGGATGTAGCGGTTCTGGAGTTATGGACCCTCAAAGTCCCCCCCTAGAAATGAATGGAGTTGGTCGGAGTTGAAATTTGACCAAGTGTTTTTGTGAAAAAAGTTGTTCCAGGACATGTCTAGGAGCACGTTTCAGGCCATTTGGAGTCGTTTGATACCTATATTGAAGTAGCAAAATTTTGGTTGCACACTTGTGATTTTTCAGCTGGACGTCCATTGGTTAGGGTTAGGCATGCCCCCAGGAGTTGGTTAAGGTTAGTAAAAGAGGACAGGGAGAGGTTAGATAGAGGTAAGTGTAAGGTAAGGTAAGTGATTGTGTTAGGGTTAGGGTTTGGCGAAAGAGAAAATGAGGGTTAGGGTTAGGGTTAGGGTTAGGTTTAGGGAAAGAAAAGGGAGCCAACCAGTGGATCTCCCCTGATGCACGGTCCTTCCATGTGGACTGACCCTCCCCCTGGTCCCCTTTAGTTTGAGTTCTTGTTTGTTTTTTGTATATATTTTTAGTTATATTATGTTAAACGAACTATTTACACTATGCCTTATCATTAGTTAGTTTTATTTCTTAGCTTATCATTACTTATTTAGTTTTATTTCTTAACTTATACTTAGTTTTATTTCTTAACTTATACTTAGTCTTATTTCTTAACTATCCTTATACTTAGTCTTATTTCTTAACTATCCTTATACTTAGTCTTATTTGTTACATATTTTTTTGTAATTTTTTTTAGTTTTTATTTGTTTACTATTTTTTTGTTTGTTTTTTTGTTGTTTGGCTTATTATTTATGATTAATCATGTTTTCTTTCTTCTGTACCCCTCAGCTGTCGACGTTTCGGCCCGTCGGTGGACCTTCATCAGGACGAAGGATACAGGTAAGTCCATTCTTATTGTTCTTGTTGTTGTTGTTGTATGAGGGGATGTTGCCCCTTCCATGTCTCAAGCCAAACTGACTGTTTCTCCCTTGTGTGTCCCTTTTATACTCTCCCCGTGTTGCGTCTTAATGAACTTTGTCCGTTATGTTTAACTTTGTCCATGTTCTATTTAACTTATTCTAATTGTGTTTTTAACCCTATAGATGCCAATTAACTTATGTTTTTAACCCTATATCCTACTGCCCCTATTATTTATACATATATGAATTGTTTTTAATTATATTTTAGATTGTAATTATAATTTTAATTGTGCTTTACTATGTATTAATATCCCTCTCCTCCCTTTATTTCCTTCCCTGCCAATTTCCGTCTTGTTTTTAATCCAATTCCCCCATTTCCAATTATATCTATATTTCCCATATGAATTTATGAATTTATTTATTAATCCTTATTCCCTTTTTCCATATTCTGTCCCGTCCTTCCAATTCTCATCCCTGCCTGTCACCTAGTCTTCAGTAGGAATAATTTGGTTTATTTTTAACCTCATCTACTGGCATTATTTGGGTTTTCCAGGGGGGGTTTGGGGGGTTGGGGTTAGGGTTAGAATTGGTTAGGGTTAGGATTAATCACCAAATTAGGGTTTAGGGGGTTAGGGTTAGGGCCATACTTAGGGTTGGTTAGGGTAAGGGTTAGGGGGCAGGGCTGGGGCCTAGAATAGATAGGGTGGGTCCAAATTAGGGTTAGGGTTAGGGTTAGAGTGGGATAGGAGGTTAGGTTTAGGCATAACTGTGGGGGAGGGGGAGGGCCAGTATACCCACAGGAGGCGCTGGCCGGTTAGGTTTAGGGAAAGAAAAGGGAGCCAACCAGTGGATCTCCCCTGATGCACGGTCCTTCCATGTGGACTGACCCTCCCCCTGGTCCCCTTTAGTTTGAGTTCTTGTTTGTTTTTTGTATATATTTTTAGTTATATTATGTTAAACGAACTATTTACACTATGCCTTATCATTAGTTAGTTTTATTTCTTAGCTTATCCTTACTTATTTAGTTTTATTTCTTAACTTATACTTAGTTTTATTTCTTAACTTATACTTAGTCTTATTTCTTAACTATCCTTATACTTAGTCTTATTTCTTAACTATCCTTATACTTAGTCTTATTTGTTACATATTTTTTTGTAATTTTTTTTAGTTTTTATTTGTTTACTATTTTTTTGTTTGTTTTTTTGTTGTTTGGCTTATTATTTATGATTAATCATGTTTTCTTTCTTCTGTACCCCTCAGCTGTCGACGTTTCGGCCCGTCGGTGGACCTTCATCAGGACGAAGGATACAGGTAAGTCCATTCTTATTGTTCTTGTTGTTGTTGTTGTATGAGGGGATGTTGCCCCTTCCATGTCTCAAGCCAAACTGACTGTTTCTCCCTTGTGTGTCCCTTTTATACTCTCCCCGTGTTGCGTCTTAATGAACTTTGTCCGTTATGTTTAACTTTGTCCATGTTCTATTTAACTTATTCTAATTGTGTTTTTAACCCTATAGATGCCAATTAACTTATGTTTTTAACCCTATATCCTACTGCCCCTATTATTTATACATATATGAATTGTTTTTAATTATATTTTAGATTGTAATTATAATTTTAATTGTGCTTTACTATGTATTAATATCCCTCTCCTCCCTTTATTTCCTTCCCTGCCAATTTCCGTCTTGTTTTTAATCCAATTCCCCCATTTCCAATTATATCTATATTTCCCATATGAATTTATGAATTTATTTATTAATCCTTATTCCCTTTTTCCATATTCTGTCCCGTCCTTCCAATTCTCATCCCTGCCTGTCACCTAGTCTTCAGTAGGAATAATTTGGTTTATTTTTAACCTCATCTACTGGCATTATTTGGGTTTTCCAGGGGGGGTTTGGGGGGTTGGGGTTAGGGTTAGAATTGGTTAGGGTTAGGATTAATCACCAAATTAGGGTTTAGGGGGTTAGGGTTAGGGCCATACTTAGGGTTGGTTAGGGTAAGGGTTAGGGGGCAGGGCTGGGGCCTAGAATAGATAGGGTGGGTCCAAATTAGGGTTAGGGTTAGGGTTAGAGTGGGATAGGAGGTTAGGTTTAGGCATAACTGTGGGGGAGGGGGAGGGCCAGTATACCCACAGGAGGCGCTGGCCGGTTAGGTTTAGGGAAAGAAAAGGGAGCCAACCAGTGGATCTCCCCTGATGCACGGTCCTTCCATGTGGACTGACCCTCCCCCTGGTCCCCTTTAGTTTGAGTTCTTGTTTGTTTTTTGTATATATTTTTAGTTATATTATGTTAAACGAACTATTTACACTATGCCTTATCATTAGTTAGTTTTATTTCTTAGCTTATCCTTACTTATTTAGTTTTATTTCTTAACTTATACTTAGTTTTATTTCTTAACTTATACTTAGTCTTATTTCTTAACTATCCTTATACTTAGTCTTATTTCTTAACTATCCTTATACTTAGTCTTATTTGTTACATATTTTTTTGTAATTTTTTTTAGTTTTTATTTGTTTACTATTTTTTTGTTTGTTTTTTTGTTGTTTGGCTTATTATTTATGATTAATCATGTTTTCTTTCTTCTGTACCCCTCAGCTGTCGACGTTTCGGCCCGTCGGTGGACCTTCATCAGGACGAAGGATACAGGTAAGTCCATTCTTATTGTTCTTGTTGTTGTTGTTGTATGAGGGGATGTTGCCCCTTCCATGTCTCAAGCCAAACTGACTGTTTCTCCCTTGTGTGTCCCTTTTATACTCTCCCCGTGTTGCGTCTTAATGAACTTTGTCCGTTATGTTTAACTTTGTCCATGTTCTATTTAACTTATTCTAATTGTGTTTTTAACCCTATAGATGCCAATTAACTTATGTTTTTAACCCTATATCCTACTGCCCCTATTATTTATACATATATGAATTGTTTTTAATTATATTTTAGATTGTAATTATAATTTTAATTGTGCTTTACTATGTATTAATATCCCTCTCCTCCCTTTATTTCCTTCCCTGCCAATTTCCGTCTTGTTTTTAATCCAATTCCCCCATTTCCAATTATATCTATATTTCCCATATGAATTTATGAATTTATTTATTAATCCTTATTCCCTTTTTCCATATTCTGTCCCGTCCTTCCAATTCTCATCCCTGCCTGTCACCTAGTCTTCAGTAGGAATAATTTGGTTTATTTTTAACCTCATCTACTGGCATTATTTGGGTTTTCCAGGGGGGGTTTGGGGGGTTGGGGTTAGGGTTAGAATTGGTTAGGGTTAGGATTAATCACCAAATTAGGGTTTAGGGGGTTAGGGTTAGGGCCATACTTAGGGTTGGTTAGGGTAAGGGTTAGGGGGCAGGGCTGGGGCCTAGAATAGATAGGGTGGGTCCAAATTAGGGTTAGGGTTAGGGTTAGAGTGGGATAGGAGGTTAGGTTTAGGCATAACTGTGGGGGAGGGGGAGGGCCAGTATACCCACAGGAGGCGCTGGCCGGTTAGGTTTAGGGAAAGAAAAGGGAGCCAACCAGTGGATCTCCCCTGATGCACGGTCCTTCCATGTGGACTGACCCTCCCCCTGGTCCCCTTTAGTTTGAGTTCTTGTTTGTTTTTTGTATATATTTTTAGTTATATTATGTTAAACGAACTATTTACACTATGCCTTATCATTAGTTAGTTTTATTTCTTAGCTTATCCTTACTTATTTAGTTTTATTTCTTAACTTATACTTAGTTTTATTTCTTAACTTATACTTAGTCTTATTTCTTAACTATCCTTATACTTAGTCTTATTTCTTAACTATCCTTATACTTAGTCTTATTTGTTACATATTTTTTTGTAATTTTTTTTAGTTTTTATTTGTTTACTATTTTTTTGTTTGTTTTTTTGTTGTTTGGCTTATTATTTATGATTAATCATGTTTTCTTTCTTCTGTACCCCTCAGCTGTCGACGTTTCGGCCCGTCGGTGGACCTTCATCAGGACGAAGGATACAGGTAAGTCCATTCTTATTGTTCTTGTTGTTGTTGTTGTATGAGGGGATGTTGCCCCTTCCATGTCTCAAGCCAAACTGACTGTTTCTCCCTTGTGTGTCCCTTTTATACTCTCCCCGTGTTGCGTCTTAATGAACTTTGTCCGTTATGTTTAACTTTGTCCATGTTCTATTTAACTTATTCTAATTGTGTTTTTAACCCTATAGATGCCAATTAACTTATGTTTTTAACCCTATATCCTACTGCCCCTATTATTTATACATATATGAATTGTTTTTAATTATATTTTAGATTGTAATTATAATTTTAATTGTGCTTTACTATGTATTAATATCCCTCTCCTCCCTTTATTTCCTTCCCTGCCAATTTCCGTCTTGTTTTTAATCCAATTCCCCCATTTCCAATTATATCTATATTTCCCATATGAATTTATGAATTTATTTATTAATCCTTATTCCCTTTTTCCATATTCTGTCCCGTCCTTCCAATTCTCATCCCTGCCTGTCACCTAGTCTTCAGTAGGAATAATTTGGTTTATTTTTAACCTCATCTACTGGCATTATTTGGGTTTTCCAGGGGGGGTTTGGGGGGTTGGGGTTAGGGTTAGAATTGGTTAGGGTTAGGATTAATCACCAAATTAGGGTTTAGGGGGTTAGGGTTAGGGCCATACTTAGGGTTGGTTAGGGTAAGGGTTAGGGGGCAGGGCTGGGGCCTAGAATAGATAGGGTGGGTCCAAATTAGGGTTAGGGTTAGGGTTAGAGTGGGATAGGAGGTTAGGTTTAGGCATAACTGTGGGGGAGGGGGAGGGCCAGTATACCCACAGGAGGCGCTGGCCGGTTAGGTTTAGGGAAAGAAAAGGGAGCCAACCAGTGGATCTCCCCTGATGCACGGTCCTTCCATGTGGACTGACCCTCCCCCTGGTCCCCTTTAGTTTGAGTTCTTGTTTGTTTTTTGTATATATTTTTAGTTATATTATGTTAAACGAACTATTTACACTATGCCTTATCATTAGTTAGTTTTATTTCTTAGCTTATCCTTACTTATTTAGTTTTATTTCTTAACTTATACTTAGTTTTATTTCTTAACTTATACTTAGTCTTATTTCTTAACTATCCTTATACTTAGTCTTATTTCTTAACTATCCTTATACTTAGTCTTATTTGTTACATATTTTTTTGTAATTTTTTTTAGTTTTTATTTGTTTACTATTTTTTTGTTTGTTTTTTTGTTGTTTGGCTTATTATTTATGATTAATCATGTTTTCTTTCTTCTGTACCCCTCAGCTGTCGACGTTTCGGCCCGTCGGTGGACCTTCATCAGGACGAAGGATACAGGTAAGTCCATTCTTATTGTTCTTGTTGTTGTTGTTGTATGAGGGGATGTTGCCCCTTCCATGTCTCAAGCCAAACTGACTGTTTCTCCCTTGTGTGTCCCTTTTATACTCTCCCCGTGTTGCGTCTTAATGAACTTTGTCCGTTATGTTTAACTTTGTCCATGTTCTATTTAACTTATTCTAATTGTGTTTTTAACCCTATAGATGCCAATTAACTTATGTTTTTAACCCTATATCCTACTGCCCCTATTATTTATACATATATGAATTGTTTTTAATTATATTTTAGATTGTAATTATAATTTTAATTGTGCTTTACTATGTATTAATATCCCTCTCCTCCCTTTATTTCCTTCCCTGCCAATTTCCGTCTTGTTTTTAATCCAATTCCCCCATTTCCAATTATATCTATATTTCCCATATGAATTTATGAATTTATTTATTAATCCTTATTCCCTTTTTCCATATTCTGTCCCGTCCTTCCAATTCTCATCCCTGCCTGTCACCTAGTCTTCAGTAGGAATAATTTGGTTTATTTTTAACCTCATCTACTGGCATTATTTGGGTTTTCCAGGGGGGGTTTGGGGGGTTGGGGTTAGGGTTAGAATTGGTTAGGGTTAGGATTAATCACCAAATTAGGGTTTAGGGGGTTAGGGTTAGGGCCATACTTAGGGTTGGTTAGGGTAAGGGTTAGGGGGCAGGGCTGGGGCCTAGAATAGATAGGGTGGGTCCAAATTAGGGTTAGGGTTAGGGTTAGAGTGGGATAGGAGGTTAGGTTTAGGCATAACTGTGGGGGAGGGGGAGGGCCAGTATACCCACAGGAGGCGCTGGCCGGTTAGGTTTAGGGAAAGAAAAGGGAGCCAACCAGTGGATCTCCCCTGATGCACGGTCCTTCCATGTGGACTGACCCTCCCCCTGGTCCCCTTTAGTTTGAGTTCTTGTTTGTTTTTTGTATATATTTTTAGTTATATTATGTTAAACGAACTATTTACACTATGCCTTATCATTAGTTAGTTTTATTTCTTAGCTTATCCTTACTTATTTAGTTTTATTTCTTAACTTATACTTAGTTTTATTTCTTAACTTATACTTAGTCTTATTTCTTAACTATCCTTATACTTAGTCTTATTTCTTAACTATCCTTATACTTAGTCTTATTTGTTACATATTTTTTTGTAATTTTTTTTAGTTTTTATTTGTTTACTATTTTTTTGTTTGTTTTTTTGTTGTTTGGCTTATTATTTATGATTAATCATGTTTTCTTTCTTCTGTACCCCTCAGCTGTCGACGTTTCGGCCCGTCGGTGGACCTTCATCAGGACGAAGGATACAGGTAAGTCCATTCTTATTGTTCTTGTTGTTGTTGTTGTATGAGGGGATGTTGCCCCTTCCATGTCTCAAGCCAAACTGACTGTTTCTCCCTTGTGTGTCCCTTTTATACTCTCCCCGTGTTGCGTCTTAATGAACTTTGTCCGTTATGTTTAACTTTGTCCATGTTCTATTTAACTTATTCTAATTGTGTTTTTAACCCTATAGATGCCAATTAACTTATGTTTTTAACCCTATATCCTACTGCCCCTATTATTTATACATATATGAATTGTTTTTAATTATATTTTAGATTGTAATTATAATTTTAATTGTGCTTTACTATGTATTAATATCCCTCTCCTCCCTTTATTTCCTTCCCTGCCAATTTCCGTCTTGTTTTTAATCCAATTCCCCCATTTCCAATTATATCTATATTTCCCATATGAATTTATGAATTTATTTATTAATCCTTATTCCCTTTTTCCATATTCTGTCCCGTCCTTCCAATTCTCATCCCTGCCTGTCACCTAGTCTTCAGTAGGAATAATTTGGTTTATTTTTAACCTCATCTACTGGCATTATTTGGGTTTTCCAGGGGGGGTTTGGGGGGTTGGGGTTAGGGTTAGAATTGGTTAGGGTTAGGATTAATCACCAAATTAGGGTTTAGGGGGTTAGGGTTAGGGCCATACTTAGGGTTGGTTAGGGTAAGGGTTAGGGGGCAGGGCTGGGGCCTAGAATAGATAGGGTGGGTCCAAATTAGGGTTAGGGTTAGGGTTAGAGTGGGATAGGAGGTTAGGTTTAGGCATAACTGTGGGGGAGGGGGAGGGCCAGTATACCCACAGGAGGCGCTGGCCGGTTAGGTTTAGGGAAAGAAAAGGGAGCCAACCAGTGGATCTCCCCTGATGCACGGTCCTTCCATGTGGACTGACCCTCCCCCTGGTCCCCTTTAGTTTGAGTTCTTGTTTGTTTTTTGTATATATTTTTAGTTATATTATGTTAAACGAACTATTTACACTATGCCTTATCATTAGTTAGTTTTATTTCTTAGCTTATCCTTACTTATTTAGTTTTATTTCTTAACTTATACTTAGTTTTATTTCTTAACTTATACTTAGTCTTATTTCTTAACTATCCTTATACTTAGTCTTATTTCTTAACTATCCTTATACTTAGTCTTATTTGTTACATATTTTTTTGTAATTTTTTTTAGTTTTTATTTGTTTACTATTTTTTTGTTTGTTTTTTTGTTGTTTGGCTTATTATTTATGATTAATCATGTTTTCTTTCTTCTGTACCCCTCAGCTGTCGACGTTTCGGCCCGTCGGTGGACCTTCATCAGGACGAAGGATACAGGTAAGTCCATTCTTATTGTTCTTGTTGTTGTTGTTGTATGAGGGGATGTTGCCCCTTCCATGTCTCAAGCCAAACTGACTGTTTCTCCCTTGTGTGTCCCTTTTATACTCTCCCCGTGTTGCGTCTTAATGAACTTTGTCCGTTATGTTTAACTTTGTCCATGTTCTATTTAACTTATTCTAATTGTGTTTTTAACCCTATAGATGCCAATTAACTTATGTTTTTAACCCTATATCCTACTGCCCCTATTATTTATACATATATGAATTGTTTTTAATTATATTTTAGATTGTAATTATAATTTTAATTGTGCTTTACTATGTATTAATATCCCTCTCCTCCCTTTATTTCCTTCCCTGCCAATTTCCGTCTTGTTTTTAATCCAATTCCCCCATTTCCAATTATATCTATATTTCCCATATGAATTTATGAATTTATTTATTAATCCTTATTCCCTTTTTCCATATTCTGTCCCGTCCTTCCAATTCTCATCCCTGCCTGTCACCTAGTCTTCAGTAGGAATAATTTGGTTTATTTTTAACCTCATCTACTGGCATTATTTGGGTTTTCCAGGGGGGGTTTGGGGGGTTGGGGTTAGGGTTAGAATTGGTTAGGGTTAGGATTAATCACCAAATTAGGGTTTAGGGGGTTAGGGTTAGGGCCATACTTAGGGTTGGTTAGGGTAAGGGTTAGGGGGCAGGGCTGGGGCCTAGAATAGATAGGGTGGGTCCAAATTAGGGTTAGGGTTAGGGTTAGAGTGGGATAGGAGGTTAGGTTTAGGCATAACTGTGGGGGAGGGGAGGGCCAGTATACCCACAGGAGGCGCTGGCCGGTTAGGTTTAGGGAAAGAAAAGGGAGCCAACCAGTGGATCTCCCCTGATGCACGGTCCTTCCATGTGGACTGACCCTCCCCCTGGTCCCCTTTAGTTTGAGTTCTTGTTTGTTTTTTGTATATATTTTTAGTTATATTATGTTAAACGAACTATTTACACTATGCCTTATCATTAGTTAGTTTTATTTCTTAGCTTATCCTTACTTATTTAGTTTTATTTCTTAACTTATACTTAGTTTTATTTCTTAACTTATACTTAGTCTTATTTCTTAACTATCCTTATACTTAGTCTTATTTCTTAACTATCCTTATACTTAGTCTTATTTGTTACATATTTTTTTGTAATTTTTTTTAGTTTTTATTTGTTTACTATTTTTTTGTTTGTTTTTTTGTTGTTTGGCTTATTATTTATGATTAATCATGTTTTCTTTCTTCTGTACCCCTCAGCTGTCGACGTTTCGGCCCGTCGGTGGACCTTCATCAGGACGAAGGATACAGGTAAGTCCATTCTTATTGTTCTTGTTGTTGTTGTTGTATGAGGGGATGTTGCCCCTTCCATGTCTCAAGCCAAACTGACTGTTTCTCCCTTGTGTGTCCCTTTTATACTCTCCCCGTGTTGCGTCTTTAATGAACTTTGTCCGTTATGTTTAACTTTGTCCATGTTCTATTTAACTTATTCTAATTGTGTTTTTAACCCTATAGATGCCAATTAACTTATGTTTTTAACCCTATATCCTACTGCCCCTATTATTTATACATATATGAATTGTTTTTAATTATATTTTAGATTGTAATTATAATTTTAATTGTGCTTTACTATGTATTAATATCCCTCTCCTCCCTTTATTTCCTTCCCTGCCAATTTCCGTCTTGTTTTTAATCCAATTCCCCCATTTCCAATTATATCTATATTTCCCATATGAATTTATGAATTTATTTATTAATCCTTATTCCCTTTTTCCATATTCTGTCCCGTCCTTCCAATTCTCATCCCTGCCTGTCACCTAGTCTTCAGTAGGAATAATTTGGTTTATTTTTAACCTCATCTACTGGCATTATTTGGGTTTTCCAGGGGGGGTTTGGGGGGTTGGGGTTAGGGTTAGAATTGGTTAGGGTTAGGATTAATCACCAAATTAGGGTTTAGGGGGTTAGGGTTAGGGCCATACTTAGGGTTGGTTAGGGTAAGGGTTAGGGGGCAGGGCTGGGGCCTAGAATAGATAGGGTGGGTCCAAATTAGGGTTAGGGTTAGGGTTAGAGTGGGATAGGAGGTTAGGTTTAGGCATAACTGTGGGGGAGGGGGAGGGCCAGTATACCCACAGGAGGCGCTGGCCGGTTAGGTTTAGGGAAAGAAAAGGGAGCCAACCAGTGGATCTCCCCTGATGCACGGTCCTTCCATGTGGACTGACCCTCCCCCTGGTCCCCTTTAGTTTGAGTTCTTGTTTGTTTTTTGTATATATTTTTAGTTATATTATGTTAAACGAACTATTTACACTATGCCTTATCATTAGTTAGTTTTATTTCTTAGCTTATCCTTACTTATTTAGTTTTATTTCTTAACTTATACTTAGTTTTATTTCTTAACTTATACTTAGTCTTATTTCTTAACTATCCTTATACTTAGTCTTATTTCTTAACTATCCTTATACTTAGTCTTATTTGTTACATATTTTTTTGTAATTTTTTTTAGTTTTTATTTGTTTACTATTTTTTTGTTTGTTTTTTTGTTGTTTGGCTTATTATTTATGATTAATCATGTTTTCTTTCTTCTGTACCCCTCAGCTGTCGACGTTTCGGCCCGTCGGTGGACCTTCATCAGGACGAAGGATACAGGTAAGTCCATTCTTATTGTTCTTGTTGTTGTTGTTGTATGAGGGGATGTTGCCCCTTCCATGTCTCAAGCCAAACTGACTGTTTCTCCCTTGTGTGTCCCTTTTATACTCTCCCCGTGTTGCGTCTTAATGAACTTTGTCCGTTATGTTTAACTTTGTCCATGTTCTATTTAACTTATTCTAATTGTGTTTTTAACCCTATAGATGCCAATTAACTTATGTTTTTAACCCTATATCCTACTGCCCCTATTATTTATACATATATGAATTGTTTTTAATTATATTTTAGATTGTAATTATAATTTTAATTGTGCTTTACTATGTATTAATATCCCTCTCCTCCCTTTATTTCCTTCCCTGCCAATTTCCGTCTTGTTTTTAATCCAATTCCCCCATTTCCAATTATATCTATATTTCCCATATGAATTTATGAATTTATTTATTAATCCTTATTCCCTTTTTCCATATTCTGTCCCGTCCTTCCAATTCTCATCCCTGCCTGTCACCTAGTCTTCAGTAGGAATAATTTGGTTTATTTTTAACCTCATCTACTGGCATTATTTGGGTTTTCCAGGGGGGGTTTGGGGGGTTGGGGTTAGGGTTAGAATTGGTTAGGGTTAGGATTAATCACCAAATTAGGGTTTAGGGGGTTAGGGTTAGGGCCATACTTAGGGTTGGTTAGGGTAAGGGTTAGGGGGCAGGGCTGGGGCCTAGAATAGATAGGGTGGGTCCAAATTAGGGTTAGGGTTAGGGTTAGAGTGGGATAGGAGGTTAGGTTTAGGCATAACTGTGGGGGAGGGGGAGGGCCAGTATACCCACAGGAGGCGCTGGCCGGTTAGGTTTAGGGAAAGAAAAGGGAGCCAACCAGTGGATCTCCCCTGATGCACGGTCCTTCCATGTGGACTGACCCTCCCCCTGGTCCCCTTTAGTTTGAGTTCTTGTTTGTTTTTTGTATATATTTTTAGTTATATTATGTTAAACGAACTATTTACACTATGCCTTATCATTAGTTAGTTTTATTTCTTAGCTTATCCTTACTTATTTAGTTTTATTTCTTAACTTATACTTAGTTTTATTTCTTAACTTATACTTAGTCTTATTTCTTAACTATCCTTATACTTAGTCTTATTTCTTAACTATCCTTATACTTAGTCTTATTTGTTACATATTTTTTTGTAATTTTTTTTAGTTTTTATTTGTTTACTATTTTTTTGTTTGTTTTTTTGTTGTTTGGCTTATTATTTATGATTAATCATGTTTTCTTTCTTCTGTACCCCTCAGCTGTCGACGTTTCGGCCCGTCGGTGGACCTTCATCAGGACGAAGGATACAGGTAAGTCCATTCTTATTGTTCTTGTTGTTGTTGTTGTATGAGGGGATGTTGCCCCTTCCATGTCTCAAGCCAAACTGACTGTTTCTCCCTTGTGTGTCCCTTTTATACTCTCCCCGTGTTGCGTCTTAATGAACTTTGTCCGTTATGTTTAACTTTGTCCATGTTCTATTTAACTTATTCTAATTGTGTTTTTAACCCTATAGATGCCAATTAACTTATGTTTTTAACCCTATATCCTACTGCCCCTATTATTTATACATATATGAATTGTTTTTAATTATATTTTAGATTGTAATTATAATTTTAATTGTGCTTTACTATGTATTAATATCCCTCTCCTCCCTTTATTTCCTTCCCTGCCAATTTCCGTCTTGTTTTTAATCCAATTCCCCCATTTCCAATTATATCTATATTTCCCATATGAATTTATGAATTTATTTATTAATCCTTATTCCCTTTTTCCATATTCTGTCCCGTCCTTCCAATTCTCATCCCTGCCTGTCACCTAGTCTTCAGTAGGAATAATTTGGTTTATTTTTAACCTCATCTACTGGCATTATTTGGGTTTTCCAGGGGGGGTTTGGGGGGTTGGGGTTAGGGTTAGAATTGGTTAGGGTTAGGATTAATCACCAAATTAGGGTTTAGGGGGTTAGGGTTAGGGCCATACTTAGGGTTGGTTAGGGTAAGGGTTAGGGGGCAGGGCTGGGGCCTAGAATAGATAGGGTGGGTCCAAATTAGGGTTAGGGTTAGGGTTAGAGTGGGATAGGAGGTTAGGTTTAGGCATAACTGTGGGGGAGGGGGAGGGCCAGTATACCCACAGGAGGCGCTGGCCGGTTAGGTTTAGGGAAAGAAAAGGGAGCCAACCAGTGGATCTCCCCTGATGCACGGTCCTTCCATGTGGACTGACCCTCCCCCTGGTCCCCTTTAGTTTGAGTTCTTGTTTGTTTTTTGTATATATTTTTAGTTATATTATGTTAAACGAACTATTTACACTATGCCTTATCATTAGTTAGTTTTATTTCTTAGCTTATCCTTACTTATTTAGTTTTATTTCTTAACTTATACTTAGTTTTATTTCTTAACTTATACTTAGTCTTATTTCTTAACTATCCTTATACTTAGTCTTATTTCTTAACTATCCTTATACTTAGTCTTATTTGTTACATATTTTTTTGTAATTTTTTTTAGTTTTTATTTGTTTACTATTTTTTTGTTTGTTTTTTTGTTGTTTGGCTTATTATTTATGATTAATCATGTTTTCTTTCTTCTGTACCCCTCAGCTGTCGACGTTTCGGCCCGTCGGTGGACCTTCATCAGGACGAAGGATACAGGTAAGTCCATTCTTATTGTTCTTGTTGTTGTTGTTGTATGAGGGGATGTTGCCCCTTCCATGTCTCAAGCCAAACTGACTGTTTCTCCCTTGTGTGTCCCTTTTATACTCTCCCCGTGTTGCGTCTTTAATGAACTTTGTCCGTTATGTTTAACTTTGTCCATGTTCTATTTAACTTATTCTAATTGTGTTTTTAACCCTATAGATGCCAATTAACTTATGTTTTTAACCCTATATCCTACTGCCCCTATTATTTATACATATATGAATTGTTTTTAATTATATTTTAGATTGTAATTATAATTTTAATTGTGCTTTACTATGTATTAATATCCCTCTCCTCCCTTTATTTCCTTCCCTGCCAATTTCCGTCTTGTTTTTAATCCAATTCCCCCATTTCCAATTATATCTATATTTCCCATATGAATTTATGAATTTATTTATTAATCCTTATTCCCTTTTTCCATATTCTGTCCCGTCCTTCCAATTCTCATCCCTGCCTGTCACCTAGTCTTCAGTAGGAATAATTTGGTTTATTTTTAACCTCATCTACTGGCATTATTTGGGTTTTCCAGGGGGGGTTTGGGGGGTTGGGGTTAGGGTTAGAATTGGTTAGGGTTAGGATTAATCACCAAATTAGGGTTTAGGGGGTTAGGGTTAGGGCCATACTTAGGGTTGGTTAGGGTAAGGGTTAGGGGGCAGGGCTGGGGCCTAGAATAGATAGGGTGGGTCCAAATTAGGGTTAGGGTTAGGGTTAGAGTGGGATAGGAGGTTAGGTTTAGGCATAACTGTGGGGGAGGGGAGGGCCAGTATACCCACAGGAGGCGCTGGCCGGTTAGGTTTAGGGAAAGAAAAGGGAGCCAACCAGTGGATCTCCCCTGATGCACGGTCCTTCCATGTGGACTGACCCTCCCCCTGGTCCCCTTTAGTTTGAGTTCTTGTTTGTTTTTTGTATATATTTTTAGTTATATTATGTTAAACGAACTATTTACACTATGCCTTATCATTAGTTAGTTTTATTTCTTAGCTTATCCTTACTTATTTAGTTTTATTTCTTAACTTATACTTAGTTTTATTTCTTAACTTATACTTAGTCTTATTTCTTAACTATCCTTATACTTAGTCTTATTTCTTAACTATCCTTATACTTAGTCTTATTTGTTACATATTTTTTTGTAATTTTTTTTAGTTTTTATTTGTTTACTATTTTTTTGTTTGTTTTTTTGTTGTTTGGCTTATTATTTATGATTAATCATGTTTTCTTTCTTCTGTACCCCTCAGCTGTCGACGTTTCGGCCCGTCGGTGGACCTTCATCAGGACGAAGGATACAGGTAAGTCCATTCTTATTGTTCTTGTTGTTGTTGTTGTATGAGGGGATGTTGCCCCTTCCATGTCTCAAGCCAAACTGACTGTTTCTCCCTTGTGTGTCCCTTTTATACTCTCCCCGTGTTGCGTCTTAATGAACTTTGTCCGTTATGTTTAACTTTGTCCATGTTCTATTTAACTTATTCTAATTGTGTTTTTAACCCTATAGATGCCAATTAACTTATGTTTTTAACCCTATATCCTACTGCCCCTATTATTTATACATATATGAATTGTTTTTAATTATATTTTAGATTGTAATTATAATTTTAATTGTGCTTTACTATGTATTAATATCCCTCTCCTCCCTTTATTTCCTTCCCTGCCAATTTCCGTCTTGTTTTTAATCCAATTCCCCCATTTCCAATTATATCTATATTTCCCATATGAATTTATGAATTTATTTATTAATCCTTATTCCCTTTTTCCATATTCTGTCCCGTCCTTCCAATTCTCATCCCTGCCTGTCACCTAGTCTTCAGTAGGAATAATTTGGTTTATTTTTAACCTCATCTACTGGCATTATTTGGGTTTTCCAGGGGGGGTTTGGGGGGTTGGGGTTAGGGTTAGAATTGGTTAGGGTTAGGATTAATCACCAAATTAGGGTTTAGGGGGTTAGGGTTAGGGCCATACTTAGGGTTGGTTAGGGTAAGGGTTAGGGGGCAGGGCTGGGGCCTAGAATAGATAGGGTGGGTCCAAATTAGGGTTAGGGTTAGGGTTAGAGTGGGATAGGAGGTTAGGTTTAGGCATAACTGTGGGGGAGGGGGAGGGCCAGTATACCCACAGGAGGCGCTGGCCGGTTAGGTTTAGGGAAAGAAAAGGGAGCCAACCAGTGGATCTCCCCTGATGCACGGTCCTTCCATGTGGACTGACCCTCCCCCTGGTCCCCTTTAGTTTGAGTTCTTGTTTGTTTTTTGTATATATTTTTAGTTATATTATGTTAAACGAACTATTTACACTATGCCTTATCATTAGTTAGTTTTATTTCTTAGCTTATCCTTACTTATTTAGTTTTATTTCTTAACTTATACTTAGTTTTATTTCTTAACTTATACTTAGTCTTATTTCTTAACTATCCTTATACTTAGTCTTATTTCTTAACTATCCTTATACTTAGTCTTATTTGTTACATATTTTTTTGTAATTTTTTTTAGTTTTTATTTGTTTACTATTTTTTTGTTTGTTTTTTTGTTGTTTGGCTTATTATTTATGATTAATCATGTTTTCTTTCTTCTGTACCCCTCAGCTGTCGACGTTTCGGCCCGTCGGTGGACCTTCATCAGGACGAAGGATACAGGTAAGTCCATTCTTATTGTTCTTGTTGTTGTTGTTGTATGAGGGGATGTTGCCCCTTCCATGTCTCAAGCCAAACTGACTGTTTCTCCCTTGTGTGTCCCTTTTATACTCTCCCCGTGTTGCGTCTTAATGAACTTTGTCCGTTATGTTTAACTTTGTCCATGTTCTATTTAACTTATTCTAATTGTGTTTTTAACCCTATAGATGCCAATTAACTTATGTTTTTAACCCTATATCCTACTGCCCCTATTATTTATACATATATGAATTGTTTTTAATTATATTTTAGATTGTAATTATAATTTTAATTGTGCTTTACTATGTATTAATATCCCTCTCCTCCCTTTATTTCCTTCCCTGCCAATTTCCGTCTTGTTTTTAATCCAATTCCCCCATTTCCAATTATATCTATATTTCCCATATGAATTTATGAATTTATTTATTAATCCTTATTCCCTTTTTCCATATTCTGTCCCGTCCTTCCAATTCTCATCCCTGCCTGTCACCTAGTCTTCAGTAGGAATAATTTGGTTTATTTTTAACCTCATCTACTGGCATTATTTGGGTTTTCCAGGGGGGGTTTGGGGGGTTGGGGTTAGGGTTAGAATTGGTTAGGGTTAGGATTAATCACCAAATTAGGGTTTAGGGGGTTAGGGTTAGGGCCATACTTAGGGTTGGTTAGGGTAAGGGTTAGGGGGCAGGGCTGGGGCCTAGAATAGATAGGGTGGGTCCAAATTAGGGTTAGGGTTAGGGTTAGAGTGGGATAGGAGGTTAGGTTTAGGCATAACTGTGGGGGAGGGGGAGGGCCAGTATACCCACAGGAGGCGCTGGCCGGTTAGGTTTAGGGAAAGAAAAGGGAGCCAACCAGTGGATCTCCCCTGATGCACGGTCCTTCCATGTGGACTGACCCTCCCCCTGGTCCCCTTTAGTTTGAGTTCTTGTTTGTTTTTTGTATATATTTTTAGTTATATTATGTTAAACGAACTATTTACACTATGCCTTATCATTAGTTAGTTTTATTTCTTAGCTTATCCTTACTTATTTAGTTTTATTTCTTAACTTATACTTAGTTTTATTTCTTAACTTATACTTAGTCTTATTTCTTAACTATCCTTATACTTAGTCTTATTTCTTAACTATCCTTATACTTAGTCTTATTTGTTACATATTTTTTTGTAATTTTTTTTAGTTTTTATTTGTTTACTATTTTTTTGTTTGTTTTTTTGTTGTTTGGCTTATTATTTATGATTAATCATGTTTTCTTTCTTCTGTACCCCTCAGCTGTCGACGTTTCGGCCCGTCGGTGGACCTTCATCAGGACGAAGGATACAGGTAAGTCCATTCTTATTGTTCTTGTTGTTGTTGTTGTATGAGGGGATGTTGCCCCTTCCATGTCTCAAGCCAAACTGACTGTTTCTCCCTTGTGTGTCCCTTTTATACTCTCCCCGTGTTGCGTCTTAATGAACTTTGTCCGTTATGTTTAACTTTGTCCATGTTCTATTTAACTTATTCTAATTGTGTTTTTAACCCTATAGATGCCAATTAACTTATGTTTTTAACCCTATATCCTACTGCCCCTATTATTTATACATATATGAATTGTTTTTAATTATATTTTAGATTGTAATTATAATTTTAATTGTGCTTTACTATGTATTAATATCCCTCTCCTCCCTTTATTTCCTTCCCTGCCAATTTCCGTCTTGTTTTTAATCCAATTCCCCCATTTCCAATTATATCTATATTTCCCATATGAATTTATGAATTTATTTATTAATCCTTATTCCCTTTTTCCATATTCTGTCCCGTCCTTCCAATTCTCATCCCTGCCTGTCACCTAGTCTTCAGTAGGAATAATTTGGTTTATTTTTAACCTCATCTACTGGCATTATTTGGGTTTTCCAGGGGGGGTTTGGGGGGTTGGGGTTAGGGTTAGAATTGGTTAGGGTTAGGATTAATCACCAAATTAGGGTTTAGGGGGTTAGGGTTAGGGCCATACTTAGGGTTGGTTAGGGTAAGGGTTAGGGGGCAGGGCTGGGGCCTAGAATAGATAGGGTGGGTCCAAATTAGGGTTAGGGTTAGGGTTAGAGTGGGATAGGAGGTTAGGTTTAGGCATAACTGTGGGGGAGGGGGAGGGCCAGTATACCCACAGGAGGCGCTGGCCGGTTAGGTTTAGGGAAAGAAAAGGGAGCCAACCAGTGGATCTCCCCTGATGCACGGTCCTTCCATGTGGACTGACCCTCCCCCTGGTCCCCTTTAGTTTGAGTTCTTGTTTGTTTTTTGTATATATTTTTAGTTATATTATGTTAAACGAACTATTTACACTATGCCTTATCATTAGTTAGTTTTATTTCTTAGCTTATCCTTACTTATTTAGTTTTATTTCTTAACTTATACTTAGTTTTATTTCTTAACTTATACTTAGTCTTATTTCTTAACTATCCTTATACTTAGTCTTATTTCTTAACTATCCTTATACTTAGTCTTATTTGTTACATATTTTTTTGTAATTTTTTTTAGTTTTTATTTGTTTACTATTTTTTTGTTTGTTTTTTTGTTGTTTGGCTTATTATTTATGATTAATCATGTTTTCTTTCTTCTGTACCCCTCAGCTGTCGACGTTTCGGCCCGTCGGTGGACCTTCATCAGGACGAAGGATACAGGTAAGTCCATTCTTATTGTTCTTGTTGTTGTTGTTGTATGAGGGGATGTTGCCCCTTCCATGTCTCAAGCCAAACTGACTGTTTCTCCCTTGTGTGTCCCTTTTATACTCTCCCCGTGTTGCGTCTTAATGAACTTTGTCCGTTATGTTTAACTTTGTCCATGTTCTATTTAACTTATTCTAATTGTGTTTTTAACCCTATAGATGCCAATTAACTTATGTTTTTAACCCTATATCCTACTGCCCCTATTATTTATACATATATGAATTGTTTTTAATTATATTTTAGATTGTAATTATAATTTTAATTGTGCTTTACTATGTATTAATATCCCTCTCCTCCCTTTATTTCCTTCCCTGCCAATTTCCGTCTTGTTTTTAATCCAATTCCCCCATTTCCAATTATATCTATATTTCCCATATGAATTTATGAATTTATTTATTAATCCTTATTCCCTTTTTCCATATTCTGTCCCGTCCTTCCAATTCTCATCCCTGCCTGTCACCTAGTCTTCAGTAGGAATAATTTGGTTTATTTTTAACCTCATCTACTGGCATTATTTGGGTTTTCCAGGGGGGGTTTGGGGGGTTGGGGTTAGGGTTAGAATTGGTTAGGGTTAGGATTAATCACCAAATTAGGGTTTAGGGGGTTAGGGTTAGGGCCATACTTAGGGTTGGTTAGGGTAAGGGTTAGGGGGCAGGGCTGGGGCCTAGAATAGATAGGGTGGGTCCAAATTAGGGTTAGGGTTAGGGTTAGAGTGGGATAGGAGGTTAGGTTTAGGCATAACTGTGGGGGAGGGGGAGGGCCAGTATACCCACAGGAGGCGCTGGCCGGTTAGGTTTAGGGAAAGAAAAGGGAGCCAACCAGTGGATCTCCCCTGATGCACGGTCCTTCCATGTGGACTGACCCTCCCCCTGGTCCCCTTTAGTTTGAGTTCTTGTTTGTTTTTTGTATATATTTTTAGTTATATTATGTTAAACGAACTATTTACACTATGCCTTATCATTAGTTAGTTTTATTTCTTAGCTTATCCTTACTTATTTAGTTTTATTTCTTAACTTATACTTAGTTTTATTTCTTAACTTATACTTAGTCTTATTTCTTAACTATCCTTATACTTAGTCTTATTTCTTAACTATCCTTATACTTAGTCTTATTTGTTACATATTTTTTTGTAATTTTTTTTAGTTTTTATTTGTTTACTATTTTTTTGTTTGTTTTTTTGTTGTTTGGCTTATTATTTATGATTAATCATGTTTTCTTTCTTCTGTACCCCTCAGCTGTCGACGTTTCGGCCCGTCGGTGGACCTTCATCAGGACGAAGGATACAGGTAAGTCCATTCTTATTGTTCTTGTTGTTGTTGTTGTATGAGGGGATGTTGCCCCTTCCATGTCTCAAGCCAAACTGACTGTTTCTCCCTTGTGTGTCCCTTTTATACTCTCCCCGTGTTGCGTCTTAATGAACTTTGTCCGTTATGTTTAACTTTGTCCATGTTCTATTTAACTTATTCTAATTGTGTTTTTAACCCTATAGATGCCAATTAACTTATGTTTTTAACCCTATATCCTACTGCCCCTATTATTTATACATATATGAATTGTTTTTAATTATATTTTAGATTGTAATTATAATTTTAATTGTGCTTTACTATGTATTAATATCCCTCTCCTCCCTTTATTTCCTTCCCTGCCAATTTCCGTCTTGTTTTTAATCCAATTCCCCCATTTCCAATTATATCTATATTTCCCATATGAATTTATGAATTTATTTATTAATCCTTATTCCCTTTTTCCATATTCTGTCCCGTCCTTCCAATTCTCATCCCTGCCTGTCACCTAGTCTTCAGTAGGAATAATTTGGTTTATTTTTAACCTCATCTACTGGCATTATTTGGGTTTTCCAGGGGGGGTTTGGGGGGTTGGGGTTAGGGTTAGAATTGGTTAGGGTTAGGATTAATCACCAAATTAGGGTTTAGGGGGTTAGGGTTAGGGCCATACTTAGGGTTGGTTAGGGTAAGGGTTAGGGGGCAGGGCTGGGGCCTAGAATAGATAGGGTGGGTCCAAATTAGGGTTAGGGTTAGGGTTAGAGTGGGATAGGAGGTTAGGTTTAGGCATAACTGTGGGGGAGGGGGAGGGCCAGTATACCCACAGGAGGCGCTGGCCGGTTAGGTTTAGGGAAAGAAAAGGGAGCCAACCAGTGGATCTCCCCTGATGCACGGTCCTTCCATGTGGACTGACCCTCCCCCTGGTCCCCTTTAGTTTGAGTTCTTGTTTGTTTTTTGTATATATTTTTAGTTATATTATGTTAAACGAACTATTTACACTATGCCTTATCATTAGTTAGTTTTATTTCTTAGCTTATCCTTACTTATTTAGTTTTATTTCTTAACTTATACTTAGTTTTATTTCTTAACTTATACTTAGTCTTATTTCTTAACTATCCTTATACTTAGTCTTATTTCTTAACTATCCTTATACTTAGTCTTATTTGTTACATATTTTTTTGTAATTTTTTTTAGTTTTTATTTGTTTACTATTTTTTTGTTTGTTTTTTTGTTGTTTGGCTTATTATTTATGATTAATCATGTTTTCTTTCTTCTGTACCCCTCAGCTGTCGACGTTTCGGCCCGTCGGTGGACCTTCATCAGGACGAAGGATACAGGTAAGTCCATTCTTATTGTTCTTGTTGTTGTTGTTGTATGAGGGGATGTTGCCCCTTCCATGTCTCAAGCCAAACTGACTGTTTCTCCCTTGTGTGTCCCTTTTATACTCTCCCCGTGTTGCGTCTTAATGAACTTTGTCCGTTATGTTTAACTTTGTCCATGTTCTATTTAACTTATTCTAATTGTGTTTTTAACCCTATAGATGCCAATTAACTTATGTTTTTAACCCTATATCCTACTGCCCCTATTATTTATACATATATGAATTGTTTTTAATTATATTTTAGATTGTAATTATAATTTTAATTGTGCTTTACTATGTATTAATATCCCTCTCCTCCCTTTATTTCCTTCCCTGCCAATTTCCGTCTTGTTTTTAATCCAATTCCCCCATTTCCAATTATATCTATATTTCCCATATGAATTTATGAATTTATTTATTAATCCTTATTCCCTTTTTCCATATTCTGTCCCGTCCTTCCAATTCTCATCCCTGCCTGTCACCTAGTCTTCAGTAGGAATAATTTGGTTTATTTTTAACCTCATCTACTGGCATTATTTGGGTTTTCCAGGGGGGGTTTGGGGGGTTGGGGTTAGGGTTAGAATTGGTTAGGGTTAGGATTAATCACCAAATTAGGGTTTAGGGGGTTAGGGTTAGGGCCATACTTAGGGTTGGTTAGGGTAAGGGTTAGGGGCAGGGCTGGGGCCTAGAATAGATAGGGTGGGTCCAAATTAGGGTTAGGGTTAGGGTTAGAGTGGGATAGGAGGTTAGGTTTAGGCATAACTGTGGGGGAGGGGGAGGGCCAGTATACCCACAGGAGGCGCTGGCCGGTTAGGTTTAGGGAAAGAAAAGGGAGCCAACCAGTGGATCTCCCCTGATGCACGGTCCTTCCATGTGGACTGACCCTCCCCCTGGTCCCCTTTAGTTTGAGTTCTTGTTTGTTTTTTGTATATATTTTTAGTTATATTATGTTAAACGAACTATTTACACTATGCCTTATCATTAGTTAGTTTTATTTCTTAGCTTATCCTTACTTATTTAGTTTTATTTCTTAACTTATACTTAGTTTTATTTCTTAACTTATACTTAGTCTTATTTCTTAACTATCCTTATACTTAGTCTTATTTCTTAACTATCCTTATACTTAGTCTTATTTGTTACATATTTTTTTGTAATTTTTTTTAGTTTTTATTTGTTTACTATTTTTTTGTTTGTTTTTTTGTTGTTTGGCTTATTATTTATGATTAATCATGTTTTCTTTCTTCTGTACCCCTCAGCTGTCGACGTTTCGGCCCGTCGGTGGACCTTCATCAGGACGAAGGATACAGGTAAGTCCATTCTTATTGTTCTTGTTGTTGTTGTTGTATGAGGGGATGTTGCCCCTTCCATGTCTCAAGCCAAACTGACTGTTTCTCCCTTGTGTGTCCCTTTTATACTCTCCCCGTGTTGCGTCTTAATGAACTTTGTCCGTTATGTTTAACTTTGTCCATGTTCTATTTAACTTATTCTAATTGTGTTTTTAACCCTATAGATGCCAATTAACTTATGTTTTTAACCCTATATCCTACTGCCCCTATTATTTATACATATATGAATTGTTTTTAATTATATTTTAGATTGTAATTATAATTTTAATTGTGCTTTACTATGTATTAATATCCCTCTCCTCCCTTTATTTCCTTCCCTGCCAATTTCCGTCTTGTTTTTAATCCAATTCCCCCATTTCCAATTATATCTATATTTCCCATATGAATTTATGAATTTATTTATTAATCCTTATTCCCTTTTTCCATATTCTGTCCCGTCCTTCCAATTCTCATCCCTGCCTGTCACCTAGTCTTCAGTAGGAATAATTTGGTTTATTTTTAACCTCATCTACTGGCATTATTTGGGTTTTCCAGGGGGGGTTTGGGGGGTTGGGGTTAGGGTTAGAATTGGTTAGGGTTAGGATTAATCACCAAATTAGGGTTTAGGGGGTTAGGGTTAGGGCCATACTTAGGGTTGGTTAGGGTAAGGGTTAGGGGGCAGGGCTGGGGCCTAGAATAGATAGGGTGGGTCCAAATTAGGGTTAGGGTTAGGGTTAGAGTGGGATAGGAGGTTAGGTTTAGGCATAACTGTGGGGGAGGGGGAGGGCCAGTATACCCACAGGAGGCGCTGGCCGGTTAGGTTTAGGGAAAGAAAAGGGAGCCAACCAGTGGATCTCCCCTGATGCACGGTCCTTCCATGTGGACTGACCCTCCCCCTGGTCCCCTTTAGTTTGAGTTCTTGTTTGTTTTTTGTATATATTTTTAGTTATATTATGTTAAACGAACTATTTACACTATGCCTTATCATTAGTTAGTTTTATTTCTTAGCTTATCCTTACTTATTTAGTTAGGGTTAGGGTTAGGGTTAGGGTTAGGGTTAGGGTTAGGGGTTAGGGTAGGGGACTGTCTCCCTCCTATAAGGGAAGGAGGGTGCTCTGTCCTTCCAGCCGGAAGGCCTTCCAGGACCCCGGTCCCAAGTTGGCTGGCGGGTCTGCTTCCTTCCCCGTCCGTATCGGACCTCCGTCCAGCCGTCCATTGCGTCGTCCTCTTCCTCTTAACAAAAAACGCCTCCAAAAATTACGGAAGGTAATCCAAAAATTAAATCCAAAAAATTAACCAAAGTGCGATGAATTTGTTTTTTAAATTTCAAAATATATTTATTTTTTTAAAAAAGATAAAAAGAGAAAATAAATTTTTTAAATAAAAACAGGTGTGCAAAAAAAAGGCAACGTTTCAACCTATGAAGGTCTTCTTCAGGCCTACACACCCAATAATTCTCTCTCTCTCTTATTCTGTCCAGGTGTGCCGGAGCTGTCGACAGTTCGAAGGTTGAGGGAGAAATGAGCTCTCTCCCTCTCTCCTCTCCCTTTTATGCCTGGTCAAAGCTCCGCCCCCTGGCTTTGATTTCTAGCAACGGAATCTTACCTTACGTACAAGCACTTTGGAACTATTTACAGCATACATATACATGAATTATACAATAAACATGATATATATACATGAATTACACTATAAATCAAATAATAAAATATGAAATTGTTTTTTAAATATACGTACATATGAAATTATTTTTTAATTACACAACCTTCCATGAAATTCACCATGAAATATGTACAATTGTGTTTTTAATCCAAATCAATAAATGAAATGTAAAGAATGTCCACAGAAATTATTTTAAATGCACCCAAAATCGGAAATTATTTTTAAATGCATAAAATATTTTTTATGAAATTATTATTCATGTACAAATATAAATGAACTTAAAGTACACTTGTTTTTAGCAAAAATTTAACTTAAAAGACCCTTTAAACCATGAAATGATTTTAAAATATGCCGTATAAAATGAAATTATTTTTAAATATCCTGAATAATTATTAAATCAAGGTTAGGGTTAGGATAAATGGGTTTTGGTTAGGGTTAGAAAAATGTAAGTTTAGGGTTAGAATAAAAAAGTGTAAGTGTAAGGTTAGGGTTAGGCAAGGAGTAGGTAGATGGTTAGGGTTAGGCAAAGGGCAAGTAGATGGTTAGGGTTAGAGTAAAAGAATGTGGTTAGGCGTTAGGAAAAGTGTAGATGTAAGGTTAGGGTTAGGCAAGGGATAGGTAGATGGTTAGGGTTAGGCAAAGAGTAGGTAGATGGTTAGGGTTAGGCAAAGGACAAGTAGATGGTTAGGGTTAGAGTAAAAGAATGTGGTTAGGCGTTAGGAAAAGTGTAGATGTAAGGTTAGGGTTAGGGTTAGGGTTAGGGTTAGGGTTAGGGTTAGGGGGTATTAGGGTTAGGGTAGGGTAGGGTTAGGGTTAGGGTTAGGGTTAGGGGTTAGGGTTAGGGTTAGGTAGGGGGATAAAAACCACTCAAATCGGGGACTTTTGCCAATAACTTTCGATAGGAATGTCGTAGAGAGATGATTGTGGTGTCTACGTGTTCGTCTAGCCGAGCCGGTTTGATAGAGCCCAGGCACGTGCATGTGGGACTTCCGGTTCCGGCGATATTGCGGAAAGTCCCCGAAAAATGGGGACTTTTGGGAATAACTTTTGATAGGAGTGAGGTAGAGAGATGGGAGTGGTATCTACGTGTTCCTGGGGCCGATCCGGGTTGATAGAGACCGGAACCGTGACTGTGTGAATTACGGTTGTGGAGTTATGGACCGTCAAAGTCCCCCCCTAGAAATGAAGTGAAATTTGACCAAGTGTTTTTGTGAAAAAAGTTGTTCCAGGACATGTCTAGGAGCACGTTTCAGGCCATTTGGAGTCGTTTGATACCTATATTGAAGTACCCAAATTTTGGTTGCACACTTGTGATTTTTCAGCTGGACGTCCATTGGTTAGGGTTATGCATGCCCCCAGGAGTTGGTTAAGGTTAGTAAAAGAGGACAGGGAGAGGTTAGATAGAGGTAAGTGTAAGGTAAGGTAGGGTTAGGGGGTTAGGGTTAGGGTTAGGGTTAGGATTAGGAGTGACTTATGGTAATTATATAGGGTTAGGGTTAGGGTAGGATTAGGAGTGACTTATGGTAATTATATATGTGTATATTTTATATAATGTTGAATAACTTTTGCTAGGAAGGTGGTAGAGAGTTGAAAGTGTGACCTACCCCCCATTTGTGGCCACGTGCTTTCCATTGGTAGCAGCCACTTGTGTGCAGGACTTCCGGTTCCGGAGATACGCCCCTTTTTTGTCTGTAAATGTGTGTATCTCGGGAAGCGTAGGTCGTAGAGACTCGGGGACAAGTCTGGCGTGTTCAGAAGGGTCGAATTATGGCAGACGGAGCTTGGTTTGAAGCGTGTAGGACGCACGGTTCCGGAGTTATGACCCCCAAAGTCCCCCCCTAGAAATGAATGGAGTTGGTCCGGAGTTGAAATTTGACCAAGTGTTTTTGTGAAAAAAGTTGTTCCAGGACATGTCTAGGAGCACGTTTCAGGCCATTTGGAGTCGTTTGATACCTATATTGAAGTAGCCAAATTTTGGTTGCACACTTGTGATTTTTCAGCTGGACGTCCATTGGTTAGGGTTAGGCATGCCCCCAGGAGTTGGTTAAGGTTAGTAAAAGAGGACAGGGAGAGGTTAGATAGAGGTAAGTGTAAGGTAAGGTAAGTGATTGTGTTAGGGTTAGGGTTAGGCGAAAGAGAAAATGATGTTAGGGTTAGGGTTAGGGTTAGGGTTAGGGTTAGGTAGGGGGGTAAAAACCACTCAAATTGGGGACTTTTTCCACTAACTTTGGATAGGAATGTCGTAGAGAGATGATTCTGGTGTCTACGTGTTCGTCTAGCCGAGGCGAGTTGATAGAGCCCAGGCACGTGCATGTGGGACTTACGGTTCCGGAGATATTGCGGAAAGTCCCCGAAAAACTGGGGACTTTTGGGACTAACTTTTGCTAGGAGTGAGGTAGAGAGATGGGAGTGGTATCTACGTGTTCCTGGGGCCGATCCGGGTTGATAGAGACCGGAACCGTGACTGTGTGAATTACGGTTCTGGAGTTATGGACCGTCAAAGTCCCCCCCTAGAAATGAAGTGAAATTTGACCAAGTGTTTTTGTGAAAAAAGTTGTTCCAGGACATGTCTAGGAGCACGTTTCAGGCCATTTGGAGTCGTTTGATACCTATATTGAATTACCAAAATTTTGGTTGCACACTTGTGATTTTTCAGCTGGACGTCCATTGGTTAGGGTTAGGCATGCCCCCAGGAGTTGGTTAAGGTTAGTAAAAGAGGACAGGGAGAGGTTAGATAGAGGTAAGTGTAAGGTAAGGTAAGTGATTGGGTTAGGGTTAGGGTTAGGGTTAGGGTTAGGGGGGTTAGGGTTAGGGTTAGGATTAGGAGTGACTTATGGTAATTATATATGTGTATATTTTATATAATGTTGAATAACTTTTGCTAGGAAGGTGGTAGAGAGTTGAAAGTGTGACCTACCCCCCATTTGTGGCCACGTGCTTTCCATTGGTAGCAGCCACTTGTGTGCAGGACTTCCGGTTCCGGAGATACGCCCCTTTTTTGTCTGTAAATGTGTGTATCTCGGGAAGCGTAGGTCGTAGAGGGTTAGGGTTAGGGTTAGGGTTAGGGTTAGGGTTAGGGTTAGGGTTAGGGTAGGGTAGGGTTAGGGGTTAGGATTAGGAGTGACTTATGGTAATTATATATGTGTATATTTTATATAATGTTGAATAACTTTTGCTAGGAAGGTGGTAGAGAGTTGAAAGTGTGACCTACCCCCCATTTGTGGCCACGTGCTTTCCATTGGTAGCAGCCACTTGTGTGCAGGACTTCCGGTTCCGGAGATACGCCCCTTTTTTGTCTGTAAATGTGTGTATCTCGGGAAGCGTAGGTCGTAGAGACTCGGGGACAAGTGTGGCGTGTTCAGAAGGGTCGAATTATGGCAGACGGAGCTTGGTTTGAAGCGTCTAGGACGCACGGTTCCGGAGTTATGACCCCCCAAAGTCCCCCCCTAGAAATGAATGGAGTTGGTCCGGAGTTGAAATTTGACCAAGTGTTTTTGTGAAAAAAGTTGTTCCAGGACATGTCTAGGAGCACGTTTCAGGCCATTTGGAGTCGTTTGATACCTATATTGAAGTACCAAAATTTTGCTTCCACACTTGTCATTTTTCAACTGGACGTCCATTGGTTAGGTTTAGGCATGCCCCCAGGAGTTGGTTGAGGTTAGTAAAAGAAGACAGGGAGAGGTTAGATAGAGGTAAGGGTAAGGTAAGTGATTGTGTAACATGTTGGACTCTTTGGTTGTGCATCAGTGGTCCTCTGCAGTGTGTGGCTTTGGTCTACCCAGACACTTTTGAGTGTGTTGGATTTAGTGAGGCGTTTAATCCGAGAGGTATATGTATATCCCCAGTTTACCCTCCCACACCCACCACCCTCCTTTTCTTTTTTTTTTTTTGTTTTTTTTTTTTTTTTTGGGTAGCGACTACTCGCAGTTAGAATGTGTAGCCGGCGGGGGTTGCTTTGTCGTCTTTGTTGCTCTCCAGGGAGAAAGGAGAAATGGGGTTAGGGTTAGGGGGAGGGCTTTCTTCTTTTTCTTCACCATGGCTTGTCTTTGCCAGCTGGCAATAAAGTTTGTTCAGCAGCTCTGAATATGTCGATGTGACCGACTTGGCATTTCCAGACTTCTGAAAACGCAGCTGGAAATCGTATTCTCCCGGGTAGTCAGTTGTAACCGGGACGGTGGAGAAACCATCACCACTGCTGTGGTTCAGGTAAGTGCACAGGTTTTATCTCTTTTTAAGCGTTTTACAACTGCTTCGACACCAGTTGGCTGATTGTTTACACTTTCATTTGCCGTCATGAGCAACTTGGTCGTCTAAATAAGTTGGAACAATGAACAACCTATTTGTTGGAAATAACTAATCAAGCTCAATAATTTAACCAAGTGTTTTTGTGACAAACCCTAACCCTACTAAAATATTTGTTCTAAGTATCAAGGATGCATTGCAAATTATTATAAACACCTATTTACCCAAGTACAAAAAATACGCTGGCCTAACTTGGTAGCTCGTGATGCTTTGGTGCCAAGCACATGAAGGGGACACTGCTCAAGAGGGAAGAAAATTATTTTCTATTTTTTTGTGGTGTAACTTAGTCGTTTATTTTAATTCCACAAATTATTTCTACTTTTTGTTTACATTGTGTCATCCCATGTCGACTACTTTAGCTAGCACAACAAGCTAATAGCAGCTCAAAAAAGGCATACTGGGCTTGGCGCAAGATGTTGCCTCTTCGCTGTCCGGGCTCCTAATGAGCAGGCTGCAGTGTGTACTGCTATTTATACCTTCCCCCGAATGAATACATTTTGTGTCACAAGTTTTAGTGTTACCAAATAACTATGTAACATGAATTCCTTTTAACCCCATAAATGCCAATACGTTTTTAATACAGGAAATTTGACCAAGTGTTTTTGTGAAAAAAGTTGTTCCAGGACATGTCTAGGAGCACGTTTCAGGCCATTTGGAGTCGTTTGATACCTATATTGAAGTAGCCAAATTTTGGTTGCACACTTGTGATTTTTCAGCTGGACGTCCATTGGTTAGGGTTAGGCATGCCCCCAGGAGTTGGTTAAGGTTAGTAAAAGAGGACAGGGAGAGGTTAGATAGAGGTAAGTGTAAGGTAAGGTAAGTGATTGTGTTAGGGTTAGGGTTAGGCGAAAGAGAAAATGATGTTAGGGTTAGGGTTAGGGTTAGGGTTAGGGTTAGGTAGGGGGGTAAAAACCACTCAAATTGGGGACTTTTTCCACTAACTTTGGATAGGAATGTCGTAGAGAGATGATTCTGGTGTCTACGTGTTCGTCTAGCCGAGGCGAGTTGATAGAGCCCAGGCACGTGCATGTGGGACTTACGGTTCCGGAGATATTGCGGAAAGTCCCCGAAAAACTGGGGACTTTTGGGACTAACTTTTGCTAGGAGTGAGGTAGAGAGATGGGAGTGGTATCTACGTGTTCCTGGGGCCGATCCGGGTTGATAGAGACCGGAACCGTGACTGTGTGAATTACGGTTCTGGAGTTATGGACCGTCAAAGTCCCCCCCTAGAAATGAAGTGAAATTTGACCAAGTGTTTTTGTGAAAAAAGTTGTTCCAGGACATGTCTAGGAGCACGTTTCAGGCCATTTGGAGTCGTTTGATACCTATATTGAATTACCAAAATTTTGGTTGCACACTTGTGATTTTTCAGCTGGACGTCCATTGGTTAGGGTTAGGCATGCCCCCAGGAGTTGGTTAAGGTTAGTAAAAGAGGACAGGGAGAGGTTAGATAGAGGTAAGTGTAAGGTAAGGTAAGTGATTGGGTTAGGGTTAGGGTTAGGGTTAGGGGGTTAGGGTTAGGGTTAGGGTTAGGGTTAGGGTTAGGGTTAGGGTTAGGGTTAGGGTTAGGGTTAGGGGTTAGGGTTAGGGTTAGGGTTAGGGGTTAGGGTTAGGGTTAGGGTTAGGGTTAGGGGTTAGGTAGGGGGATAAAAACCACTCAAATCGGGGACTTTTGCCAATAACTTTCGATAGGAATGTCGTAGAGAGATGATTGTGGTGTCTACGTGTTCGTCTAGCCGAGCCGGTTTGATAGAGCCCAGGCACGTGCATGTGGGACTTCCGGTTCCGGCGATATTGCGGAAAGTCCCCGAAAAATCGGGGACTTTTGGGAATAACTTTTGATAGGAGTGAGGTAGAGAGATGGGAGTGGTATCTACGTGTTCCTGGGGCCGATCCGGGTTGATAGAGACCGGAACCGTGACTGTGTGAATTACGGTTGTGGAGTTATGGACCGTCAAAGTCCCCCCCTAGAAATGAAGTGAAATTTGACCAAGTGTTTTTGTGAAAAAAGTTGTTCCAGGACATGTCTAGGAGCACGTTTCAGGCCATTTGGAGTCGTTTGATACCTATATTGAAGTACCCAAATTTTGGTTGCACACTTGTGATTTTTCAGCTGGACGTCCATTGGTTAGGGTTATGCATGCCCCCAGGAGTTGGTTAAGGTTAGTAAAAGAGGACAGGGAGAGGTTAGATAGAGGTAAGTGTAAGGTAAGGTAGGGTTAGGGGGTTAGGGTTAGGGTTAGGGTTAGGATTAGGAGTGACTTATGGTAATTATATAGGGTTAGGGTTAGGGTAGGATTAGGAGTGACTTATGGTAATTATATATGTGTATATTTTATATAATGTTGAATAACTTTTGCTAGGAAGGTGGTAGAGAGTTGAAAGTGTGACCTACCCCCCATTTGTGGCCACGTGCTTTCCATTGGTAGCAGCCACTTGTGTGCAGGACTTCCGGTTCCGGAGATACGCCCCTTTTTTGTCTGTAAATGTGTGTAT
The DNA here is from genome assembly GCA_039737535.1 of Lagodon rhomboides. NCBI lineage: Eukaryota > Metazoa > Chordata > Actinopteri > Spariformes > Sparidae > Lagodon > Lagodon rhomboides. Next base: position 28,038,674 of record CM077803.1, read on the forward strand.
CTCGGGAAGCGTAGGTCGTAGAGACTCGGGGACAAGTCTGGCGTGTTCAGAAGGGTCGAATTATGGCAGACGGAGCTTGGTTTGAAGCGTGTAGGACGCACGGTTCCGGAGTTATGACCCCCCAAAGTCCCCCCCTAGAAATGAATGGAGTTGGTCCGGAGTTGAAATTTGACCAAGTGTTTTTGTGAAAAAAGTTGTTCCAGGACATGTCTAGGAGCACGTTTCAGGCCATTTGGAGTCGTTTGATACCTATATTGAAGTAGCCAAATTTTGGTTGCACACTTGTGATTTTTCAGCTGGACGTCCATTGGTTAGGGTTAGGCATGCCCCCAGGAGTTGGTTAAGGTTAGTAAAAGAGGACAGGGAGAGGTTAGATAGAGGTAAGTGTAAGGTAAGGTAAGTGATTGTGTTAGGGTTAGGGTTAGGCGAAAGAGAAAATGATGTTAGGGTTAGGGTTAGGGTTAGGGTTAGGGTTAGGTAGGGGGGTAAAAACCACTCAAATTGGGGACTTTTTCCACTAACTTTGGATAGGAATGTCGTAGAGAGATGATTCTGGTGTCTACGTGTTCGTCTAGCCGAGGCGAGTTGATAGAGCCCAGGCACGTGCATGTGGGACTTACGGTTCCGGAGATATTGCGGAAAGTCCCCGAAAAACTGGGGACTTTTGGGACTAACTTTTGCTAGGAGTGAGGTAGAGAGATGGGAGTGGTATCTACGTGTTCCTGGGGCCGATCCGGGTTGATAGAGACCGGAACCGTGACTGTGTGAATTACGGTTCTGGAGTTATGGACCGTCAAAGTCCCCCCCTAGAAATGAAGTGAAATTTGACCAAGTGTTTTTGTGAAAAAAGTTGTTCCAGGACATGTCTAGGAGCACGTTTCAGGCCATTTGGAGTCGTTTGATACCTATATTGAATTACCAAAATTTTGGTTGCACACTTGTGATTTTTCAGCTGGACGTCCATTGGTTAGGGTTAGGCATGCCCCCAGGAGTTGGTTAAGGTTAGTAAAAGAGGACAGGGAGAGGTTAGATAGAGGTAAGTGTAAGGTAAGGTAAGTGATTGGGTTAGGGTTAGGGTTAGGGTTAGGGTTAGGGGGGTTAGGGTTAGGGTTAGGATTAGGAGTGACTTATGGTAATTATATATGTGTATATTTTATATAATGTTGAATAACTTTTGCTAGGAAGGTGGTAGAGAGTTGAAAGTGTGACCTACCCCCCATTTGTGGCCACGTGCTTTCCATTGGTAGCAGCCACTTGTGTGCAGGACTTCCGGTTCCGGAGATACGCCCCTTTTTTGTCTGTAAATGTGTGTATCTCGGGAAGCGTAGGTCGTAGAGGGTTAGGGTTAGGGTTAGGGTTAGGGTTAGGGTTAGGGTTAGGGTAGGGTAGGGTTAGGGGTTAGGATTAGGAGTGACTTATGGTAATTATATATGTGTATATTTTATATAATGTTGAATAACTTTTGCTAGGAAGGTGGTAGAGAGTTGAAAGTGTGACCTACCCCCCATTTGTGGCCACGTGCTTTCCATTGGTAGCAGCCACTTGTGTGCAGGACTTCCGGTTCCGGAGATACGCCCCTTTTTTGTCTGTAAATGTGTGTATCTCGGGAAGCGTAGGTCGTAGAGACTCGGGGACAAGTGTGGCGTGTTCAGAAGGGTCGAATTATGGCAGACGGAGCTTGGTTTGAAGCGTCTAGGACGCACGGTTCCGGAGTTATGACCCCCCAAAGTCCCCCCCTAGAAATGAATGGAGTTGGTCCGGAGTTGAAATTTGACCAAGTGTTTTTGTGAAAAAAGTTGTTCCAGGACATGTCTAGGAGCACGTTTCAGGCCATTTGGAGTCGTTTGATACCTATATTGAAGTACCAAAATTTTGCTTCCACACTTGTCATTTTTCAACTGGACGTCCATTGGTTAGGTTTAGGCATGCCCCCAGGAGTTGGTTGAGGTTAGTAAAAGAAGACAGGGAGAGGTTAGATAGAGGTAAGGGTAAGGTAAGTGATTGTGTAACATGTTGGACTCTTTGGTTGTGCATCAGTGGTCCTCTGCAGTGTGTGGCTTTGGTCTACCCAGACACTTTTGAGTGTGTTGGATTTAGTGAGGCGTTTAATCCGAGAGGTATATGTATATCCCCAGTTTACCCTCCCACACCCACCACCCTCCTTTTCTTTTTTTTTTTTTGTTTTTTTTTTTTTTTTTGGGTAGCGACTACTCGCAGTTAGAATGTGTAGCCGGCGGGGGTTGCT
>CM077804.1:0-242500 GCA_039737535.1 Lagodon rhomboides
TGGGAGCAGCCACCTGAATCTGCCCAAGCCCTTGGTATAGCCCCCGCGAACATCAAGTGGCTGAAGAACAATGAGACGTACGGCCTGTTTGATAGAGCATCCAGGTATAAGAACGTCAGAGGTGAGACAGTGGAGAGGAAGCTCTTGAAGGAGAAGATGGAGTTCCACCCACCCCCACCTCCTATGGCTGTCAAGGGAGCTGTGCCCAACATGCTCTCTTTCTTCACCACCCCTGCCTTCTTCTGGCGCCCGGTGGGTGTAATGAAGGCCTTGATCCGCTGCCCCAACACCAACTGCCCCGCACCACCAGGGGAGTACCTGGAGAAGAAAGGGTTCGGCAGCTACGCCAGGCAAGTGTGTGGCATGAAGTTTCATTACACCCTGTTGACGGAGAAGTTGACATGCCCACATTGTCACAAGCTGAGGCAGACGCTGAGCCAGGCGCACGGGGACAACAGTGATGAGGAGGAGGAGGATGCCCACCATGCCCAGCAGCAGTACACGTGGCTGGCGTACAGTCCTAAAATCCTGATGAGCCTCGCCCCGGCCGTCAGAAGCATGTTCCCCGTCGTACTCTGTGGTAAGCGGGCTGTGGACAGGAGTGTGGTCACCCTGATGAGTGACCGACTCAACGCGGTCTCGATGAGCAAGGTGCAGAGGCTGCTGCAGCAGGGCCACGACGAGTGGTACGTGGAGCGTCGTGACCTGTACCAGACTCTGCTGTTCGATGCCCACACGTCGGCTGGATCCTCCTCGTCTCAGCGAGGCATCCTGTCGTTTGCCAGAGCAGCCGGCACTTACACCCCTCCCATTGCCCCGTCTCCCCTTCCGTCTGCTCGGGTTCTGAGGCGTGCGCACCTGATCATGGAGATCGAAAAGATGCCCATGTACAGAGACCAAATCCTCAGTACGACTGGGGAAATCCTGTGTATCGACGGCACGAGGAAGGTATGTACAGTATAAAGTACTTTTGATCATATGGAACAGACAGACTGTTGATAAACACCATGCAATGAATGTTCTGCTTTGTTTTCATAGATCCTCAAGAAGATCTACGGCGATGGCCAGGGCACCATGCAGTACGTCACCAGTGTGCTGAACGAGTGGGGTCAGTTCTTGACCACAGTGGTCGTGGCAGCGGAGTCCGAGGGGTGCTACGCGCGCATGGCGAGAGGTCTCGTCGCCCGCTTTCGTCGTGCCAATGCTCCTGCGCCGAGGGTCTTGTATGCCGACAACAACTGCTGTCGGTGAGTTTAATAACAATTATACAACAAGTAGTTCCGACCAAGCAATCTGATTGGTCAACAACAAATTTTGACCGTGCTCAAATCAGCATTACAACACGCCTGACTCATCATCTCCCTGGCAACATCATGACTGTCAGAGCTGGAGTAGGAAATGGCAGAAAAATAGGCTACAAAATGGATCGTTTTGTTGTTAATTTTGATTTATTTGGTGGTCTCAGGTTTGATAAATGGATGGAGGAAGATGAGAAGAACCAAATGACAAAAAAAGAAAGTGATAAATCTGGAACTTCTCTGTTCTTCATAATTAGATAATAATAAGATTAAAATGAAACAAGTCTGAGCTGAGTATTTTATTATTATTATTATTATTATTATTATTATTATTATTATTTAGAAACATTATTTATTACTCATGAAAATAAATCACAAACCACCTGTCAGCTGCCAAAGTCACATTTATAGAATAAAGTGTCCCGTTTTACAGAGAGGGCCGAGCCTATTCCCTTTGCTGTAAAAGAGACACTATTGTGTAATATTGCTTAATTGAAACCTATGATGAAATGGATGATCCAACATGTAACACACCTACACAAAATGTCATGATATCATTTTCAGTGACAGCGGTTCATCTTTCTTGGAGAACCTGTTTGGTGACTGGGTGAAGAGGGGTACTGTCATCAGACTGGACATCCGCCACTGGCTGCACCGCTGGGACGCTGTCGTCATCAAGCAGAGCCACGCCAAGTACGGGGCGTTCATGAGTGCCATGGCAGGTGCCGTGCTTGCCTACAACAAGGCAGACATGATGCTCCTGGTCCAGGCGGTCAGGAGTGGCAACCCAGAGCTGTACGCCAGGTATTCTGATGAGGAGATGATGACCTTCCTCAAGCCTCATCAGATCAGGTCGTATGTCAGGCGCATTACCCGTGGGGTTGTGGTAAGTGTGTTATTCATATTCATATATGGATTCATGGATATGATTTAACACTCAACGCTGAGAATATATCATATTTGTTACAGGAGACTGCTTTGGTGATCGAGTCCATCCTTGCCGAGTTTCGGGGACCAGCCGGCCTTGACATTGATGGGATCCACCTGTTCAAGTCGCCACAGGCAGTCGACGCTCACTGGGCAATTGCGAGCAAGCACCTCAGTTGCATGCAGGTGGGTTAATGCCTTTGCAGTCATCGTGTGTCAAAACCATTCAGACTTGTATGGCAACATTTCAAAAGGACACCAGACTAAATAAGGACCTTGCAATATGTTGTGTTTTACAGGATCCCCCTGGCATACAGTTATATGTATCTGTGAAGGTGGTGGTGCTGAATGGCGTTCGGCTGAACAAACACAAGTGCCGGCGAGGCAGCAACTCTCTGGAGGGGTTGCACGCACACCTGGTCAACGCTGTTCCTTCACAGAGATGTGGGATTATGCCATTCCAAGTGAGTGATTAAAATATGATATATATAAAGCTTTATTGCAGACACATGTTCATATAGCACATCATACAGTATAATTTAAAACGAAAAGTTTCAATGATAGTTTCAATGATACATTTTATTTCACAGCTTCAGTCATCACTTGTAAACATACACAATAACAGTCAATAACAGTCAAAATGGAAATGTGTTTCAGGTATACTTGATGACCTTTGCCGTGCAGTGGAACCACCGCATGGCCTCGCTCCGTGTTGCTGGTGGTCAGGGTCGGCAGACGTCGTGCATGGACGCGCGGCAGATCCAGCGCATCAATCAGCAGGCCGAGGTTCTCTTCGGCAAGGATCACGTCCTGGAGCCCAACTTCGCTGCTCCGATGCCGGTCCCTGATGCGTATGAGCACCCTGACGAGGAGGAGCTCCTCGGCGTCGAGTACGCCATGTGCCAGTCCACCAACTTCACTGCCAGGGACTACTATGTGCAGAAAGGTACAGTATTTAATCACACACTTAAACAATGATGACAAACCTGGTGCAAAAAACTATTTTTGTGTAGACACATTTGTGATTAGTACAATTACATATTTGCAGTTGAGGAAGAGCAGTCCCGTGAGGAGGAGGAGGAGGAGGAGGAGGCGGCGTCGCCTGAACAGGAGCAAGGGGAAGATGACGAGATGGCGGACGAGGGTCTTGGCATGTCTGCAGAGTCAGAGGAGGATCCTCTCGACGCCGTTTGTAGGAAGCATGCCGTCCTCACCCAGGCAGAACAGGTGGAGGAGGAGGATAGTCCTGCTCTGCAAGATGTCCTCATGAGCCAGAGACATCTGCATCTGCCAGGAATAGAGGAAGTGGAGGCACTGGCCTTGCTGCTCCTCGAACTGGCCGACGACAGCGACCTCCATCTAGTGCCAGCTGACCTCAGGCAGAAGATCGCCACCGCCGCCGGCTCTCTCCACGAGCACGACCAGACCACCTCTCGATTTGTTAAACAGTATGAGTCCAGGTGGGGCTACACCTTGTTTGGTCGGTGCCTTGGGGCTGACTCACCCGAGACCAGAGCAGCCCAGAAGACCAAGTTTGGTTGGATGAGGTACGCTCAGGTGGCACAGGTGACCGAGGACAGTCGTCTGCTCTACCTCCTCCTCAAGATGCTCAAGAACCGAGCGCCGGCCAATCAGCTCTCCTCCCCCTCCAAGGTCACGGCTTCTTTGAAGGGACAGTACAAAAGGATTGCAGACCGAGTCCGAGACGACCCCATCCTCAGCGGTCTTGCCATTCCTCTGCCCAACTTGAATGCCAAGTCCATCTCCACCTTCATTGCGAAGGAGGAGAAAAAGGCCAACTACATGGCAACGGTACTGCCGAAGGTAACGCCTCACCTGAAAGTGCTGTCGGAGGCACCGTTTCCAGAAGCTCCTGCGCTGCCAACATCCCTCCCACCACCAGATCGGCCTCAAGTCCAGTACCAGCACCTTCATCACGAGGCTGGAAAAAGGCGTGGTGAGAAGCGGAGGTAAGTTGTCATAAGCACTTTGTTTCACCTGTTGGCTGTGGAAAGCAAAGAGCCCACATGTCATATCAGTACTCATCACATGTGTGTTTTATATTTCCAGGTTATTTGTTGAAGAGCCAGAACTGACACCTGTGAAGCGGCCCACTCAGCCAAAGCCTACGGCGTCCTCCCACATTCAGCCAAAGCCTGCTGCGTCCACCTACCAACCACCCACTGTGTCTGCAGCACCCATACTCCTGGTTCTTCCTGCACAGCCACAGGCTCCCTCCATCCTATTTCGTGGGCCACCATGCAGTCAGAGCTTTGTACCTGTAGCACAGCCCCCTGCACCAACAGTGAAGCCATTCATGCCAAACAAGTCCTTGCGGCCATGTGGGGCTTGCCATGTGCCTAATTGTGGTGGACAGCGTAAGAGGTACACACCCAAAGCAGACAAAACAGCTGGAAGCATCCAGAAAATATTTTCCTATTGCCCGTCGGCTAGGAAATCCCCCACCTCTGGGTTTGAAAATGTGGTGTACGACAGCTTTGAACACTTCAAAAGTGTGGTGGATGCAGAGTTAGAAAAGAGGAAAACTCTGTAAATAACTGTAAATAACTGTAAATATCTGTGTAAATATTTGTGTAAATAACTTACCTGTGTGATGCCACTTCTCCTGTAAGAGAAAGAGAAAAAAGCTTGTTTGTTTTTGTTTGTTTGAGCCAAAGTTTTCAAAGTGTTTTAAAGTGCTTTAGCAAGTAGGATCTATTTATTTATATAGTTTTAAAAAATGCACTTTATAGTTTTACTTAAGAATGTTCTTGTCTTCTTTTAAAATTATTTATATTGTTGTTAAAATGCACTTTGTAGTATGTTTTTTATACAAACATGTTCTGGTCTGTGTTCAATATCCAGTCCAATCTAACCTCAATCACTTTAACCTTAATCAGTTTCAATCAAACACAATCAGTTTACAGACCCTTTATTGTTAGTTTATGTTCAAATAATCTGTGTTTTTGTCATGCGTGTTGTTTGTATGTCTTTGTCAGCTCCATGTTTAACTACGTAAATGTTTGTAAATGTTAGTAAATGTTTGTCTCTCGTCTTGTCTCGTCTTCTCGCTCGTAGATCTGTACCTTGTCGTGGTGAGCGGGCTTTTAAACTAAACAGATCTTGTTTACTTGTAAAGAATAAAATATGAATAAAAGTATTATGAACGTATTTCAAGTATTTTGGAGTCTCTGTATGCTTGGGTTTCACTATGGTATTTTTTTCAAAGCAATACATCAAGCAATACATCAAATACACATTGTGCTGGCTGCACCCCCATGGTGATCATTACAATGAGTTGTGTGAACGGCTCAGATGTCTTCCAGACAAAGCGAGAGTACACTGAATACATTCTTACACCCTTTATAGAGTTCAGTCCAAAAATGTAATAATTGTGCACTTTTCCACTTGACTATATAAATCTCATCAGTCTACATAACCGCAAACTATGCAAATTGTGCAAAAAGCATTCAGCAGACAAGTGGATTTCAATTATCTAGGCCTTATCCATGACATTTCTGTCAATAAAACTTGAGGCCAGTGAACACTAGGGGGCGTGCTCCTTTTTGATCATTTTAGCATCGATCCCAGGGTGAGCAATAGGGACTTGGGGGGGTCATGAGCCATTCCCAGGCGGTCTCCCATCCAAGTACTAACCAGACCCGACCCTGCTTGGCTTCCGAGATCGGACGAGATCGGGCGTGTTTTTTTTTTTTATCTTTTATTATCAAAAATACAATTTACAAATTATGTCTCTTATTTACAACATTATAACAAAGTAATAAACACACAAACGTGCATCAAACATAAGAATAGGTTGCTTAAAAACAAAAAACAAACCAGCCTCCCTGTGTTAACTTATCGTCCACCCATATATACAAACACATGTTCCCAAGTGCAATACTCGTGATACATAAAAGAAAACATTCAACCTAAAAAGACAATATTTACATAAAAAAAAACTCAAAAAACCTCTGTATGACTACAAAAAAACAAAACAAACAATGAAATCAACACAAGAAAAAAACACAAAACACAAATGAAATCCGAGAGCTTAAACAATCCACTAACAAAACAAATAATACAAAAGTAGACATTTTTTGTTGTACAAATTAGATTCACGGGGAGTACAGCAGCAATGCAATGCTGCTCTTTTTATTTTTTTTTTTACTCCTCGTTTTTAAAGTCCTTTTTTTTTTTTTTCCTTCTATTCGAAGAAGAAGTCCAGGGAGCGTTCAGCTCCCTCTTCTTTGGTTTTGAATAGTGTCTGAGTGCTCTCTAGAGCACATTTGGTCCATGTCTTTTTTTGTCCATGCAGTAGCCTCAGATGGGCTTTGAGGCTACTGATGAACAGCCTTCGACTGTTCATCATTCTTCCGTCATACAGTGCGCAGTTTCTCACAGTCCAAACTGCAAGCCTGGCGAATGCCAGGATCAAGTTTATCAAAGATTTGTTGTATTCTTTGCATTTCTTGTGTGTCCCGAATAGTTTGGTCCAGTGCCATTGCTCCTCAGTGTGTACTGAGAAGCTGCATTGTTTTTCCAAAAGCAGTTTGACAGAGTCCCAGAGGTCAGTGTGGGCACCGCAGTGAAGAAAAAGGTGTGATATATCTTCATCCTGCAAGCCACACACTGAACAGGTTCTGCTGTAAAGATGTTTAGCAATTTGGTGCAGAACGACACCCGTGAAGATCCTCCTGTGCCTGAGTTTATAGTCCAGATGGAATGAATGTGATGTGTTCCCAGGGATGTCTATGTTATTGAAGATTTTGTCAGTCGGATGAGTGGGGAATTGAAAATCCCAGTGCTTTAATGCAGCTGGAGGTTTTGAGATTTTTGCAACCAAAATATTGTACCACTCACGTGTCTTGACTGTGGTGATGTTTGCTGGTGGGTTACTCAGGCATAGGAGGAAACTCGGGGCGTCGTTCTGCACCTCGCCGCTTCTGTTGCGGAGCAGGGTCAGCCATTTCGGATCAAAACACTGTGTTATTCTGCGTCCCAGCTCCTTGATGTTGCTCTTTTTAACAGCGATTGATCTGTTTCTTAAAGCACATACAGTTTTTAAGCAGTCAAAATTCCCCTGTCTGTCCACAACCTGCCCCACTGTAGTGAGACCTGCCCTGGAAAGACCTTTGCACACCAAAACCCTCCCCTCCCATGAGAAGAAGGGGCTCGAGAGAAAAGGCAGTCGTAACACATGCTCTTTTCTACTGCAAATAGGCCTGAGGTGGGGCAGAATTTTCCCCCAAGCCTCTATTGCTTCCTGGTAGAACCCAGGCAGGCCACTATAGTCCTTTCTGGGAGAGGAGATGCACAAATTGTACAAACTCCTCTCACCGTACTCGGACAAGTGGCCCGCCAGTGAGTCCATCCAGGGAGACTGCCTGGTCGGATTCAAAAATCTACTAATCATTTTTAGCCTCAGTGCTTCTTTTTTGGCACAGATGTCAATTAGTCCTAATCCCCCCTCCCTTTTATTAGCAATTAATGTCCTGTGAGCAATCGAATTTCCCTTACTTCCCCATAAAAAGGAGGAGATGACGCTGTTCAGCGAATTTAGAGCCCATTTTGGCAGCTCACAGTTACCCAAAACATGATTGATTTTTGACAGTATTAGAGCATTAGTGACGACAATCTTTCCTCTCAGACTGAGCCCCCTCGCTCTCCACATGTTCAGAACTCCTGACACTTTAGAAATGACTTCTTCCCATGTTTTGTCCCTGGCATTTTCTGTGTTTTTTCCTACATAGATACCGAGGATTTTTTTTTCCCCCTCTATCACTTTAAAACCCCATTTGTTCTGGATAGAACACTGTGTCCCACAGAGCATGATTTCTGATTTCGTTTGATTTATTTTTGCGCCTGCTGCCTGTTCATAAATTTTCAGGCACTCAAGCACACAGTCGACGCTGCTGTCATCTTGTACAATGATGTTAAGGTCGTCCGCATATTGAGCTATCTTGACTTCCTGTCCTACTGGTGTTTTGATCCCTGTGATTTTATTGTTTTTTTGTATGAGGACCGCAAGAGGCTCTATTACTATGCTGTATAGTAATGAGGACATGGGACATCCCTGTCTGACAGATCTTTCTATGCGAAATTCTTCCGTTATTGAGCCGTTACATTTTATTCTGCTGGTACCGTTTTCGTACAGTAGCTGAATCCAGCTTATTATTGTTTCACCGAATCCAAAAGTGCTCAGCGTTTCCCACAGAAAGTTGTGATCCACCCTGTCGAAAGCTTTTTCCATGTCTATGCCCACTAAAACACCTCTCTGTGCATTCATAATACTTACCATGTCCCTAACTGTCCCTATTGTATCTACTATATCGCGCCCTGGAATACTATATGCTTGTGAATTGTTTATGATAGAACCCGCCACCTCCTTGATCCTGTTAGCTATGATTTTAGCGAAAATCTTGTAGTCAGCGTTAAGCAGACTAATCGGTCTATAATTGCGTATATTATCTTTCCCTCCCTTATTCTTGTAAATCAGCGTGATGATGCCCTGTGAAAAGAAGTCTGGGATGCTCTGATTGACGTGTATATTACAAAATAATTTGTGCAAAAGAGGTGCCACCAAGTGCTTGAAATGAACGAAGAACTCCGCCGGGAGCCCATCGCTCCCCGGACTCTTTCCCCTCCCAAGCTCCTCGATGGCCCTCTCTACCTCCCCCAGACTAATTTCCATGTCGCAGAATGATCTGTCAGACAGGGATATTTTCTTCCCCATGCCCTCTAACAGCAGCGCCGACTGTGTCTTGTCACACGTTTGTTTTGTGAACAATTCTTGATAGTAGTTCTTTACTATATCGAGAATTCCTTTTTGATCGGAGATATTTTCTCCTTTCTCATTTGTTAGGGCACTTATTGCCGTATTATTTTGTTTCTTTTTTTCCAGACCGAGGAAAAAGGCTGTACACCTTTCCCCCTCCATGATGGTCTGTACTCTGCTTCTGATAGCCGCACCTCTGCACCTGTTTACCTCTAGCTCTTTTAGTTTATCTTTATAAATTATATAGTTTTCCGTGGACCAGTTGGGATACTCCTCAATGTATTTTATCTCCTGAGCTAGAAGCTCCTTGAGGGTTCGTTCTTCTTCAGATTCTGTCCATTTCTTTTTCTTACTATAATTTATGCACACTCGTTTAATTTTGTTTTTATGTTTATTCCAGTCAGCTATATAATTGTTGCTGTCATCAAGTTCTTCTTGTATGTTTACTAGTACTGTTTTCATTTTTTTATTGAACACCTCGTCTTTTAAGAGACTCGTGTTCAGACACCACGACCCTCCTCCTCTAACTCTGTTGACAAGTCCGAAATTGATAAATATGGACGCGTGGTCGCTCCAGTTGTTGAATTTATATGAAATATTGCTTAGTTCTTTTATAGCACCGGTGGATATAAGGCAGTAGTCAACTCGGGACTGCTTCAGTTTTCCCCCTACTATCTGCCTTCTAGAGAAACCTTTTATTCCTTGATTAAATGTTCTCCAGGCATCAATTAAATTATAATTGTTCATAATATTGATTAATTTGGTTCTACTGCAGTCATTGCAGAATGAATTATTATGGGACACATCCATTTTGGTTAGGACAACATTGAGATCTCCGACAATTATAATTTCATTATTGATCCATTGCTCTATGCTCGTAAACAATTTGCATCTTGAGCTTTCGTTGTTGGACGCGTAAATGTTTATAATTCTATATTTTTTCCTGCTATTTAATAGGGTGATATCTATGATTATTATTCTACCTTCTTTATCTTTATATACTACATCAATACTGCTTGCATAGTTCTCTCTGCAGAGAATAGCCACCCCACAGGACTTGCTCGTCCCTTCATTCGATATGCACGGTCCTCGCCAAATTTGGGAGGCTCTTTGGTACACACTCTTGTCCCACCAAGTTTCTTGTAGACACAGTACATCGTTTCTGAACATACTAAGCACTGCCTCAATTTTTGTGTGGCTGCGAAGGCCATTAGCGTTGAGGGAGGCTAGAGAGAGCATCATCAAAAGATATAGGATGAGGAGTATGAAGCCAGACATAACGAATGATTTTATTTCTTTTTGGAGATTTTCCCTGATTTTAGCTTCAGTCTATTTTTACTCCTCTCCTTTCTCTTCCCTACATTTATAAAATCTGTGTCCATATTAGACGAGTCACTATCAGAGTCGTCGTCATCTAAACCAGGAAACAGCCTGCCTTGAGTCCCACTCGCCCTTCTATCTCCATGAGGAGATCCTGCACGCACAGGTCTTGGCTCTGTGGGCTCAGGCTGATGTGACTGTAGTTGAGACTCTTCTATTGTCATCAAATCGTCACTCTCTTGCGAGAGCTCCTCCTGATTTTTGCGAGCAGCGCCCGATGTGCGAGCGGGCAGTTGTGTCCGGATAAGCTCAGGGCTGGCGGCGAGCGCATCTCCCTGTGTTGGAAGAGCGCCTCCGCTGTTTTTAGCCTCTGTTTTTCCGCCACCTTTTCGACTCAATCTCTGTTTCTGTTGACCACTGCCTGCCGCACTCTGAGCTACTGCCGCTACGGCAGGTGGATTTACCACCCCCGCCTGTGTGTCCGCCGACTTTTCAGCTGAATCGCACCTCTCCACCTCTCCTCTCTCCAGCTGCGCCACCTGCTCAACAATAATCGTCTCACAACCAGCCTCACAGGCATTTCCTGGCTCAGAGTTATCATCACTTAGTTCCTCCGTCTCGTTACACACACAGTCTGTTAATTTGTTAAAACAAACTTTACATTTGGCCTCCACTCTCTCGTTGCACTCTCTTGCATAATGGCCCTGCGCTCCACACTTGAAACAGCAAAACTCAGGACAATCTTTTAAAATATGACCGGGCTGAATACAGAGCCTGCAGACCCGTATCTGTTTGTCGTGTATCACCCGAAAATATTCAGAACCGTTATGAGTGTTAAACTTTGTTGAGTATGGCAGTGATTGAATTTGCTTATTGAATCTTACTTTGAGGTATCTTGTCCCGTCGGCAATGTTTGTTCCTGGCCACATTCTCCTCCTGATGTTCGATACTGCGGAAACTCCCCAGATCTTAAGCTTCTCCAATATTTCCTCATCTGTGATGTAGGCTGGCAGGTTAAGGAATGACACCACCATTTCATTCTCGCACAGATCCTTCGCTAACACCGCCACGTCTCCCACCTTTAATCCCTCCAGCAGTCTCTCCTTCCCCTCCGCACTGGCCATCGTCAGTTCGAATGTGCGTTCTCCTATCGCCCTGCACGCCAGCAGCCCGCCGCAGACTCCGACCACGACCCTCATAAGCTCTGCCGTTGTGGCCTTCCCTTCACCCTGCAATTGCACACAGGCTGTGAGTTCCTTGGCGTAGGTTCTCCCGGCCATCTTCCGCCTTTCTCCGTCGCTGCGCCTCTCCGCCTCTCTGGCGCCTGTATTTAGTCCGTCGTCCTGTCTCGTTGTCGTCTTTCCTGTGTCTTCTCCATCATGTTTATCCATTTGTCCGTTGTTCTTTCTCTCTTTTAGCCCGGTCCGTTCCATGTTATCTGCCATGATGTCCGTCCGTGTAACTTTCTCTGTCATGTTGAAAAATGAAAAAAAAAGAAAGTGAGAAAAAAACTCACTTCCCCAGACAGTGAGCCCACTGCTGGGGAAGGAAACAAAACACAAAACTAGAAAGAAAAGCGCTCACATAAAGTGAGGATGAGAAAGAGAGAAAAAGAAATCAAACAAACAATTGCAGCACACGCTGCTGCTGCCACTCCTGCTGCCTCTCTCACACACTGAAACCGCATCTGCGCACACACACCTACTCACACCTAGTGGATCAGAGTGGTATGGCCGTAAGCCACTCTCGCTCCCCAAAACAGGCCTTTTACAGATGCCCTCGGATTGCGTGTCACTGTTTCGTCCGGGTAGGACGAAACAATGGTAGGATACGTCCAGGAACAAAGCGAATCCTCTCAACGGGATGAAAAATGAGCCTCCATAACAAGCTCTGCCGTCACCTGTTTTTACATGTCTAAGGCTTCCGCTGGATGAAAAAACAGCCATCAGTGGATTGGAGAGCGCTGACACATTATTGTCTCGGCAGCGTTTTCATTGATGCATTCAATTCGGCCAAAGAATTACATGTTCAAAAGAGACAATCTGTATGTGTAAAGTAGCCCAGCCATGACAATCGCAACCGGAGTGGAGGGAAATGTAGCATATTCCCCTCTGAAATGGAACGAAGTGGTAGTATAAAATGGCATGGAATGGGAGTAGGAGGTGAAGGACTAGTCATTTACATTCCTCCACCGTAACAGACAGCCTGTGTAATGGGAAAACCAGAAACGGGCTGCTGGTGTCTTCAAGCCTCTGCCTCCACTGAAGAAGCTGCAGCACCCTCTGGTGTCTGTCGAGAGAAGTCAAAAAGCTTACAGCACCTGGTATTCCCAGGCGGTCTCCCATCCAAGTACTAACCAGGCCCGACCCTGCTTGGCTTCCGAGATCGGACGAGATCGGGCGTGTTCAGAGTGGTATGGCCGTAAGCCACTCTCGCTCCCCAAAACAGGCCTTTTACAGGTGCCCTTGGATTGCGTGTCACTGTTTCGTCCAGGTAGGGCGAAACAATGGTAGGATACGTCCAGGAACAAAGCGAATCCTCTCAACGGGATGAAAAATGAGCCTCCATAACAAGCTCTGCCGTCACCTGTTTTTACATGTCTAAGGCTTCCGCTGGATGAAAAAACAGCCATCAGTGGATTGGGGAGCGCTGACACATTATTGTCTCGGCAGCGTTTTCATTGATGCATTCAATTCGGCCAAAGAATTACATGTTCAAAAGAGACAATCTGTATGTGTAAAGTAGCCCAGCCATGACAATCGCAACCGGAGTGGAGGGAAATGTAGCATATTCCCCTCTGAAATGGAACGAAGTGGTAGTAAAAAATGGCATGGAATGGGAGTAGGAGGTGAAGGACTAGTCATTTACATTCCTCCACCGTAACAGACAGCCTGTGTAATGGGAAAACCAGAAACGGGCTGCTGGTGTCTTCAAGCCTCTGCCTCCACTGAAGAAGCTGCAGCACCCTCTGGTGTCTGTAGAGAGAAGTCAAAAAGCTTACAGCACCTGGTATTCCCAGGCGGTCTCCCATCCAAGTACTAACCAGGCCCGACCCTGCTTGGCTTCCGAGATCGGACGAGATCGGGCTTGTTCAGAGTGGTATGGCCGTAAGCCACTCTCGCTCTCCAAAACAAGGCCTTTTACAGATGCCCTTGGATTGCGTGTCACTGTTTCGTCCAGGTAGGACGAAACAATGGTAGGATACGTCCAGGAACAAAGCGAACTCCTCTCAACAGGATGAAAAATGAGCCTCCATGACAAGCCCTGCCGTCATCCTGTTTTTACATGTCTAAGGCTTTCGCCGTATGAAAAAACAGCCATCAGTGGATTGGTGAGCGCTGACACATTACTGTCTCGGCAGCGTTTTCATTGATGCATTCAATTCGACCAAAGAATTACATGTTCAAAAGAGACAATCTGTCATGGCTGGGCTACTTTACACATACAATCGCAACCGGAGTGGAGGGAAATGTAGCATATTCCCCTCTGAAATGGAACGAAGTGGTAGTATAAAATGGCACGGAATGGAAGTAGGAGGTGAAGGAATAGTCATTTACATTCCTCCACCGTAACAGACAGCCCGTATAATGGCAAAACCAGACACGGGCTGCTGGTGTCTTCAAGCCTCTGTCTCCACTGAAGAAGCTGCAGCACCCTCTGGTGTCTGTAGAGAGAAGTCAAAAAGCTTACAGCACCTGGTATTCCCAGGCGGTCTCCCATCCAAGTACTAACCAGGCCCGACCCTGCTTAGCTTCCGAGATCGGACGAGATCGGGCGTGTTCAGAGTGGTATGGCCGTAAGCCACTCTCACTCTCCAAAAAAGGCCTTTTACAGATGCCCTTGGATTGCGTGTCACTGTTTCGTCCAGGTAGGACGAAACAATGGTAGGATACGTCCAGGAACAAAGCAACTCCTCTCGACAGGATGAAAAATGAGCCTCCATGACAAGCCCTGCCGTCATCCGTTTTTACATGTCTAAGGCTTTCGCCGTATGAAAAAACAGCCATCAGTGGATTGGTGAGCGCTGACACATTACTGTCTCGGCAGCGTTTTCATTGATGCATTCAATTCGACCAAAGAATTACATGTTCAAAAGAGACAATCTGTCATGGCTGGGCTACTTTACACATACAATCGCAACCGGAGTGGAGGGAAATGTAGCATATTCCCCTCTGAAATGGAACGAAGTGGTAGTATAAAATGGCACGGAATGGAAGTAGGAGGTGAAGGAATAGTCATTTACATTCCTCCACCGTAACAGACAGCCCGTATAATGGCAAAACCAGACACGGGCTGCTGGTGTCTTCAAGCCTCTGTCTCCACTGAAGAAGCTGCAGCACCCTCTGGTGTCTGTAGAGAGAAGTCAAAAAGCTTACAGCACCTGGTATTCCCAGGCGGTCTCCCATCCAAGTACTAACCAGGCCCGACCCTGCTTAGCTTCCGAGATCGGACGAGATCGGGCGTGTTCAGAGTGGTATGGCCGTAAGCCACTCTCACTCTCCAAAAAAGGCCTTTTACAGATGCCCTTGGATTGCGTGTCACTGTTTCGTCCAGGTAGGACGAAACAATGGTAGGATACGTCCAGGAACAAAGCAACTCCTCTCGACAGGATGAAAAATGAGCCTCCATGACAAGCCCTGCCGTCATCCGTTTTTACATGTCTAAGGCTTTCGCCGTATGAAAAAACAGCCATCAGTGGATTGGTGAGCGCTGACACATTACTGTCTCGGCAGCGTTTTCATTGATGCATTCAATTCGACCAAAGAATTACATGTTCAAAAGAGACAATCTGTCATGGCTGGGCTACTTTACACATACAATCGCAACCGGAGTGGAGGGAAATGTAGCATATTCCCCTCTGAAATGGAACGAAGTGGTAGTATAAAATGGCACGGAATGGAAGTAGGAGGTGAAGGAATAGTCATTTACATTCCTCCACCGTAACAGACAGCCCGTATAATGGCAAAACCAGACACGGGCTGCTGGTGTCTTCAAGCCTCTGTCTCCACTGAAGAAGCTGCAGCACCCTCTGGTGTCTGTAGAGAGAAGGTCAAAAAGCTTACAGCACCTGGTATTCCCAGGCGGTCTCCCATCCAAGTACTAACCAGGCCCGACCCTGCTTAGCTTCCGAGATCGGACGAGATCGGGCGTGTTCAGAGTGGTATGGCCGTAAGCCACTCTCACTCTCCAAAAAAGGCCTTTTACAGATGCCCTTGGATTGCGTGTCACTGTTTCGTCCAGGTAGGACGAAACAATGGTAGGATACGTCCAGGAACAAAGCAACTCCTCTCGACAGGATGAAAAATGAGCCTCCATGACAAGCCCTGCCGTCATCCGTTTTTACATGTCTAAGGCTTTCGCCGTATGAAAAAACAGCCATCAGTGGATTGGTGAGCGCTGACACATTACTGTCTCGGCAGCGTTTTCATTGATGCATTCAATTCGACCAAAGAATTACATGTTCAAAAGAGACAATCTGTCATGGCTGGGCTACTTTACACATACAATCGCAACCGGAGTGGAGGGAAATGTAGCATATTCCCCTCTGAAATGGAACGAAGTGGTAGTATAAAATGGCACGGAATGGAAGTAGGAGGTGAAGGAATAGTCATTTACATTCCTCCACCGTAACAGACAGCCCGTATAATGGCAAAACCAGACACGGGCTGCTGGTGTCTTCAAGCCTCTGTCTCCACTGAAGAAGCTGCAGCACCCTCTGGTGTCTGTAGAGAGAAGGTAAAAAAGCTTACAGCACCTGGTATTCCCAGGCGGTCTCCCATCCAAGTACTAACCAGGCCCGACCCTGCTTAGCTTCCGAGATCGGACGAGATCGGGCGTGTTCAGAGTGGTATGGCCGTAAGCCACTCTCACTCTCCAAAAAAGGCCTTTTACAGATGCCCTTGGATTGCGTGTCACTGTTTCGTCCAGGTAGGACGAAACAATGGTAGGATACGTCCAGGAACAAAGCAACTCCTCTCGACAGGATGAAAAATGAGCCTCCATGACAAGCCCTGCCGTCATCCGTTTTTACATGTCTAAGGCTTTCGCCGTATGAAAAAACAGCCATCAGTGGATTGGTGAGCGCTGACACATTACTGTCTCGGCAGCGTTTTCATTGATGCATTCAATTCGACCAAAGAATTACATGTTCAAAAGAGACAATCTGTCATGGCTGGGCTACTTTACACATACAATCGCAACCGGAGTGGAGGGAAATGTAGCATATTCCCCTCTGAAATGGAACGAAGTGGTAGTATAAAATGGCACGGAATGGAAGTAGGAGGTGAAGGAATAGTCATTTACATTCCTCCACCGTAACAGACAGCCCGTATAATGGCAAAACCAGACACGGGCTGCTGGTGTCTTCAAGCCTCTGTCTCCACTGAAGAAGCTGCAGCACCCTCTGGTGTCTGTAGAGAGAAGGTAAAAAAGCTTACAGCACCTGGTATTCCCAGGCGGTCTCCCATCCAAGTACTAACCAGGCCCGACCCTGCTTAGCTTCCGAGATCGGACGAGATCGGGCGTGTTCAGAGTGGTATGGCCGTAAGCCACTCTCACTCTCCAAAAAAGGCCTTTTACAGATGCCCTTGGATTGCGTGTCACTGTTTCGTCCAGGTAGGACGAAACAATGGTAGGATACGTCCAGGAACAAAGCAACTCCTCTCGACAGGATGAAAAATGAGCCTCCATGACAAGCCCTGCCGTCATCCGTTTTTACATGTCTAAGGCTTTCGCCGTATGAAAAAACAGCCATCAGTGGATTGGTGAGCGCTGACACATTACTGTCTCGGCAGCGTTTTCATTGATGCATTCAATTCGACCAAAGAATTACATGTTCAAAAGAGACAATCTGTCATGGCTGGGCTACTTTACACATACAATCGCAACCGGAGTGGAGGGAAATGTAGCATATTCCCCTCTGAAATGGAACGAAGTGGTAGTATAAAATGGCACGGAATGGAAGTAGGAGGTGAAGGAATAGTCATTTACATTCCTCCACCGTAACAGACAGCCCGTATAATGGCAAAACCAGACACGGGCTGCTGGTGTCTTCAAGCCTCTGTCTCCACTGAAGAAGCTGCAGCACCCTCTGGTGTCTGTAGAGAGAAGGTAAAAAAGCTTACAGCACCTGGTATTCCCAGGCGGTCTCCCATCCAAGTACTAACCAGGCCCGACCCTGCTTAGCTTCCGAGATCGGACGAGATCGGGCGTGTTCAGAGTGGTATGGCCGTAAGCCACTCTCACTCTCCAAAAAAGGCCTTTTACAGATGCCCTTGGATTGCGTGTCACTGTTTCGTCCAGGTAGGACGAAACAATGGTAGGATACGTCCAGGAACAAAGCAACTCCTCTCGACAGGATGAAAAATGAGCCTCCATGACAAGCCCTGCCGTCATCCGTTTTTACATGTCTAAGGCTTTCGCCGTATGAAAAAACAGCCATCAGTGGATTGGTGAGCGCTGACACATTACTGTCTCGGCAGCGTTTTCATTGATGCATTCAATTCGACCAAAGAATTACATGTTCAAAAGAGACAATCTGTCATGGCTGGGCTACTTTACACATACAATCGCAACCGGAGTGGAGGGAAATGTAGCATATTCCCCTCTGAAATGGAACGAAGTGGTAGTATAAAATGGCACGGAATGGAAGTAGGAGGTGAAGGAATAGTCATTTACATTCCTCCACCGTAACAGACAGCCCGTATAATGGCAAAACCAGACACGGGCTGCTGGTGTCTTCAAGCCTCTGTCTCCACTGAAGAAGCTGCAGCACCCTCTGGTGTCTGTAGAGAGAAGGTAAAAAAGCTTACAGCACCTGGTATTCCCAGGCGGTCTCCCATCCAAGTACTAACCAGGCCCGACCCTGCTTAGCTTCCGAGATCGGACGAGATCGGGCGTGTTCAGAGTGGTATGGCCGTAAGCCACTCTCACTCTCCAAAAAAGGCCTTTTACAGATGCCCTTGGATTGCGTGTCACTGTTTCGTCCAGGTAGGACGAAACAATGGTAGGATACGTCCAGGAACAAAGCAACTCCTCTCGACAGGATGAAAAATGAGCCTCCATGACAAGCCCTGCCGTCATCCGTTTTTACATGTCTAAGGCTTTCGCCGTATGAAAAAACAGCCATCAGTGGATTGGTGAGCGCTGACACATTACTGTCTCGGCAGCGTTTTCATTGATGCATTCAATTCGACCAAAGAATTACATGTTCAAAAGAGACAATCTGTCATGGCTGGGCTACTTTACACATACAATCGCAACCGGAGTGGAGGGAAATGTAGCATATTCCCCTCTGAAATGGAACGAAGTGGTAGTATAAAATGGCACGGAATGGAAGTAGGAGGTGAAGGAATAGTCATTTACATTCCTCCACCGTAACAGACAGCCCGTATAATGGCAAAACCAGACACGGGCTGCTGGTGTCTTCAAGCCTCTGTCTCCACTGAAGAAGCTGCAGCACCCTCTGGTGTCTGTAGAGAGAAGGTAAAAAAGCTTACAGCACCTGGTATTCCCAGGCGGTCTCCCATCCAAGTACTAACCAGGCCCGACCCTGCTTAGCTTCCGAGATCGGACGAGATCGGGCGTGTTCAGAGTGGTATGGCCGTAAGCCACTCTCACTCTCCAAAAAAGGCCTTTTACAGATGCCCTTGGATTGCGTGTCACTGTTTCGTCCAGGTAGGACGAAACAATGGTAGGATACGTCCAGGAACAAAGCAACTCCTCTCGACAGGATGAAAAATGAGCCTCCATGACAAGCCCTGCCGTCATCCGTTTTTACATGTCTAAGGCTTTCGCCGTATGAAAAAACAGCCATCAGTGGATTGGTGAGCGCTGACACATTACTGTCTCGGCAGCGTTTTCATTGATGCATTCAATTCGACCAAAGAATTACATGTTCAAAAGAGACAATCTGTCATGGCTGGGCTACTTTACACATACAATCGCAACCGGAGTGGAGGGAAATGTAGCATATTCCCCTCTGAAATGGAACGAAGTGGTAGTATAAAATGGCACGGAATGGAAGTAGGAGGTGAAGGAATAGTCATTTACATTCCTCCACCGTAACAGACAGCCCGTATAATGGCAAAACCAGACACGGGCTGCTGGTGTCTTCAAGCCTCTGTCTCCACTGAAGAAGCTGCAGCACCCTCTGGTGTCTGTAGAGAGAAGGTAAAAAAGCTTACAGCACCTGGTATTCCCAGGCGGTCTCCCATCCAAGTACTAACCAGGCCCGACCCTGCTTAGCTTCCGAGATCGGACGAGATCGGGCGTGTTCAGAGTGGTATGGCCGTAAGCCACTCTCACTCTCCAAAAAAGGCCTTTTACAGATGCCCTTGGATTGCGTGTCACTGTTTCGTCCAGGTAGGACGAAACAATGGTAGGATACGTCCAGGAACAAAGCAACTCCTCTCGACAGGATGAAAAATGAGCCTCCATGACAAGCCCTGCCGTCATCCGTTTTTACATGTCTAAGGCTTTCGCCGTATGAAAAAACAGCCATCAGTGGATTGGTGAGCGCTGACACATTACTGTCTCGGCAGCGTTTTCATTGATGCATTCAATTCGACCAAAGAATTACATGTTCAAAAGAGACAATCTGTCATGGCTGGGCTACTTTACACATACAATCGCAACCGGAGTGGAGGGAAATGTAGCATATTCCCCTCTGAAATGGAACGAAGTGGTAGTATAAAATGGCACGGAATGGAAGTAGGAGGTGAAGGAATAGTCATTTACATTCCTCCACCGTAACAGACAGCCCGTATAATGGCAAAACCAGACACGGGCTGCTGGTGTCTTCAAGCCTCTGTCTCCACTGAAGAAGCTGCAGCACCCTCTGGTGTCTGTAGAGAGAAGGTAAAAAAGCTTACAGCACCTGGTATTCCCAGGCGGTCTCCCATCCAAGTACTAACCAGGCCCGACCCTGCTTAGCTTCCGAGATCGGACGAGATCGGGCGTGTTCAGAGTGGTATGGCCGTAAGCCACTCTCACTCTCCAAAAAAGGCCTTTTACAGATGCCCTTGGATTGCGTGTCACTGTTTCGTCCAGGTAGGACGAAACAATGGTAGGATACGTCCAGGAACAAAGCAACTCCTCTCGACAGGATGAAAAATGAGCCTCCATGACAAGCCCTGCCGTCATCCGTTTTTACATGTCTAAGGCTTTCGCCGTATGAAAAAACAGCCATCAGTGGATTGGTGAGCGCTGACACATTACTGTCTCGGCAGCGTTTTCATTGATGCATTCAATTCGACCAAAGAATTACATGTTCAAAAGAGACAATCTGTCATGGCTGGGCTACTTTACACATACAATCGCAACCGGAGTGGAGGGAAATGTAGCATATTCCCCTCTGAAATGGAACGAAGTGGTAGTATAAAATGGCACGGAATGGAAGTAGGAGGTGAAGGAATAGTCATTTACATTCCTCCACCGTAACAGACAGCCCGTATAATGGCAAAACCAGACACGGGCTGCTGGTGTCTTCAAGCCTCTGTCTCCACTGAAGAAGCTGCAGCACCCTCTGGTGTCTGTAGAGAGAAGGTAAAAAAGCTTACAGCACCTGGTATTCCCAGGCGGTCTCCCATCCAAGTACTAACCAGGCCCGACCCTGCTTAGCTTCCGAGATCGGACGAGATCGGGCGTGTTCAGAGTGGTATGGCCGTAAGCCACTCTCACTCTCCAAAAAAGGCCTTTTACAGATGCCCTTGGATTGCGTGTCACTGTTTCGTCCAGGTAGGACGAAACAATGGTAGGATACGTCCAGGAACAAAGCAACTCCTCTCGACAGGATGAAAAATGAGCCTCCATGACAAGCCCTGCCGTCATCCGTTTTTACATGTCTAAGGCTTTCGCCGTATGAAAAAACAGCCATCAGTGGATTGGTGAGCGCTGACACATTACTGTCTCGGCAGCGTTTTCATTGATGCATTCAATTCGACCAAAGAATTACATGTTCAAAAGAGACAATCTGTCATGGCTGGGCTACTTTACACATACAATCGCAACCGGAGTGGAGGGAAATGTAGCATATTCCCCTCTGAAATGGAACGAAGTGGTAGTATAAAATGGCACGGAATGGAAGTAGGAGGTGAAGGAATAGTCATTTACATTCCTCCACCGTAACAGACAGCCCGTATAATGGCAAAACCAGACACGGGCTGCTGGTGTCTTCAAGCCTCTGTCTCCACTGAAGAAGCTGCAGCACCCTCTGGTGTCTGTAGAGAGAAGGTAAAAAAGCTTACAGCACCTGGTATTCCCAGGCGGTCTCCCATCCAAGTACTAACCAGGCCCGACCCTGCTTAGCTTCCGAGATCGGACGAGATCGGGCGTGTTCAGAGTGGTATGGCCGTAAGCCACTCTCACTCTCCAAAAAAGGCCTTTTACAGATGCCCTTGGATTGCGTGTCACTGTTTCGTCCAGGTAGGACGAAACAATGGTAGGATACGTCCAGGAACAAAGCAACTCCTCTCGACAGGATGAAAAATGAGCCTCCATGACAAGCCCTGCCGTCATCCGTTTTTACATGTCTAAGGCTTTCGCCGTATGAAAAAACAGCCATCAGTGGATTGGTGAGCGCTGACACATTACTGTCTCGGCAGCGTTTTCATTGATGCATTCAATTCGACCAAAGAATTACATGTTCAAAAGAGACAATCTGTCATGGCTGGGCTACTTTACACATACAATCGCAACCGGAGTGGAGGGAAATGTAGCATATTCCCCTCTGAAATGGAACGAAGTGGTAGTATAAAATGGCACGGAATGGAAGTAGGAGGTGAAGGAATAGTCATTTACATTCCTCCACCGTAACAGACAGCCCGTATAATGGCAAAACCAGACACGGGCTGCTGGTGTCTTCAAGCCTCTGTCTCCACTGAAGAAGCTGCAGCACCCTCTGGTGTCTGTAGAGAGAAGGTAAAAAAGCTTACAGCACCTGGTATTCCCAGGCGGTCTCCCATCCAAGTACTAACCAGGCCCGACCCTGCTTAGCTTCCGAGATCGGACGAGATCGGGCGTGTTCAGAGTGGTATGGCCGTAAGCCACTCTCACTCTCCAAAAAAGGCCTTTTACAGATGCCCTTGGATTGCGTGTCACTGTTTCGTCCAGGTAGGACGAAACAATGGTAGGATACGTCCAGGAACAAAGCAACTCCTCTCGACAGGATGAAAAATGAGCCTCCATGACAAGCCCTGCCGTCATCCGTTTTTACATGTCTAAGGCTTTCGCCGTATGAAAAAACAGCCATCAGTGGATTGGTGAGCGCTGACACATTACTGTCTCGGCAGCGTTTTCATTGATGCATTCAATTCGACCAAAGAATTACATGTTCAAAAGAGACAATCTGTCATGGCTGGGCTACTTTACACATACAATCGCAACCGGAGTGGAGGGAAATGTAGCATATTCCCCTCTGAAATGGAACGAAGTGGTAGTATAAAATGGCACGGAATGGAAGTAGGAGGTGAAGGAATAGTCATTTACATTCCTCCACCGTAACAGACAGCCCGTATAATGGCAAAACCAGACACGGGCTGCTGGTGTCTTCAAGCCTCTGTCTCCACTGAAGAAGCTGCAGCACCCTCTGGTGTCTGTAGAGAGAAGGTAAAAAAGCTTACAGCACCTGGTATTCCCAGGCGGTCTCCCATCCAAGTACTAACCAGGCCCGACCCTGCTTAGCTTCCGAGATCGGACGAGATCGGGCGTGTTCAGAGTGGTATGGCCGTAAGCCACTCTCACTCTCCAAAAAAGGCCTTTTACAGATGCCCTTGGATTGCGTGTCACTGTTTCGTCCAGGTAGGACGAAACAATGGTAGGATACGTCCAGGAACAAAGCAACTCCTCTCGACAGGATGAAAAATGAGCCTCCATGACAAGCCCTGCCGTCATCCGTTTTTACATGTCTAAGGCTTTCGCCGTATGAAAAAACAGCCATCAGTGGATTGGTGAGCGCTGACACATTACTGTCTCGGCAGCGTTTTCATTGATGCATTCAATTCGACCAAAGAATTACATGTTCAAAAGAGACAATCTGTCATGGCTGGGCTACTTTACACATACAATCGCAACCGGAGTGGAGGGAAATGTAGCATATTCCCCTCTGAAATGGAACGAAGTGGTAGTATAAAATGGCACGGAATGGAAGTAGGAGGTGAAGGAATAGTCATTTACATTCCTCCACCGTAACAGACAGCCCGTATAATGGCAAAACCAGACACGGGCTGCTGGTGTCTTCAAGCCTCTGTCTCCACTGAAGAAGCTGCAGCACCCTCTGGTGTCTGTAGAGAGAAGGTAAAAAAGCTTACAGCACCTGGTATTCCCAGGCGGTCTCCCATCCAAGTACTAACCAGGCCCGACCCTGCTTAGCTTCCGAGATCGGACGAGATCGGGCGTGTTCAGAGTGGTATGGCCGTAAGCCACTCTCACTCTCCAAAAAAGGCCTTTTACAGATGCCCTTGGATTGCGTGTCACTGTTTCGTCCAGGTAGGACGAAACAATGGTAGGATACGTCCAGGAACAAAGCAACTCCTCTCGACAGGATGAAAAATGAGCCTCCATGACAAGCCCTGCCGTCATCCGTTTTTACATGTCTAAGGCTTTCGCCGTATGAAAAAACAGCCATCAGTGGATTGGTGAGCGCTGACACATTACTGTCTCGGCAGCGTTTTCATTGATGCATTCAATTCGACCAAAGAATTACATGTTCAAAAGAGACAATCTGTCATGGCTGGGCTACTTTACACATACAATCGCAACCGGAGTGGAGGGAAATGTAGCATATTCCCCTCTGAAATGGAACGAAGTGGTAGTATAAAATGGCACGGAATGGAAGTAGGAGGTGAAGGAATAGTCATTTACATTCCTCCACCGTAACAGACAGCCCGTATAATGGCAAAACCAGACACGGGCTGCTGGTGTCTTCAAGCCTCTGTCTCCACTGAAGAAGCTGCAGCACCCTCTGGTGTCTGTAGAGAGAAGGTAAAAAAGCTTACAGCACCTGGTATTCCCAGGCGGTCTCCCATCCAAGTACTAACCAGGCCCGACCCTGCTTAGCTTCCGAGATCGGACGAGATCGGGCGTGTTCAGAGTGGTATGGCCGTAAGCCACTCTCACTCTCCAAAAAAGGCCTTTTACAGATGCCCTTGGATTGCGTGTCACTGTTTCGTCCAGGTAGGACGAAACAATGGTAGGATACGTCCAGGAACAAAGCAACTCCTCTCGACAGGATGAAAAATGAGCCTCCATGACAAGCCCTGCCGTCATCCGTTTTTACATGTCTAAGGCTTTCGCCGTATGAAAAAACAGCCATCAGTGGATTGGTGAGCGCTGACACATTACTGTCTCGGCAGCGTTTTCATTGATGCATTCAATTCGACCAAAGAATTACATGTTCAAAAGAGACAATCTGTCATGGCTGGGCTACTTTACACATACAATCGCAACCGGAGTGGAGGGAAATGTAGCATATTCCCCTCTGAAATGGAACGAAGTGGTAGTATAAAATGGCACGGAATGGAAGTAGGAGGTGAAGGAATAGTCATTTACATTCCTCCACCGTAACAGACAGCCCGTATAATGGCAAAACCAGACACGGGCTGCTGGTGTCTTCAAGCCTCTGTCTCCACTGAAGAAGCTGCAGCACCCTCTGGTGTCTGTAGAGAGAAGGTAAAAAAGCTTACAGCACCTGGTATTCCCAGGCGGTCTCCCATCCAAGTACTAACCAGGCCCGACCCTGCTTAGCTTCCGAGATCGGACGAGATCGGGCGTGTTCAGAGTGGTATGGCCGTAAGCCACTCTCACTCTCCAAAAAAGGCCTTTTACAGATGCCCTTGGATTGCGTGTCACTGTTTCGTCCAGGTAGGACGAAACAATGGTAGGATACGTCCAGGAACAAAGCAACTCCTCTCGACAGGATGAAAAATGAGCCTCCATGACAAGCCCTGCCGTCATCCGTTTTTACATGTCTAAGGCTTTCGCCGTATGAAAAAACAGCCATCAGTGGATTGGTGAGCGCTGACACATTACTGTCTCGGCAGCGTTTTCATTGATGCATTCAATTCGACCAAAGAATTACATGTTCAAAAGAGACAATCTGTCATGGCTGGGCTACTTTACACATACAATCGCAACCGGAGTGGAGGGAAATGTAGCATATTCCCCTCTGAAATGGAACGAAGTGGTAGTATAAAATGGCACGGAATGGAAGTAGGAGGTGAAGGAATAGTCATTTACATTCCTCCACCGTAACAGACAGCCCGTATAATGGCAAAACCAGACACGGGCTGCTGGTGTCTTCAAGCCTCTGTCTCCACTGAAGAAGCTGCAGCACCCTCTGGTGTCTGTAGAGAGAAGGTAAAAAAGCTTACAGCACCTGGTATTCCCAGGCGGTCTCCCATCCAAGTACTAACCAGGCCCGACCCTGCTTAGCTTCCGAGATCGGACGAGATCGGGCGTGTTCAGAGTGGTATGGCCGTAAGCCACTCTCACTCTCCAAAAAAGGCCTTTTACAGATGCCCTTGGATTGCGTGTCACTGTTTCGTCCAGGTAGGACGAAACAATGGTAGGATACGTCCAGGAACAAAGCAACTCCTCTCGACAGGATGAAAAATGAGCCTCCATGACAAGCCCTGCCGTCATCCGTTTTTACATGTCTAAGGCTTTCGCCGTATGAAAAAACAGCCATCAGTGGATTGGTGAGCGCTGACACATTACTGTCTCGGCAGCGTTTTCATTGATGCATTCAATTCGACCAAAGAATTACATGTTCAAAAGAGACAATCTGTCATGGCTGGGCTACTTTACACATACAATCGCAACCGGAGTGGAGGGAAATGTAGCATATTCCCCTCTGAAATGGAACGAAGTGGTAGTATAAAATGGCACGGAATGGAAGTAGGAGGTGAAGGAATAGTCATTTACATTCCTCCACCGTAACAGACAGCCCGTATAATGGCAAAACCAGACACGGGCTGCTGGTGTCTTCAAGCCTCTGTCTCCACTGAAGAAGCTGCAGCACCCTCTGGTGTCTGTAGAGAGAAGGTCAAAAAGCTTACAGCACCTGGTATTCCCAGGCGGTCTCCCATCCAAGTACTAACCAGGCCCGACCCTGCTTAGCTTCCGAGATCGGACGAGATCGGGCGTGTTCAGAGTGGTATGGCCGTAAGCCACTCTCACTCTCCAAAAAAGGCCTTTTACAGATGCCCTTGGATTGCGTGTCACTGTTTCGTCCAGGTAGGACGAAACAATGGTAGGATACGTCCAGGAACAAAGCAACTCCTCTCGACAGGATGAAAAATGAGCCTCCATGACAAGCCCTGCCGTCATCCGTTTTTACATGTCTAAGGCTTTCGCCGTATGAAAAAACAGCCATCAGTGGATTGGTGAGCGCTGACACATTACTGTCTCGGCAGCGTTTTCATTGATGCATTCAATTCGACCAAAGAATTACATGTTCAAAAGAGACAATCTGTCATGGCTGGGCTACTTTACACATACAATCGCAACCGGAGTGGAGGGAAATGTAGCATATTCCCCTCTGAAATGGAACGAAGTGGTAGTATAAAATGGCACGGAATGGAAGTAGGAGGTGAAGGAATAGTCATTTACATTCCTCCACCGTAACAGACAGCCCGTATAATGGCAAAACCAGACACGGGCTGCTGGTGTCTTCAAGCCTCTGTCTCCACTGAAGAAGCTGCAGCACCCTCTGGTGTCTGTAGAGAGAAGTCAAAAAGCTTACAGCACCTGGTATTCCCAGGCGGTCTCCCATCCAAGTACTAACCAGGCCCGACCCTGCTTAGCTTCCGAGATCGGACGAGATCGGGCGTGTTCAGAGTGGTATGGCCGTAAGCCACTCTCACTCTCCAAAAAAGGCCTTTTACAGATGCCCTTGGATTGCGTGTCACTGTTTCGTCCAGGTAGGACGAAACAATGGTAGGATACGTCCAGGAACAAAGCAACTCCTCTCGACAGGATGAAAAATGAGCCTCCATGACAAGCCCTGCCGTCATCCGTTTTTACATGTCTAAGGCTTTCGCCGTATGAAAAAACAGCCATCAGTGGATTGGTGAGCGCTGACACATTACTGTCTCGGCAGCGTTTTCATTGATGCATTCAATTCGACCAAAGAATTACATGTTCAAAAGAGACAATCTGTCATGGCTGGGCTACTTTACACATACAATCGCAACCGGAGTGGAGGGAAATGTAGCATATTCCCCTCTGAAATGGAACGAAGTGGTAGTATAAAATGGCACGGAATGGAAGTAGGAGGTGAAGGAATAGTCATTTACATTCCTCCACCGTAACAGACAGCCCGTATAATGGCAAAACCAGACACGGGCTGCTGGTGTCTTCAAGCCTCTGTCTCCACTGAAGAAGCTGCAGCACCCTCTGGTGTCTGTAGAGAGAAGTCAAAAAGCTTACAGCACCTGGTATTCCCAGGCGGTCTCCCATCCAAGTACTAACCAGGCCCGACCCTGCTTAGCTTCCGAGATCGGACGAGATCGGGCGTGTTCAGAGTGGTATGGCCGTAAGCCACTCTCACTCTCCAAAAAAGGCCTTTTACAGATGCCCTTGGATTGCGTGTCACTGTTTCGTCCAGGTAGGACGAAACAATGGTAGGATACGTCCAGGAACAAAGCAACTCCTCTCGACAGGATGAAAAATGAGCCTCCATGACAAGCCCTGCCGTCATCCGTTTTTACATGTCTAAGGCTTTCGCCGTATGAAAAAACAGCCATCAGTGGATTGGTGAGCGCTGACACATTACTGTCTCGGCAGCGTTTTCATTGATGCATTCAATTCGACCAAAGAATTACATGTTCAAAAGAGACAATCTGTCATGGCTGGGCTACTTTACACATACAATCGCAACCGGAGTGGAGGGAAATGTAGCATATTCCCCTCTGAAATGGAACGAAGTGGTAGTATAAAATGGCACGGAATGGAAGTAGGAGGTGAAGGAATAGTCATTTACATTCCTCCACCGTAACAGACAGCCCGTATAATGGCAAAACCAGACACGGGCTGCTGGTGTCTTCAAGCCTCTGTCTCCACTGAAGAAGCTGCAGCACCCTCTGGTGTCTGTAGAGAGAAGTCAAAAAGCTTACAGCACCTGGTATTCCCAGGCGGTCTCCCATCCAAGTACTAACCAGGCCCGACCCTGCTTAGCTTCCGAGATCGGACGAGATCGGGCGTGTTCAGAGTGGTATGGCCGTAAGCCACTCTCACTCTCCAAAAAAGGCCTTTTACAGATGCCCTTGGATTGCGTGTCACTGTTTCGTCCAGGTAGGACGAAACAATGGTAGGATACGTCCAGGAACAAAGCAACTCCTCTCGACAGGATGAAAAATGAGCCTCCATGACAAGCCCTGCCGTCATCCGTTTTTACATGTCTAAGGCTTTCGCCGTATGAAAAAACAGCCATCAGTGGATTGGTGAGCGCTGACACATTACTGTCTCGGCAGCGTTTTCATTGATGCATTCAATTCGACCAAAGAATTACATGTTCAAAAGAGACAATCTGTCATGGCTGGGCTACTTTACACATACAATCGCAACCGGAGTGGAGGGAAATGTAGCATATTCCCCTCTGAAATGGAACGAAGTGGTAGTATAAAATGGCACGGAATGGAAGTAGGAGGTGAAGGAATAGTCATTTACATTCCTCCACCGTAACAGACAGCCCGTATAATGGCAAAACCAGACACGGGCTGCTGGTGTCTTCAAGCCTCTGTCTCCACTGAAGAAGCTGCAGCACCCTCTGGTGTCTGTAGAGAGAAGTCAAAAAGCTTACAGCACCTGGTATTCCCAGGCGGTCTCCCATCCAAGTACTAACCAGGCCCGACCCTGCTTAGCTTCCGAGATCGGACGAGATCGGGCGTGTTCAGAGTGGTATGGCCGTAAGCCACTCTCACTCTCCAAAAAAGGCCTTTTACAGATGCCCTTGGATTGCGTGTCACTGTTTCGTCCAGGTAGGACGAAACAATGGTAGGATACGTCCAGGAACAAAGCAACTCCTCTCGACAGGATGAAAAATGAGCCTCCATGACAAGCCCTGCCGTCATCCGTTTTTACATGTCTAAGGCTTTCGCCGTATGAAAAAACAGCCATCAGTGGATTGGTGAGCGCTGACACATTACTGTCTCGGCAGCGTTTTCATTGATGCATTCAATTCGACCAAAGAATTACATGTTCAAAAGAGACAATCTGTCATGGCTGGGCTACTTTACACATACAATCGCAACCGGAGTGGAGGGAAATGTAGCATATTCCCCTCTGAAATGGAACGAAGTGGTAGTATAAAATGGCACGGAATGGAAGTAGGAGGTGAAGGAATAGTCATTTACATTCCTCCACCGTAACAGACAGCCCGTATAATGGCAAAACCAGACACGGGCTGCTGGTGTCTTCAAGCCTCTGTCTCCACTGAAGAAGCTGCAGCACCCTCTGGTGTCTGTAGAGAGAAGTCAAAAAGCTTACAGCACCTGGTATTCCCAGGCGGTCTCCCATCCAAGTACTAACCAGGCCCGACCCTGCTTAGCTTCCGAGATCGGACGAGATCGGGCGTGTTCAGAGTGGTATGGCCGTAAGCCACTCTCACTCTCCAAAAAAGGCCTTTTACAGATGCCCTTGGATTGCGTGTCACTGTTTCGTCCAGGTAGGACGAAACAATGGTAGGATACGTCCAGGAACAAAGCAACTCCTCTCGACAGGATGAAAAATGAGCCTCCATGACAAGCCCTGCCGTCATCCGTTTTTACATGTCTAAGGCTTTCGCCGTATGAAAAAACAGCCATCAGTGGATTGGTGAGCGCTGACACATTACTGTCTCGGCAGCGTTTTCATTGATGCATTCAATTCGACCAAAGAATTACATGTTCAAAAGAGACAATCTGTCATGGCTGGGCTACTTTACACATACAATCGCAACCGGAGTGGAGGGAAATGTAGCATATTCCCCTCTGAAATGGAACGAAGTGGTAGTATAAAATGGCACGGAATGGAAGTAGGAGGTGAAGGAATAGTCATTTACATTCCTCCACCGTAACAGACAGCCTGTATAATGGCAAAACCAGACACGGGCTGCTGGTGTCTTCAAGCCTCTGTCTCCACTGAAGAAGCTGTAGCACCCTCTGGTGTCTGTAGAGAGAAGTCAAAAAGCTTACAGCACCTGGTACTCCCAGGCGGTCTCCCATCCAAGTACTAACCAGGCCCGACCCTGCTTAGCTTCCGAGATCGGGCGTGTTTTTTTTTTTTAACTTTTTATTATCAAAAATACTTATTACAATGAAAACATCTTATGTACAACATGGAAAATTGAAAAATAAGGCACACACAACCATAATCATAACGTGGTGATAACAAAATACAGGAAATAAACCATGCCCTCTGTGTAGACTCACAATCTAAACTTAATACACATGAACTGACAAAGTCAGCGTGCAAACTCCCGTGCAAAAAGAAAATGCATACCAAAAACTCAAATGGATAAGCAAACAAACCAACAGAATACACACCCGGAGAGTTTAAAAGTCGCCGGGTGTTGAAAAAAATAATTCACGAGAAAACACGACAAATAATAAACCAACCCAAGAACATAGACACACACAAAGTAGAAGTAAATCAAACAACATGTTACAGAGTGCGCTGGGGGAGCAGGTGCAGCAGCGCAGTGCTGCCCTTTTTTTTTTTTTCCTGCTCCCCTGTCTTCCTGCAAGTCCAGTTTTGTATTGAGGCCTCAGAAGGCAAAGCTCAGGGCTCGCTCTGTGCCCTGCGTTCTCTCCTTGAAGAGAGTGTGATGGGGGCCCAGGCCACATTTAGCCCAGGCCGTCTTCTGGGTATGAAGCAGCCTCAGATGTGACTTGAGGCTGCTGATGAACAGTCCATTACTGTCAATAGATTTGGCGTTGTAAAGGGCAAAGTTTCTGGTTATCCAGATCGCTTTCCTGGCTTGAGCTAGGATCAGGTTTGTTAAGTTTTTGTTGCGGCCCTTTAAGTTCGTGTTGGTGCCGAACAGCTTGTGCCACTGCCACTGGGCCTCTGAGAGAGAGGGTAGGCGACAGTGTGTCTTCAACAGTTTCTTTACCGTGCTCCACAACGCAGTGTGGGCAGGGCAGTACAGAAATAAATGTTCCAGATCCTCATCTGCAGTGTTACAAACAGTACAGGTTCTACTATACAGGTGCTTGGCGATCTGGTGCAGGACGACGCCGGTGAATATCCTCCTGTGCCTGATCCGAAAGTCTAAATGGAAAGAGTGCGAGGTGTTCCCCGGGATGTCGATGTTGCGCCAGATAGTGTTGGTCTGTGTGTTGGGGAACGTGGAGTCCCAGTGCTTAATGGCAGCTGGGGTCTTGACGATTTTACTTACGAAGATATTGTACCACTCACGGGTTTTGACAGTTGACACGCTCACCGGCGGGTCCTTCAGACACAGGAGGAAACCCAGGGCATCGTCCTGCACCAGACCACTCTTCCCTTTCAGGAGAGCCCGCCACCTCCCGTCCATGCCGGAGAGGAGCTTGTGGCCGAGCTCCCTGATGGTCTTTTTCTTCACTGCAATCTGCCTGTTTCTCAGAAAAGCACATACATTATTGCAATCAAACTCGCCGTTTCTGTTAATCACCTGCCCCACCTTGGTGAGGCCGGCGGATGACAGGCTTTTGCACAATAACACCCTCCCTCCCCACATAAAAAAGGGGCTGGAGAGGAAAGGTAACCGCATCACATGCTCTTTCGTGTTGCACTCTGGCTTGAGGTGGGGCAGCAATTTGCCCCAAGCCTCCAAGGCTTCCTGGTAGAAGCCTGGCAGGCCGCCAAAGTCCTTTCTGGGAGAGGAGACACACAAGTTGAGTGTGCTCCTCTCACCGTACTCGGACAGGCGACCCGCCAGTGTGTCCATCCAGGGAGCCTGCCTGGCCGGATTCAAAAATCTGCTAATAATTTTGACCCTGAGTGCGTCTCTTTTCGCACTGATATCAATTAGTCCTAAGCCCCCCTCCCTTCTCTTAGCTACTAACGTGCTGTGAGCAATCGAATTTCCCTTACTCTTCCATAAAAAGGAAGAGATGATGCTGTTCAGCGAATTTAGCGCCCAATTTGGCAGCTCACAGTTGCCCAAAACATGTGTAATTTTTGACAACATTAAAGCATTAGATACGGTTACCTTACCTCTCAGGCTAAGTCCCCGTGCCCTCCACAAATTCACATCGCTGTGAATTTTTTTGATCAGTTCTGACCAGGTTCTATCCCTGGCTCTTCCCTCGTCAGTCCCAATGTATACTCCCAGTATCTTCTTCTCCCCCTGCACTTCCTGGAAGCCCCATTTATTGTAGGTGGCCCGCTGCCCACCACAGAACATGATGTCTGTCTTGTCCCTGTTTATTTTTGCGCCTGCTGCTTCCTCATAGGTTTTGATATGCTCGAGGGCACAGTCGACACTGCTGCTATCCGCCACTAGAATGTTCAAGTCATCCGCATATTGCGCCATTTTGATCTCGTTCCCAGCGGGGGGTGATTATGCCTTTGATGTTAACGTCGTTCCGAATTGAGATCGCCAGTGGCTCAACCGCGATGCTGTACAGTACAGAGGACATCGGGCATCCCTGTCTAACTGACCTGTGTAGTGGGAAACCCTCCGTGAGGGACCCGTTGCATTTGATCCTGCTGGAGCTATCCCTATACAGTAGTTTGATCCAGTTTATTATTGTCTCACCAAAGCCAAACGTGCTCAAGGTGCTCCAAAGAAAATCGTGATCTACCCTGTCAAAAGCCTTCTCCATGTCTACACCAACTAAAATTCCACCCTGCGTGCACATCTGCCTCACCGTGTCCCTAACTGTCCCCACTGTGTCTGCAATGTCTCGTTCTGGAATACTGTATGCCTGTGATATGTTAATGACTGACCCTACTACCGTTTTTAATCTGTTTGCAATGATTTTGGAGAGGATTTTGTAATCTGTATTGAGTAAGCTGATTGGCCTGTAGTTCTGAATCCTATCTCTCCCTCCCTTGTTTTTGTATAAGAGAGTGATGATGCCTTGCGAAAACTGGCCCGGGGTGCTCTGGTCGTGCTCAAACTGTAAAAACAGCTTGTGGAGTAGCGGTGCCACCAGGTGGCTGAAGTGGAGAAAGAACTCTCCAGGGAGCCCATCGCTCCCCGGGCTCTTCCCCCTCCCCAGCCCCCCAATGGCCCGCTCCACCTCCTCCAGAGTCAGCTTCCCATCGCAGAAGACCCTGTCTGCCGCTGAGAGTTTTTTATTGATGCCCCCCAGTAGCAGTGCCGACTGTGCCCCGTCGCAATCCTGTTTTGAAAATAGTTTTCTGTAATATTCGGTGACAATATTCAGAATCGTTTCTGGGTCAGAGGTTTTATCCCCTGCCTCGTCAGTTAAAGCGCGGATGGTCGCGTTATCTTGCCTTTTCTTTTCCAGGCCGAGGAAGAATGCCGTGCACTTCTCCCCCTCTAATATTTCTTGCACGCGACACCTAATTGCCGCGCCTCTACACCTCTTTATTTCGAGTTCTTTAAGCTTGCTGGTATATAACTGGTAGTTTTCAGAGGGCCAGTCTGGATTGCTCTCCATCATTCTGGCCTCAAAGGCGAGGAGGTCTTTTAAAGCGCGCTCCTCCACCTGTTCTGACCACCTTTTGTTTTTGCTATAGTTTATGGAGATCTTTTTGATTTTTTCCTTTAAGCCGTTCCAGCCTGCTGTGTAGTCCCCATTACTATCGAGTTCGCTCTGAGAATTGATTAAGACGGTTCTGATTTTCCGGGTGAAGCCCTCATCCTCTAAGAGGCTGGTATTGAAGCACCACGTGCCTCCTCCTCGTATTTTGTTGGACTGTCCTAGCTGTACAAGTAATGAAGCATGGTCGCTCCAGATGTTATACTTGTAGGAGATTTCTGCGAGGTCTCTGATTGCGCCTGAAGAGGTGAGACAGAAGTCTACCCTAGACTGCTTCAGCCTGCCTCCCACAACCTGTCTTCGCGAGTACACTCTCGCCCCAAGGTTAAGAGCCCTCCACGCGTCGATCAGGTTGTGGTCGGCCATGATGTCCAGCAGTTTGGTGCGGCTGCAGTCATTTTTATAGGTGTTGTTCCTGGAGACGTCGGTCTTCGACAGCACTACATTGAAGTCGCCTACAATCACTACATTCTCATTAAGCCATTTCGTAAGTTTGGAGAAGAACACACCTCTCCTGTTCTCATTGTTAGGGGCGTATATATTAATAATTCTATACATGCTCTTATTTGTTAAGGTGATATCTATAATTAACACCCTACCCTCATTGTCCTTATGGATTATGGTTTTATCTACTATTATATTATCGCCACGCGTCATGATAGCTACCCCACTCGACCTGTTGGTACCTTCGCATGAGTCACAAAACCCTCCCCAGATTTTTGCAGCTTTTTTTGCAAGAGCCCCGTCCCACCACGTCTCCTGAAGGCACAGGATGTTACTTTTGCATTCTTTTAAAACTGCCTCCATTTTAACTTGGCTCCGAAGGCCATTAACATTTAGGGAGGTTAGTGTCAGCATGAGAGCGAATCGAATAGAGAAGCTGGAGACTGGCATCTGGCTATTTTAAATCTTCTTTTGGAATTTCCCGATTTTAGATTTCAGTCTGCTCTGTCTCAGCTCTTTTCTTTTGCCTATTGTGATAAAGTCCGAGTCTGTATCTGACAAGTGGCTATCAGAATCATCGTCGTCAAGCCCGGGGAATATTCTGCCCTGAGTGCCCCTCGCCAGACTGATTCTGCGGGGCAGACCTGAGCTGGCGGGTTTTGGCTCAGAGGGCTCGGGCTGATACGGCTGCAGCTGCGATTCCTCCACCACCATTTGGGAGTCTCTGTCTTGCATGAGCGCTTCAAGCACTTCGCTCGCAGCGCCCGAGACAGCAGCGGGATTCTGGGTGCCACACAGCTCCGGACTAGCGCTGAGCGCCTCCTCCTGCCCGAGGAGAGCGTCTCTGCTGCCCTTCATTCCGCTCACGCCCAGGTTTTGGAGGCTGAGCCTGTGTTTCGCACCCGTACTCCCCGCTCCGCTCAGAGTCGCTGCAGCAGCGGCAGGTGTATTCTCCACCCCCGCTTGTGCATCCGCCACTCTGACAGTCGACAATCCCGGTTCTTCGTCCGGAGTCGCCGGGCCGGCAGGCTCCTCGGTGGAGTTAGACACCACATCATCAGAATAGAACTTCTCAGACTCAGATGTTTCATCATCTAGCCCACTTTCGCTGTTACAGATACAGTCGGACATTTTGTTTAAGCAAACTTTACATTTATTGGGTGCTGTGACACTACACTCCCGCGCGTAATGGCCCTGCGCGCCGCATTTGTGACACGTAAACTCGGGGCAATCTCTCAGGATGTGGCCCGGCTGGATGCACAGCCGACACACCCGCACTTGCCTGTCGTGAATGACGCGGAAATACTCGGATCCATTATGAGTGGTGAATTTGGTGGAGTATGGTAAAGACTGCACCTTCTCGTTAAACTTCACCTTCATATACCTTGTGCCATCCGCGATGTTGGTGCCGGGCCACATCCTGCGCCGTATGCTGGAGACGGCGGAGACTCCCCATGTCTGCAGCTTCTCCAGCACCTCCTCATCCGTGACATAGGCCGGGAGGTTGAGGAAGGAGACGACCATCTCATTGTCACAGAGAGGTTTCGCCATTACCACCACCTCCCCCACCTTGAGCCCCTCCATTAGTCTGTCCTTCCCTGCTGCACTCGCCATCGTGAGTTCGTATGTGCGGTCTGCCACAACCCTGCAGGCCAGCAGCCCACCGCACGCCCCGATCACCGCCCGCATCAGCTCCGCCGTGGAGACCTTCTCGGTCCCCTGCAGCTGGACGCAGGCCGTCAGCTCCTTCGCATAGGTCCGCGCCGCCATTTTCCGTCCATCGCCGCCGTTCTCGTCCGCCGCGCCTGCACCGCGTGGCCGTTGTCCGCCCTTCTGTACCGCCGTCATGCTCGTCGCGCCTTTGTCCGTCGTCCGTCCGTCCTTCCCGTCATCCTTTGTCTGCTTGGGCCCCGTCCGTTCCATGTCGACCACCATATTGTCCGTTCTGGTCTCTTTCAGTGGCTGAAGAGACATGTGTAAAAAATAAAAGTTTGAAAAAAAAGCTCAAAAGGGCGACTCTACCCCAGACAGTGAGCCCACTGCTGGGGGAGGAATTGAAAACACGAAAGAAAAGCGCTCACAAAAGGTGAGGAAGAGGGTAGAAGAAGTAAAAAAGAAAAGTTCAAACAAAAGCAGAGCACGCTGCTCTCTCACGCAGCTGCTGCAGCCTCGCTGTCTCAGTCGCAAATGACACACTCCTGCACACACGCGCTCCTCTCCTGGCGGTTCAGAGTGGTATGGCCGTAAGCCACTCTCGCTCCCCAAAACAGGCCTTTTACAGATGCCCTCGGATTGCGTGTCACTGTTTCGTCCGGGTAGGACGAAACAATGGTAGGATACGTCCAGGAACAAAGCGAATCCTCTCAACGGGATGAAAAATGAGCCTCCATAACAAGCTCTGCCGTCACCTGTTTTTACATGTCTAAGGCTTCCGCTGGATGAAAAAACAGCCATCAGTGGATTGGGGAGCGCTGACACATTATTGTCTCGGCAGCGTTTTCATTGATGCATTCAATTCGGCCAAAGAATTACATGTTCAAAAGAGACAATCTGTATGTGTAAAGTAGCCCAGCCATGACAATCGCAACCGGAGTGGAGGGAAATGTAGCATATTCCCCTCTGAAATGGAACGAAGTGGTAGTATAAAATGGCATGGAATGGGAGTAGGAGGTGAAGGACTAGTCATTTACATTCCTCCACCGTAACAGACAGCCTGTGTAATGGGAAAACCAGAAACGGGCTGCTGGTGTCTTCAAGCCTCTGCCTCCACTGAAGAAGCTGCAGCACCCTCTGGTGTCTGTCGAGAGAAGTCAAAAAGCTTACAGCACCTGGTATTCCCAGGCGGTCTCCCATCCAAGTACTAACCAGGCCCGACCCTGCTTGGCTTCCGAGATCGGACGAGATCGGGCGTGTTCAGAGTGGTATGGCCGTAAGCCACTCTCGCTCCCCAAAACAGGCCTTTTACAGGTGCCCTTGGATTGCGTGTCACTGTTTCGTCCAGGTAGGGCGAAACAATGGTAGGATACGTCCAGGAACAAAGCGAATCCTCTCAACGGGATGAAAAATGAGCCTCCATAACAAGCTCTGCCGTCACCTGTTTTTACATGTCTAAGGCTTCCGCTGGATGAAAAAACAGCCATCAGTGGATTGGGGAGCGCTGACACATTATTGTCTCGGCAGCGTTTTCATTGATGCATTCAATTCGGCCAAAGAATTACATGTTCAAAAGAGACAATCTGTATGTGTAAAGTAGCCCAGCCATGACAATCGCAACCGGAGTGGAGGGAAATGTAGCATATTCCCCTCTGAAATGGAACGAAGTGGTAGTATAAAATGGCATGGAATGGGAGTAGGAGGTGAAGGACTAGTCATTTACATTCCTCCACCGTAACAGACAGCCTGTGTAATGGGAAAACCAGAAACGGGCTGCTGGTGTCTTCAAGCCTCTGCCTCCACTGAAGAAGCTGCAGCACCCTCTGGTGTCTGTCGAGAGAAGTCAAAAAGCTTACAGCACCTGGTATTCCCAGGCGATTCTCCATCCAAGTCCCTAAGCGGCCCTCAGCCGACCAATGGTTGAGCAAAGCTGAGCAACGATCAGCCAATGGTTGAGCAATGCTGAGCAGAGCTGAGCGCGATCAGCCAATGGTTGAGCAATGCTGAGCAGAGCTGAGCGCTCAACAGACCAATCATTGAGCGAGGACTGGATACGTCATCTAATATATTCATATATTCACGGCGGCCCCTGACGGTGAATGCCATTGTCAACGTCTTTTCACTCAGGTAAATTTTAGTCTCTTCATCCTTTGCTAGTTAGTTAGACATTTGTAAGGCATGTATTAAGCAGTATCGATTTGGTAGAACGATAAAAGATGCGGGGCTCGGCTTGTTAATGTGTAATGCTATCGTACTGACAGCTTGCCGGTAAGCTGGGTGCCTGCCAGCCGAGCTAGCGGTAACGGCTAACGGGACTGTTGACAGAGAGTTGAAAACGAACAAACATCTCATAAAAAGTGTACTCTTAGAACAACGTTTTCTTAGGATTAATCCATAATTCGTTGCATTTTTTTTTAGTTTGGGGGCTATCAATAAAGTTTTCTGTCATGGTTCATCCGCCTCCTCAGTCAGCCACCGCCCCCCTCACCTGAGGTTAACAGCGGTCAGCTACGTTGGATCTTTTACAAAATTAAACGGTATAGCGGGTGATAGAAGTGTTATTCTGTCATTATGATCAAAAACGCATCTGTGTGGTGACCGAGGGACGCACCACTTTCCTGAAAAACATTGAATTGTTTGATTCGATTTAATTGTCTGACCAGAACAGTATAGTGCGCCCATAAATGATTTAAAAACATAATCAGACTGTGTGTTTGCCACCTGTAGTGAAGTAACTTAGTGTTTATTGTGCTCTCAGAACTGTGTTTGTTTTAGAACTGTTTACCAGCATAACTTGCATTGTAAAAACATGATCAGTTAGTTTACAAACTTGGCTAGGGCTTCATATTTTGATATTAATCCATATCAATTAATCATGCATAAAGTAGTCCCATACACTGGGAGAAAAGGAAGATGATGAGAAGAATTGGGCATCTGGGAGGGTTGGAGGGAGGCAAAAGATAAGAACATGAGAAGACATTACATGCCCGAGACCATTAAAATTATGATTCACAAATATAACAGTTAAGTAAGCAGTGATACGCGCTGTTGGCTGTTTAGGACAAATGAACAAGAAAGGTAAGCACAATAAATGATTCCCTGTGCAGGACTTTTTGAATGATATGGCGAATAAAGTTGTGATTTATGGTGGCATGGTATGAGTTGCATACAGGCAAAAAAAATAAATCATGTGTTAGTGTTATGTGTATGTCTGATGTTTATGTCAAAGCAATTTTTAGTATAGATATATTTAATATAGTGAAGTATAGATCTATACTGTACTATATCAAATCAATTAAATATATCTACACTATAGTAAATATTATTGTAAATCTAAATGATCTGCTTTTAGTTTTACTCATATTTATTCATGTTTCACTGTAGCAGATGGAACATGGAGAAGCCTAGACATCAGTGCAGCGTGTGTGACAAGACTTTCACAGAGAAGTCCAACCTGACGAGGCACAAGAAGATTCATTTTGCCAGGGAGAGCTTCGACTGTGATGTCTGTGGGAAAAGCTTCACCACCAAACCATCGCTGGTCAGTCATCAGAAGCAGCACCAGTACCCTAACATCTGTCTGTACCGGCAAGGAGAAGCCAGGCTGCAGTGTACAGATGCAGCAAGGTCTGTGGCAGAGGCCCC
This sequence comes from Lagodon rhomboides, assembly GCA_039737535.1. Classification (NCBI taxonomy): domain Eukaryota; kingdom Metazoa; phylum Chordata; class Actinopteri; order Spariformes; family Sparidae; genus Lagodon; species Lagodon rhomboides. The sequence continues at coordinate 39,759 of CM077804.1, forward strand.
TGGCAGTGTAGAGGACCCTACATGGCTGGATGCTGTGAAAGCAGAGGCGGCTGCCAAGAAGTCCGGGGGTGAAATGTGGAAAGGCCAGCTGGTCATCGTGTTCGGGAAGTACGCTGGTCAGACATTCAGGTGGCTTCTTGAAAATGATGTCGGCTGGCTAGTATGGTTGCTGTTTGAGTACTGCCAGAAGGGAGAGAAGAACGAGCTGCTGAAGTGGCAAAAGGAGCGATTGCTGGAGTACGCAAAGGAGTTCCCTCCTGTCACATGGCATCTTGACAGGAGGTTGAAGGTAAGATAAACTCAGTTACCTTTTAGACCTGAGTAATTGATGTTAAGCAGTAATCAGTAGTAGTAAAAAATATTATTTTATGAGATTATTCTATGGTTGTGTTTTATTTCCTGCAGAAACAGCAATCGAAGAAAGACCGGGCTCCTCCAACCGTCTCCGACCTCTCACAGCAGGATCCCAAATATGTCAGCGATGCAGAGTTGTTGGCTGCTGCAGGTAGTAATATTATGCTGAAATGAACATGAAATGACTTTGTATTATGCTGTGGAGCTGCTAGGTGTTTGTGACATGTGAAATTGATAAGTATGTATCAAGCAATGCAGTTGATACATTTTTGTGGTATTATCCTCTTCAGAGAATGTCCTTGATGAGTCCGAGGTGTCGGTCTCCATGCAGCTGACCACCTGGGGAGACCTCACCAGTTCTGTGTGCCAGGACTCTGACAACAGCGCCGGCCAATCAGCTCTCCTCCCCCTCCAAGGTCACGGCTTCTTTGAAGGGACAGTACAAAAGGATTGCAGACCGAGTCCGAGACGACCCCATCCTCAGCGGTCTAGCCATTCCTCTGCCCAACTTGAACGCCAAGTCCATCTCCACCTTCATTGCGAAGGAGGAGAAAAAGGCCAACTACATGGCAACGGTACTGCCGAAGGTAACGCCTCACCTGAAAGTGCTGTCGGAGGCACCGTTTCCAGAAGCTCCTGCGCTGCCAACATCCCTCCCACCACCAGATCGGCCTCAAGTCCAGTACCAGCATCTTCATCACGAGGCTGGAAAAAGGCGTGGTGAGAAGCGGAGGTAAGTTGTCATAAGCACTTTGTTTCACCTGTTGGCTGTGGAGAGCAAAGAGCACACATGTCATATCAGTACTCATCACATGTGTGTTTTATATTTCCAGGTTATTTGTTGAAGAGCCAGAACTGACCCCTGTGAAGTGGCCCACTCAGCCAAAGCCTACGGCGTCCTCCCACATTCAGCCAAAGCCTACCTCGTCCACCCACATTCAGCCAAAGCCTGCTGCGTCCACCTACCAACCACCCACTGTGTCTGCAGCACCCATACTCCTGGTTCTTCCTGCACAGCCACAGGCTCCCTCCATCCTATTTCGTGGGCCACCATGCAGTCAGAGCTTTGTACCTGTAGCACAGCCCCCTGCACCAACAGTGAAGCCATTCATGCCAAACAAGTCCTTGCGGCCATGTGGGGCTTGCCATGTGCCTAATTGTGGTGGACAGCGTAAGAGGTACACACCCAAAGCAGACAAAACAGCTGGAAGCATCCAGAAAATATTTTCCTATTGCCCGTCGGCTAGGAAATCCCCCACCTCTGGATTTGAAAATGTGGTGTACGACAGCTTTGAACACTTCAAAAGTGTGGTGGATGCAGAGTTAGAAAAGAGGAAAACTCTGTAAATAACTGTAAATAACTGTAAATATCTGTGTAAATAACTTACCTGTGTGATGCCACTTCTCCTGTAAGAGAAAGAGAAAAAAGCTTGTTTGTTTTTGTTTGTTTGAGCCAAAGTTTTCAAAGTGTTTTAAAGTGCTTTAGCAAGTAGGATCTATTTATTTATATAGTTTTAAAAAATGCACTTTATAGTTTTACTTAAGAATGTTCTTGTCTTCTTTTAAAATTATTTATATTGTTGTTAAAATGCACTTTGTAGTATGTTTTTTATACAAACATGTTCTGGTCTGTGTTCAATATCCAGTCCAATCTAACCTCAATCACTTTAACCTTAATCAGTTTCAATCAAACACAATCAGTTTACAGACCCTTTATTGTTAGTTTATGTTCAAATAATCTGTGTTTTTGTCATGCGTGTTGTTTGTATGTCTTTGTCAGCTCCATGTTTAACTACGTAAATGTTTGTAAATGTTAGTAAATGTTTGTCTCTCGTCTTGTCTCGTCTTCTCGCTCGTAGATCTGTACCTTGTCGTGGTGAGCGGGCTTTTAAACTAAACAGATCTTGTTTACTTGTAAAGAATAAAATATGAATAAAAGTATTATGAACGTATTTCAAGTATTTTGGAGTCTCTGTATGCTTGGGTTTCACTATGGTATTTTTTTCAAAGCAATACATCAAGCAATACATCAAATACACATTGTGCTGGCTGCACCCCCATGGTGATCATTACAATGAGTTGTGTGAACAGCTCAGATGTCTTCCAGACAAAGCGAGAATACATTGAATACATTCTTACACCCTTTATAGAGTTCAGTCCAAAAATGTAATAATTGTGCACTTTTCCACTTGACTATATAAATCTCATCAGTCTACATAACCGCAAACTATGCAAATTATGCAAATTATGCAAAAGCATTCAGCAGACAAGTGGATTTCAATTATCTAGGCCTTATCCATGACATTTCTGTAAATAAAACTTGAGGCCAGTGAACACTAGGGGGCGTGCTCCTTTTTGATCATTTTAGCATCGATCCCAGGGTGAGCAATAGGGACTTGGGGGGGTCATGAGCCATTCCCAGGCGGTCTCCCATCCAAGTACTAACCAGGCCCGACCCTGCTTAGCTTCCGAGATCGGGCGTGTTTTTTTTTCTCTCTTTTATTATCAAAACAGTGCAGTTTATCCAGACATTACACACTATTTACATAAAGGCCAGCTTTGCACTGAAATCATTTTAAAAACAATTTAGAAATTAAATACTAGATCATCCTCTCCTGTGATGATCATCAGGTTTGCATTGTCTTCAAAAGTCTTTTGAAGTGTACTGGTTTGGCTGTGTATATGGTTCTTATGTAATGTTTCAGTGAATTAATGAACAATGTCCATCTGTCAATGCCTTTGTTTTCATATAGTTTATAGTTCCTTGCAGTATAGATGGTGTATCTTGTGGTTGCCAGCAGAATGTTAATTAATTGATTGTTTATGCCTCTAACCTTTTCTGTTAGTCCGAAGAGTAGAGTCCACTTCCCGTCATCACCGTTTGGGATTCTGAGGCCGCAACACTCCTTAAGAAGATTCTTCACCTGCTCTGTGAAACGGATGCAGACGGAACATAGGAGAAAGAGGTGGTCTATATCTTCCTCTTTCTCTTTGCATACAGTACAGCCTCTCCCATAAACATTTTTATTGATTTGGTGCAGGCAGGGGCGCTGCCAGGGATTTTGGGCCCCATGAAAAGAAATCTAATTAGGCCCTTGTATAGGCCAGCGAAAAAATTTGATGCTGTTTATACAAAACTATGCATTTTAATGATATTTTTGACTATTATTCCCATATTTGTGAAAAGAACAACATGACAGTTACTTGGTTACTGCTCATTGTCTCCCTTGTAGTCCTGCATGCAAGTCTAATTTATGTCCACAACTATAGACTCACAGGTGGTGGCATTGGATGTGGGGTGAAAACTACATATTAGGGATGTTAACCGATGACCGTTTGACCGATGGTTGACCGTATCAACGTTAACCGATCAATCTTGTCGGTTAAAAAAAAAAAAAAGAAAAAAGAAAAACCTAATTTTTCGTTTATTTAATGTTCTTTTTAAGAATTGCTGTAGGCCAGTGTTGTCTGTTATGTTTTAGGAGAAGTTGAAGAAGAACGGCACAACGGCCGTTTTTCCACTGACAGTACCAGCTCGCCTCGCCACGGCTTAGCGTGGCTCTACTTGGTTTGGTTTCAGACACGTTGCGTTTACATCTAGAATTACTATCTCTTCAACGTGGGCGGCTCGTCATCAATGTGAGCGGGTCGTCATCAGTGACGTACTTATCCACACGACACATAAATAGACTAGCTGTGGGCTACGCAAAACACAACAATGGAGGACTTGGAGCTGATGTTGCACTTGCTGCTCAGTCTGTGGATTGTGTTGACATAGCTAAAGAAAAGTACGAGAGAAGGCTGCAGGCGTTTAGGCAAAACATGCTCAAAGACGACGAGAGAATTTCAGATTTAGCGGTAGCGGTTGTCAGGCTCGGACATCGCGCTCGTCATGAGTCGTCAAGTGGCGTCACTCTCTGACCAATCAGTGGCCGGCTGCCAGCTTACGTCACACAGAAGTATCAGCTCAGCTCGGTTGGAACTTATACGGAGACGATACTAAAAAAGTACCACTTTAGCAGGTACCTGGTACCAGATTTCGGTAACGGGAACGCAAAAAAGGCGAGCTAAGTTGAGGCAAGGCGAGCTGGTACTGTCGGTGGAAAAACAGCGGACTCCATGTTTCGCGCTGTGGGGGATTTAAAAAAAGTGACGTGAGTGGAAGGGCGGGGCCGGGGCAGAGTGTGTGTGTGAGTTGGAGGCAGAACGGGAGAGAGATAAGCAGAGAAATAGCAGGCGGCTGGCGCGGCTCGAAGTGGCTGTTATTTCAAATTGCACATTTTAATCTGATCGGTTAACCGGTTAATGAGGCTCGGTGGTCGGTCAAGAATATTTTTAATTTTCGCCATCCCTAATACATATGTGAGGCTATATGGTCGTTGTGATTTAATCTTCTGATTTCCAGAAAATATAAACTGTTTCTGTGATTGTATTGAGAGTTGTATTGAGTCACACAGTCTGCATGCACCAGAAATGAGTATCCTTGAGTATCTGTTCGGATGAAGTATCATGCTTAATTCAAGTAATTATCATTTCCAAGGTATAAGACAAAGCTAAACCTCTCAACCTGCTTATATCATATAGACCTTGATTATGAGACACCCCCCTTTTTCTCTTTTTGAAACATTTTTTGAAGACTAAATCGTATATTTATAAAGAAAATAATTAAATCTGACTAGAATGCACCAGTAATAGTAACACACTGAAAAAAAAGAGGGTAACGTGATATATTTAAATGAAATTGTCTTGTTTGAATAGGCCAGAAATTAATCTGCAGCCTAATGGTAGGCCTAATTTCTAACATAATTTAATCCATTCAAATGTGAAAAACAGAACGGCATGTTTATTTTAACTAGACAATTCCCCTGCTGGGAATCGCAAGAGTGGGCTGTGCGGTTTGGCCCCGCCGTGACTATGAAAACGACAAAAGCTGCCAAAAAGTCAAAGCCCACGTCGATGGCCTGGACTTGTCTCTACATTTTAAAGTTTGAATGGTGTCTCTAGGTCAAAGTATGCCAGAGGAGTGTGTGTGTGTGTGTCTGTGTGTGTGTGTGGCTGTGTCCGAAATCACCCCCTCATTCCCTACTCCCTAGTCACTACATAGGGAGTCCAACATAGTGGACTATATAGTGAGCTCAACGGCAGAAAGAAAACGCAACTTTCGGACACTACTCAGGCGCCGTTAATGACGTCACTGCTGTCACGCAGTTGCAACGTCATACGTCAACGCCGGTAAAACGCCGGTAAAACACCGGTTAAATACTAAATTATATAGTGAGTATTTAAAAGGTTTACCGTTAAAATTGACTCAAAACACAAGCATTTTAATGTACATCCCGATTATATATTAAATATATATTAAATATATTATATACAAATGTATATATATACACACCATTTTCGCGCCACATCTTACGTCTCTTTGTTCGTTTTGTTTCTTATAGTGTGCGATTAAGACCTACAGACAGACCCCATTTACCTAGTATTTTGTATCCCAAAAATGCCACAACACGTAAATTTATCTGTATTTGTACTCACCATCATCCAGATGATACTGATTAGAAGAAGATATAGAATTGAGCAAACAAGAAGAAGAAGAGTGAGATTTGCGGCTCTTGCTAACCTAGCAAGACGTCGTCAGATTGTAAGTATAAAGATGAAGGATTTTAGACATCTAAATAATTGATGTATTGTCTAATAAATCTAAATAATTGATGTATTGTCAGTGTCAATAATTCAGCCAATAATTCACTCGTATTGTCAGACTACGCTCCCTCCTGTGGAAACAGACATGACACAACTTTGTTCTTAAATCAGATTAGATGGATAGATAAACAGTCACTTTATTCATCCCTTAGAGGAAATGCAGGTGTCCAGTAGCTCATAAGAAGATACATGACTAAATAAGTTACAAATAAATATGATTGCACATTTCACTTTATGATACTATATTATCAGTTTTATTAATTTTTTTTACAGTGTGAACAACCTACTCAGTACTGTAGACTGAACAACCAGCTCCCTGTTTTGGCCTTATATTTTGATGGCCAAAGTGACCTCCGCCCGGACTTCCGCCTCTCCAGACCCACAGTGGCCCATCTTGTCCACACCCTCCGCTGTCCGTTTGACCATGGCTGGGGTCATGCCGTTGAGGTTCTTGTATTCTTGTTTTGGCTGGCGAGTGCAACATCCTACCGTGTTGTGTCCAGAGCGTTTGGCATCCCACGGTCCACTGTGCATGATGTCATCCACAGGTTGCTGAAAAAATAATAAAGATTAAGAACAGAGTCATCCACTTTTCGCCCCCTGATGACCTGCAACAAGTTGGTGCTGGCTTCACACACTTGGCTGGATCACCAGCATTCGCCAGGGTTGTCGGCAGCATTGATGGCTGCCATGTTCGCATAAAGCCACCCAGTGCAGATGCTCAGTGTTATTTTAATAGAAAATTGTTTTACTCAATACAGTTGCAAGCTGTGTGTGACCACCGGTGCCAATTTTTGGACATATTTGTCGGCTATCCTGGGTCAGTGCATGACTCAAAGTCCTCAAAAACAGCCCTCTGTATGTCCAGAGCCTGTACCCACCTGAGGGCTACTGCATCCTAGGGGATGGTGGATACCCCTGTATTTCCCAACCAGTTGCCCTTGTAACTCCCTACAGAGAGCCTGTGAGAGGTGTGGTTGCTGGACGGTTTAACCGGCACCATGCAAAGGCCAGTTCAGTCATCGAACGGGCCTTTGGCATCATGAAAACCAGATGGCGAGCGGTATTCTTCAAGGCTCTCGAGGTGCAGCCCACATTTGCCGTCAAGGTGATTGCCTGTTGTGCCATTCTGCACAACCTGCGCATCAGGGATGGCGACATACTGGAGCCTTTGGAAGAGGCTCCAGATGACAGAGGGGAACAGCCTCAGCAGGACCAGCACTGTGGGGAACAGCTGCGTGGGCATATTGCTGCTGCACTGTAGTGTTGCTTTCGTCAACGAAAATTATGACTAAATATCGTCGTCAACGAACCTTTATCACCTGAGGAAAACAAGACGAGACGCAACGAAAATGCTGGTCATGTGACGATAACGATAATAAAATATATAAGGCAATATTGTGGACGAATAAAAACGAGACTAAATGTGGTTTACAAAATAAAAACTATGCTAAAATGTGTCTTCATTTTCGTTGACCAAAACGAGACGAGACGAAATGTTATATCAAAAATCCTTAACCCTCTGGGGTCGACGGACGCACCGGCGCGTCCAAATCACGTGACCGCTTTAAGACGACGGAGCAGCGAGATGCAGCCTCACTGATTCTCCGTTTCAACTTGTGGCGAAAGTGCGGACTTCAAACTATATACCAGTTTTTAAATTCTGTTGATAGGACGAGTAAAACCGGACTTGTGATAAATAATGTACGCGGCGCTTTTTCGCGAATTTTGCCGCTAAGTTTAGTGCGTGTTTGGTGCAGGAAGAAACGGTAAAAAACTGACTTTTCTCAGCAACGTTTCCGCAAACAGGAAGCGCTTGCAAGTAAAAAAACATGTGATACCCCCTTTCCTATTGGTGGAAAAAGCCACCACATCAACCAATCACAAAATTATATGGCAAATCACGTGATTTGGTTGCTGGGGAACAGGCGGAAGTTGTGGGGAGGGACGGCGACGAAGAGTGACAGTGATACTGACAGCGACAGAGACAGCGTTAGTGACAGCGAGTTTTGAGAGTTGAGAGATTTGTGACATGTAGCATGTTTGGAGTGTATAGATAGTGTGTTGTGTAGTGTGTTTAGTGTGTAGTGTAGTCGTTTTTTGAGGAGACTGCTGAACGTGGAGCAGGCAGTGCAGCTCCTCATTGAGCTGTGAGGACCTGAGGGAGGCCTGAGCCTGAGGCATTGCCTGCATTAAAATGTAAATAGTTACATATAACTTTGTAAATTTCAAAAACTTATGTACAAAATAAGCAAACAACAAATTAAATTTGCATTCTAAGTAATACAAATGGTTCGTTAAACATATTTGTGGTTTTCACAGTAAAAAAATCTAACTTTTTCCTACTCGGATTTTATGATTTTTGTGTGATTTTAGGTCCACTGTATTAATACAGTATGTCAAAAATTAAAAAATAACTGTACAGTCACATAAGTGAGGTTGTGCTGAGAAAAATTACACCAAACAAGGCAAGGTAAACAGTTTGTTAGAGAGAAAGAGTGTAAAGTGGGTTCTTAGTTAAAATAAATATGTTGTAAATTCAAATCAGAGCGTCTTCTGTTTCTGGAATGGATGTATTCTTGAGTCTATAAGGTAGCAATAAGATAACCTTGTTTGAATTGTAAAATGAGTTTGGCTAAATACAATCTTTGACTAAAACTAGACTAAAATGTCATCAGTTTTCCTCGACTAAAACTAGACTAAAATAGTCATGGACAATTCTGACTAAAATAAGACTAAAATGCTCAGACTTTTAGTCGACTAAAACTTGACACGACTAAAAGGAGTATGAACATGACTAAAACTAATAAAAACTAAAATGATAGCTTGACACAAAACTAGACTAAAACTAAAAGTAAAACAGGCCGGCAAAAACAACAGTACTGCGCTGTCTGCACCCGATTACGCTCCTCTCGTTCTTCACGAACATGACTATTGTTAAAAAAAAAGGAAAAGTCAAGTTTTATTGTTAGGTTATGCTTATAAATAGTTTCAAATGACATTATAACGATTGTGATTTGTTAATTGATTATTATTGTTGAATTGTTAAATGTTTATATACTAAAATTTGGTTTGTAAATATTGTTTTTTATCAGTTTTTGTTATAATCCATAAGGTAGTTAAGGTATTATTGGTATGTTGATATGTTGTTATAATATGAGTTCACAGTCAGTGTTGATCAATTTTTAAAGAACATTTTATTAACAAACATCTGTTTCGTCTAAATCTATCATTCACATTTTCTCAACAATTTTCTCCAATATATTTAGCAGCCTCTCCTCCCTAGCCTCAGCTCTCCTGTCTCTCTCCTCTGCCCTCTTTTCCTCTCTCTCCAGCAACTCCAACACAGCATCGCGCCGTTGCTTTTTTGGCGGCCCTGGCTCATCAGTGCCTGCCACATTCCCTGGCTCTGGTGTGTCACTGTCTGAGTCTGGTGGCACTGAATCAGGGGACACTGACGTGGACACAGAAGGGTTCTCTCCCCATGCTGAGGCAATGAGGCAAGGAGGCTGAATAGAGGGTCTGCCTCCTATTGCCTCATCCATGAGGGAGAACCACTTCCATGTACCAGCAGTGGTCTCCCCTGATTCAGTGCCACTTCCTGTTGGGGGTTTCCTTAGCTCCTGCACACATTGCAAAGTATATGACATTTAGGCTATGATCTAAGCGTTTCCAAATTTTTGTAGAGCACAATTCATGTAATGTTGATATTAAAAAAAAAAGAAATGCTAATACAGAAAAGAATCCACTAACAAACAACAGCAACTGTGATCATTCATATACACTTTCACTTTATAGGGTTACAGAAGTAGAATATACTTAATACAAACCTTGTAGGTCTTTTTCAAGTTCTCCCACTTCTTGGCCGCTCTGGCAGGACTCACCACTCCGGCCAAGTCCATCTCTTTCAACACAGCTCTACACAATGTGATAACAAGTAGATAACAGTTAAATCTATCTATTCAGTTTTGATAGATGGCAATCTAGTCACAAGATAAAACTGATTTCACCCGTATTAAGAATGCACATCAATATGAGATGTTCCTTCACAATAATTTGACATAACTTACTCCCATCCAGATGCCGAGGCAAAGCGTTTGCCTGAGAAGAGGTGGCTTTTCTCTCTCCTCAGGCGGATGAGCTTTGACACATCTTCGTCAGTCCCTGAAGAGATTATAATAGGATATGTTCTCTAGTGCTAATGTGACACTCGAACTTAATTTCACTGCTAACGAATCAGAAAAAAAAATTAGAAAAAATGTAGCTCGTCAAAGTTAGTTTTCACTTAGCGCCGATGCTAATGGGAATTACAAATTACTATAGGGAAGAGGGCTAAATGTTAGCTAACAATTTGCTACCAGTCTAGCTGCGAATTATTCCATAAATACTACTAAGCAGCTGTTAACACACACTTGACACATCCTCAAATGTTAATCGGAAAATTCTATTAAAATTACTCACATTGGAAGATCAGCTCCCTCTCCGATGCGACGCGTTTGTCCGCCATTTTTCACTCAGCGCAATGCAGCGCAATGCATGATGGTAAATATTGCCTGGCTAGTGACCATCGGTTGTACACTACTTTTCGCGATGCATTGTGGGATACTTTGAGTCCACTATATAGGGTATAAAAATTCCCACTAGACATTCGGACAGCACTACAAAATGGCGTAGTCACTATGTAGTGCACTATATAGGGAGTAGTGAGTGATTTCGGACACAGCCTGTGTCTGTCTGGCACGGTCTCTGTTGACCCAGAGGATCTCAGTTGTTCGGAGCTACTGACATCCGGGCCAACTAGCTAGCAGTCACTCTGATTTCAGAGTGATTTCAGCTGAGGATCACCTCATCAAACTAGTGCTATTTCTTCAAAATCAAAGATAGTATCGGCAAAATGTTTTCACCATCAAGCGGGAAAGGCCTTAAAGAACACAGTCATAAAGTTTTGTGGTCCTACTTTGAAAAATGTGGTAATAGGAGCGAGTTGGAAAAGGGCAGTTTCTGCTTTTCTCCGAAAATCCTCTTCCCGTTTAACATTGGGGCTTAATGGGCAGTTGCTGGAGTTTGTGTCGGTTAGACGCAGATAATTCAAAAACCGTACATCCTCCCGATAAAGTGGACACATTGCCAGACAGAAGACAAGTGTGGCTACGTTCTTGGAAAATATCACTATTGTAGTGTGAAATTTGTGCCTAGGATTGTCATCTAAAGAAAAATTTTCAGAGATTTTTTTTTCAGGCTCCCCCACTCTGCCAGTTGGTGCTGCGCGAACATTCCGCAATACACACACACATTGAAAATCCTGAATTTTTGTGAATTTTTTCCAAATCGCTCACGATCAATTAAGGGTCAAAAACTAAACATCGTAGAAAGAAAGTTCAAATACAACTCAAATAGATAAGACTTGTGCCTATATTTTAAGGTTTGAATGGTGTCTCTAGGTCAAAGTATGCCAGAGCAGGAGATGTTTGAAAAACGTCGATGATTTTGCAAATTTTTTGACCCATTCATTCACTCATTCGCTCATTCCTTATGGGAAATTTTTTGCAGTTTTTCGCGACTTACTTCGCGAAAAATTAAGATTTTGGAAATAAAAATAACAGAATACTGAGTCAGAATGAGCCGCACGTTTTGATGTATTTTTTGTGTGTGTGCGATCAACGGTGCGGGACGAGTTAGGATGGGAGGAATAAGAATAAGAAGAGGGGCGAGCAATAACAATATGGACACCTATAGCTTTGCTATAGTTATAGCTTTGCTATAGAGGTGTCCATAGTGGGCTTGCGAGCACAGCCCACTAATTATACTCTGCCTCATTGATCACCATGATCTTGAAGTTGGAATTTTTCTCCACCTCAGCTTTCTTTGCCTACTTTTAACCCTCTGAAAATGATGGTGGATCATCTGGCATTAACATTATTGTCTTCTGAAGGCCGTCACGGGCTCAGTTTTTAAGATTTTTAAGCCATAAGCATCATAGAAATGTTGAAATTTAAATGAATCCGCTGATACCAAACGTGTCATGCTAGCTAACTGGGAAAGGAACTAAATATCGCTCCAGATTTGAACTGTTTTTACCACGACGTCCGCGACCTCAATGTGAAATAAATGATTACTTGTAATAATAACTTTCAGTCAGCACTTAATGAGCGATGAGATGAGGATGAGGAACCTGCTGCTGCTAAAACTGAGCTAGATTCATGATGTCTGACTGCCTTCAATCTTTACAACTGCTGACATTAGCTGTTCTTAAACTGTGTTAGCTGTGAACTGTGCTCACCTTTCTTTTGAAAGAAATTTGTGAGGAGTCGTCTTCCCTCTCCTTGCTTTCTTTCCCTTCCTGCCTTTTCCTTTCGTTTAAGGCTCCCTCATTTTGCTTTCTTGGGGAACAACGTGTCTTGATAAACAGCAGCCACTCCCTCGTTAAGCTGTTTGGAGACGCATCTAAGTTCGCGCACCTGCAGCTGCAGGGGTGGACTGAACCATTATGTATTGTAAGGGGTGAGAGGGGCCTCAGACAGCCTCCACTATTTATTTTTTTATACAGAGTACAGTCTCTCATCCAATTTATTCTGTAAATTTTAAGTTAGTTATTACATTAATTACTTAAATAAAAAATAAATAAAATAAAAACATCATTTTTATTTCAGGCCTTTCGAGGACCCCCTCCCCCATTGGGGCCCTGGGTAATCAGTAACACTTTACCCCCAGTTCGATACCCCTGCATATGATGCAGTGCAACACCAATTCATTACACTTGGTAGTAGATTGTAGGACCCAAAAGCAGGCAAGAGGCAGGTAAGGAAGTACAATGTAATTTATTGATTGATACTCAGGCTTGAGTCTCCATCCGTAAGGTAGAAAGAGAAGGTGAGGTAGCTCACGGTGGTGTTGGTGGTCTGTGTAGCGAGTGGAGACTCAGGTGAGCTGTGAGGTGCTGTTGGTTCCTCATGGTTGCGCTGGTGAATCGCAGGGCCAGTAGAGGCTTAGGTGAGCGTTGGGCAATGCTGTTGACCGCAGAGGTGAAGAGAGCTGGGTTGCTGGAAGCGGAGCCACTGGTAGCTGGGAATGCAGGCAAACACTGGAGACAAAAACAAAGCGATATTAAATCTCGAGGAGGAAACACAAAAAACACTAGTGGTTACTACAGTAAGCGAGTTGTCCCGAGCCATGTACCATGTCTGACTGATTAAATCAGCTGGCAGCAGGTAGCATGGAGAGCAGGCTTGTCAACAGGGGCTGACTGCCAACCTGCTAACCTGCTGCAGGTGTGTGTGTGTGTGTGTCAGCAGTTATGGTGAAGGGAAAACTCTGCTCACCCTCTCAGTGCACCTCTGCAAGCACAACAGAAAACAAAACACCAAACAGAAAAAAAACAACAGACTTATAAGATCATGACACAGAAAACAGAACAACTTAAGCAAATTCAAAAATGTAGAGTGGAGAGTCTGGCTGGTTCTTAATTACAACTACATAATTACATTTGATTGCCCTTTAATTGCTTCTGGCTGAGACAAACCAGCCTCTCCTCCCTCTACCAGCAGTACCTGTAGGCTGTTAATAACCCGAGCTGAGGGAGGAGGCCTGCTACTGACTGATGTCTGCTCTTCATTCTTTCTGAACCTCACTCAGTACTTTGATATCGAGGATATAACTATTTATTTATATTTGAGGTCTGTTTCTTCAGAGGAATTGATGAGTTTAAAGTGAATTTGCTTGTAATTATTACTGATGCTGCTCTAGAAACAATACAGATGCATGCAACTTCAGGTGCATCATTGGATTTGTCTCAGTGCACACTACAGGAACTGATATTTCAGTTTAAGCAATGAAAATTAGAAACCAATTAGTTGTGTCACAGTGTGTGCTGTGTAACTTTTGTTGTCTCCTGTTTTTGTTTCCCTGTTGTGTTTTCCTGACCCATTTCCCCCCTCACCTTCTCCTTCCCAATGTGTGTGTGTTCATGGGCGTGGCTTGCTAGTTCCTGCAGCATCAGAGAGATACACCTGACAGTCATCAGCTCATCACCTCCTGCTAAATTACCATGGTATCTTCACCACTCCGGTGCCAGATTGTTCCGTCTCAACCGGTAACTCTCCAGCGTTATCTCAAGTGTAGTATCTTAACATAACATAGTTGTTCACTTCCACAAACTCATGGAGCACTGAGCTGTGGTGATGTAAGGGGTCTGGGAGCAGGAACAGGAGAACTGTGTCATCTGGTAAATTACGTGGGTGATATAGTTCTCCTGTTGTCCCCAAATGTAGAGATTGTTGAAGAGTACAAATACCTGGGCACATTTTTTTGACAGTTATCTCAAGGAAATTGAATCGAAAGCAACTGGATTTGGTTTTTGTCTTGAAGACGTTTCACCTCTCATCCGAGAGGCTTCATCAGTTCCTGCTCCCTTGACTAGGCTGAGACTAGTCCAACTAGCCGGTGTGGAGGTCCAGCTATTTAACCTCTCAGGAGGCGGTCACAAGGCCACTGATGCCTATGGGTTATATGTGCTCCATTATTGCCAAACGACAGTCGTTAGTATGGTCGTTGGGGATGGTGGAAAGTTGGTTTCGACTTCGTTAGTGCTCTATTGTGTTGTAACGACAGTCGTTGGAGTCACATGAGGCCCTCTGTGCACAGCCGTTGTTCTTAGAGGCTAAGTTGTTGAATCTCCTGGGAAGACATGAAAGGGCAGCATTGTAAATTGGAGATAGGTGGTGTCGCAGACCCCCTCCTCTGTTTAGAGATGGTTTTTCAATTTTTGCATAGATGGCTTCTTTTACTCCTCTTTCAAACCATCTATCCTCTCTGTCCAAGATGTGAACATTATTGTCCTCAAAGGAGTGAGCTTTTTCCTTGAGGTGTAAATAGACAGCAGAGTCTAGGCCTGAGGAGTTGGCTCTCCTGTGTTGGGCCATGCGTTTGTGTAGTGGTTGTTTTGTCTCACCAATGTAAAGATCTTTGCATTCCTCATTACATTGCACTGCATACACCAAATTGCTTTTGTGGGTGTGTGGTGTTCGGTCTTTAGGATGTACCAGTCTCTGTCTGAGTGTGTTACTGGGTTTGAAATACACAGGGATGCAATGTTTGCTGAAAATCCTCCTGAGTTTCTCTGATACCCCAGACACATACGGGATGACAATGTTGTTTCGTTTGTCCTGCTTTTGTTCCTCCACCACTTTGGTGTTCTTTCTGGAACCTGCTGCAGTTTTCACAAAGGTCCAGTTGGGATAACCACAAGTTTTGAGGGCACCCCTCAGGTGTTGGTGTTCTTCCCCTTGTGCCTGCGAGCTGGTGGGTACGTTATCAGCTCTGTGTTGCAGGGTTCTGATAACGCCCAGTTTGTGTTCCAGTGGGTGGTGTGAGTCAAAAAGTAGGTATTGGTCTGTGTGCGTGGGTTTCCTGTATACCCCAATGTGGAGGCTCCTGTCCTTTTCCATATGGACATCACAATCTAAGAAGGGCAGACTCTTATCCTTAACATCCTCTCTGGTGAACTTGATGTTTCTGTCCACAGAGTTAATGTGTTCAGTGAAGGCTTGCACCTCCTGGGTTTTGATTTTGACCCATGTGTCATCCACATATCTGAACCAGTGGCTCGGTGTTGTTCCCTCAAAGGAATTCAGGGCCTTGCTTTCTACCGTTTCCATGTATAAATTTGCCACAATGGGAGATACCAGTGAGAATATTCACAAGCCTATTTTTGACAGTATCTTTAAATTTGCTGAGGAGATCCTCAGGAGATGCCAGCAGCAGCAGTATCTCCTGAGGAAGCTAAACCCTTGTCAATAAGAACATTCGTCAAACATTTTATCACTCCTTCACAGTGTTATCACTTTCTCCATCACCTGCTGGTTCCACTCCATAAGTCTGCAAAACAGGACACGCTTGCAGAGCACAGTCAAAGTCCGCTCTAAAATCATTGGACTGCCAGTCAGAGCACTTTCCACCGTGTGTGAGCAGCGAACACTGAGGACAGCACGCAGGGTCCTTCAGGACCCCTCTCACGCTCTGTTACCAGCATTTGAATGGCTCCCTTCGAGACGCTGGCTCCTCTGCCCAGGCTGCAGAACACAGAGGAGAGCAACCTTTGTTCACAAGCCTGTTTAGCTCCTTAACTCCCACCCAACCCTGCCCTGCTGCCCCCCACACTGGACAATACCGAAACAGACAATAAGTAACCTGTTGATGGTCACTGCATTTCCCAGTTCCCTTCCCCCTTTAACTGCTGCTGCCTCTTCATGCACAACCCAACCTACCTCAATGTTACTTCGCACCTCATGTAAATAATGTAAATATCTTTTTAGTTTATTTAGTTTATTTTATTCTGACACTTTTTGTGTCTGTGTAACTAACGTGCTGACTTGTTTGTGTCTGTGTACAACTACTCCATGTGCCTTAAATTATCCCCTGGGACAAATAAAGTATTTTGAATTGAATTATTTTCTCTACTCTATGTTACTTTTGCTTATATATGAAGCAAAGGTTAGATAATAAATATTTCTGGAATAATCGGTAGAATACTCAATGACCAAAATAATGGATAGCTGCAGCCCTAATCATATGGAAGAGGGTTCATTATTATGAACCTAGACAGCAAACTTTAATTCTGCCCACATGTCATCTGCAACGTCTACAGACTCAATCCATTTATCTACCATTTTGTCTTCCAAACAGACCATTTTACTGGCCACTCAATAAAATAGCTTACAGTATCGACATTTATATATACATTTATTTTTTTTAGCAGTGAGGCTAACAGGATTCATAGTTTATCCTCATTACTCCTGCTTACTTGCTATAATAAACAATAATAGTAAAGAATAAACAATATAATGAGAAGGTCAGAAGAAGAGCCAGAGCAGAAATAGAAATCGTATATACATTTTATGTACAAATATAAAGTGTGGGCAGTGTATTGTTATTGATAAATAATAAATATGAGTATGAAAATTGCCCAGTTAGTGTGAACCAAAATGAGAAATTAGGTATGTGTAGAGTTTGTATTGCACAGTGAGGTCTACTGGGAGCAGTGCTGGTTGTACAGTCTGACAGCAGCAGGAAGGAAGGACAGGCGATACCTCTCCTTCACACACTTGGGTTCTATTAGTATATCACTGAAGGAGCTGCCCAGTGTGGTGATAGTGACCTGCAGGGGTCGGAACTCTTTCACCAGCAGCGATGACAGCTTGTCTATCATCCTGCTCTCTCCCACCACCTGCACTGGGTCAAGAGGGCATCCCAGGATGGAGCTGGCCTTCTTGATAAGTTTATCCAGTCTCTTCCTACCTGCTGCCAAGATGCTGCTGCTCCAGCAGACTACTCTAGTCAGCTGACTAACCCTAACCCATAGAAAATGGCTGATGCCAACACAGTCATAGAAAGTTGTCAGGAGTGCCCCCTGCACTCAAAAGGACCTGAGCTTCCTCAACAGATGGAAACATTTTTGGGGGGTGCACTAACTTGAACAAAATACTTGAACATAAATTTTGCTCTGCTTTCCTTCTGGCCAGCAAATTTTACAATGACTCTCTGACTGAAGTCTGTCATCTCACATACAAGTCTCTTTTCCATGGACAGCATGGCCAATGCATTCAGCCTCTCCTGAGTCATGGTGTTTCTGAGAAAAGTTTTTACTCTTTTCAAGGTCGAGAAGCACCTCTCAGCTTCTGCTGTGGTCATGGGTGTGGTGATGATGATCTTTAAAAGAGTTTCTGAAAATACCTCTTCTAGATTGTTTTCCATAAACAGATGGAATAGGTCCACAGCCCCAAAGCAGGCTCTAAACTCCTCCTTGCTGTAGATGAGACCAAGTTCTGTCTTCAGCTTGCTTCCATTCAGCATTGGGTATGCCTTCAAGGTGCTGCACAGTGCATCTTCAGGAAATGACCTGTGATGTTCCTCAAACCCGTCCCCCTGCAACAAGGTGACACAGACAAGGTGGTCTGTGAAGGAGAAGCGCTCCCTGGTGTGTCCCAGAATGGTATTGCAGACCTACAGAGAGAAGTATACAAAAATATATAGTAAAAAATAAATATGGAATTCAAGTAATTTTACTGCCACTGTCACCTTCTGTTAGTGCTGTATGATTTTATTGCTATTATTCTGGCTAATACTGCAACTGTGATATGATTTGAAATATTAGGACTAATAATTTTTGCCTATAATAATTCCTATCAAATCTCCACATCCTCAACACACACCATCCTAAAATAAAACTCAAACATAACTTACAACCATTATACCGTCAAATTTCTGGATACACGGGTCCTGACCCTAACCCAAAAAACTGGCTACAAAAGCATATTTCAAGGACACTGACCGTCACACACTATTACAGAAATCAAGTTTCCACCTGTTGAGCGTGTTCGTTTATTTGAGTGAAGACAGAACCACGACTTACTGTTTACCATTTATTTAGAATTGTATCATTAAGTAAAAGGCTTGATCAAGGACTTTCTCTGTTTGACAAATCACAGTCAGCGGAGTGCTGTTACTCTGTAACCGGTCGCCCAGAAAAAGATGCAAAATCTCTCTTTACATTGTACCATATAATTTTGGTATCAGAAAATGTAGAATTTCTCATTGGTTAAGAACAGATAAGGTTAACAATATTCATTGGTTGTACAGGTGGGGTGGTGCTGTGGTTTAGACTTAGCCCCCCTTCGTTGTGCACGAGCTGGTCCCAGCCCCTTAGCAACATGATAGTCTCCAGGTGGTCAGCGGCCTGTTGAAAGAAAAACTCCCTTCCTGTCATCTATCCTAGCCTCTGTCTCTTCTCTGCCACCCTCCTCCACACCTCAAGGACACATTCATGCAAACACTTTTGGTTTATGACTGTGGCCTGTTCTCACTAAGAGATTTGGATTGATGGATATATTTCGTTCCCTGGCTCTTCTCTCCTATGTATTAACCCCTCATAAAAAGGGTTAACGCTTCCAACCCTCTCATTTATCAACAGGGCATGTCTGCCACTATTTAGTATTGACCATTAGTAAAAACAGGTAATCACAGTAATTATTTGTCAATTAGAATCAAGTGTATTAATGTAAATCAAACAATGCAAATCAATTAGATTAATTTTAAAGCGTGAGGTGCATGAGGTGCAGAGAGGTAAAAAATAAATCCTAACAATCCCTCCTTTCACACCTACTAGGTGTGAATACTTCTGGATTTATTTATTAGACAGGAATATGACAGCATGCAAAATTATCTTTAATGATTAAACAAAAAATTATTCGTAATATTATTTTTATGGAAAAATGCATTATTACTATTATTGATTGAAAAAATCTTTTTTTAATTATTATTATTACTTTTAATGTTTTTTTTTCCACATCTAGTAAAAATAATAATAAAAGAGTACATATAGTAAGTACGACTTCAAAACTTCTAGCACTTACTTCTAATGGAAAAGACACATCAAGTAGAAATAACAAAAGCACATCTTAGTAAAAAAATGTGTAATGAAATCAGTTCTAATAAACGCTCATCTAGTATGAGTAATTTGCACTAAGTCATTTCTAGTAAGCATAACTATAAAAACAATTTTAGTAAAATTAAAAACAGAGTCATTTATAAAAACAAACAGTTGTAATAAGAAAATAGACTAATTCAAGATCGGGATCTTTAATGGGCACCAAGGCTTTATGGAGTAAAGGAAAAAGGGAAAAGGGAAAACAAGGGAAATAAACATTCAGAAGGGAAACACATGGAAATCTAAAGGGGGACCATTCAGTTATGGAGCAGAAATGGTCTCCCTTCAGGGCAGAAGTGATTCAAAACCGTTCGCAATGGGGTCAGCCAATTTGTACTCATCAGGGACACCTCGTGGGATACCTATAGCATCAAAGTAAGTGGGAGAATTAGCAGTCAAATCAAAATCAGCAGAAGTAGTTCTCTTGGACCGTGAGGTATCTGGAGGGCACTTTTGTCCTACGAGAGTAATGGGGAAAGCTAGTCTAACTAGGGTGCATGTCCCTGACCAGGTGGAGGGCAAGACATTGTACAAAACTTTACCACCACAATACCAAAACAAATCTGCACGTGCGAAAATCAGTCTGCTCATGTCGGATCTGGTGGTAACATTTATGGTAAGATTACACCATGTTTTGGGCATCTCTCCAACTGTAGTGGTACTGAGTCGTGTCAGGCAAACATATTCTCCTTTCTTTGGAGTAAATTTGGGAGGATCAGTGTCTTTGGCTACAACAGGAAATAAGCAGCACAATTACCTGGATTGGGAGTCATGTGCAGGCGTAACATACATTCAAAACCATTATAGTCAGTAAGTGGGAACAGTGGTGCTGGAACAGTAGTAAGGATTGGTCTGGCAACGGAACAAGCAATACAATTAGTAAGAGGTAGCAGTAAAATACATCCAGTCCAACCACCAATTATCTCCAGGAAACCCTGTCTCATACATAAGCACATCTTCGGGGGTGGCAATGTTAAGATACTTAACGTGTGGATCGTCTGTGTTTTGCATCAATTCATCAGTTGGGCTTGAAGTGGTTAAAGGTGCTTTGGTGAGCTTTCTTACTTTCTTCACTGTTATTCTTATAAAACCTTGAAGGTCATCTTCATTTTCAATTGCACCTAATACATAAGGACGAGCATCGCTAAATTGGGGATTTTTCAGAATTACGAGAATGGGGTTGCAATGGCCAGGCAGACAGCTGTCTTTATTTTGATTGACACCTTTGTAAATGGCCAGACGATTTTTTCTAGGATCGTCAAGCTGATAACCCCAATCAACGTCTCCAGTGTTGCAAATTACATGTGACCTAAAGGAGCATGTAAAAACAAAAGAATACGTCCCTGAACTGTAAGAAGGTTTTATTAGGCACAGATAATTCACAGCATTGTGCTGCTTCTGTTGACCATTACAGTAGATCACATCACATAAGTCGAATTGTGCTGTTCCATCAATGCCTTCTGAAAAGTAGAGGGTGATTGCGTTGTTGCGTCTGTGAGTAGTGTATCTCTTGGGTCTAGGAGGGCTGTTGTGGACGCTGTGTGTGTTGTTTGGATCATAATACGTGTCATTTAGCTCTCTGTATGGGTCAAAGGGGTCACTGTGTGTCTGTTCTGGCTCAGTATCATACCACAACAGAGGGACGACTATGATCAGAGACACTATTACAAAGATAGCAATAGTTCTTCTGAGACCACAGAAACCTGGCAGCCTAAATGGGTGCCAAGGCCTCTGCCTCTCCATTTCTACTCACTGGCGGCAGCAGGCAAAGTTGTAGCCGCTTAATCAGTTTCTAATTTTTGGTGCCTGCAACCTGAGTTTCCAAATCAGCTCTAATCTCGCTCAATGGACGAGATGGTGGTGAGGCTGGTACACAATGTGTCAGGTGGTGCCAATTTGCTCCTACCTTACCTTTTACACGGACTGCATGTGAGGTGCGTTCAATCACCTCATATGGTCCTGTCCACCTAGGTTCAGACCACTTTCTCTTGTGGACCTTTACCTGTACCCAGTCTCCCACACTTACCACAGGAGTCTTCGGTTGAGTTGTCTCTGGCTCTCCCTCCACACTCTGCACCTGTTTACACAAAACTCGAGTCATGTTAGTCAAAGCAGTCATATAGTCGTCACAGTCAATTTGCCACAGATCCAGAGCAGGGAGGTGTCCCCCTTCCCTTGGTGGGCCTGGCATAGGACGGCCTGTCAACAACTCATGAGGAGTCAAGTGTGTTTTGCTGTGAGGAGAGTTTCTCATAGACATTAACGCCAAAGGGAGGGCATCGACCCATGTTAGTTTCGTCCCTGAACATATTTTGGCTATTTTTTTCTTCAATGTTTGGTTTGCTCTCTCAACTAGCCCTTGTGAAGCAGGATGATAAACACTACCAAACCTATGTGTGATCCCTAACACTTTTTCTACTTCAGCTAAGTGTTTGTTGTTAAAATGAGATCCATTGTCTGATCGGATGGAGTGTGGCACTCCATATCTGGGGATGAGTTCATTTTTCAACCACTTTATCACTGTTTTGGCATCTTCTTTTCGGCAGGGGATTGCTTCCACCCATTTAGTGAATCTGTCTACCATCACTAACAGGTATCTGTATCCCAGCACTCTGTTGTCTGCTCCCATATCAGTGTAGTCAATGGTGATGTCTTTTGAATGGGGCATCTGGAACAGGGAACTTTCCCATGGGGCACTTGTAGGTTGGTTTGGAGTTGTGTTCATTGCACACACTGCATTCAGCTACATAGTTATCCACTATGTCTGACATATGGGGATGCCACCACAGAATGTCCGTGTTCTTCAATGTTGTCTTCTTGCTTTGATGTGCTGGCCCATGAGCTTGCTTCAAGAGCAGTTGACACAGCTTGGATGGAGTTACTAATCTTCCATCATGGGATCTCCAAAGTCCCTCCTTTTGAGTAGCTCCTTTCTTTATCCATTCGTTTTTCTCATAGGCTCCAGCTTTGTCTTGCATGTCCTTGATGTCTTGTTCTGTTAACTCCAGTAAATCAATAGCAAGAGCTGCCATGATTTGTCCTTTGTATCCTCCAGCCTTCTTGGCAGCAGCATCCGCTGCTACGTTTCCTCTTCCCACATTTGTGGATCCTTTAGCATGTCCTTTGCACTTCATTATAGCAACTTCAGTGGGAAGTTGTACTGCTCTGATCAATTCTTCCAGTTGGGCTCTGTGTTTCACAGGGGTGTTGGCAGTAGTCAGAAAATTTCTTCTCACCCATTGTAGGCCATCTACATGCACTGCTCCATGAGCATAGGCAGAGTCAGTGTAGATGTTGACTCTTAGTCCTTCACTTAGTTGTAGTGCTTTTGTCAGAGCTACTACCTCAGCCAGTTGTGCTGAGGCAGGTTGTGGGATTACTCCTTCGTAGAGAACTTCGTGGTTCTGTAGTTCTTGTTTAACGACAGCATATGAGGCAACATTTCCTTCTTCTCCTTTGTAACAGCAGCCATCTGTGAACAATGTGAGATCCACTTCTTTTAGAGGCTCTGTTTGCAGATCAGGTCTGAGTCTGATGTCCTTTGCTGCAATTTCAGCGCAATTATGTGGGAGATGTTCTTCTGTCGTCATATTTGAGGTCATATTTATCCCTTCTGCATGATAGGTGATATGTGGCTGTGTGAGTGTTTTTTAGATCTTGATTCTTCTTGCAGCTGAGAAAGTGAATGCACTTGAGTTCAAGAATGCTGTTACACCATGATTTGTGTTGATTTCAAGTGGATGACACATCACCATGTGTTCTGTCTTTAGTATGGACTTTGTCAGTGCAGCAAGGTGACGGGCACAGCTTCCTTGACCTGTTTCCATGTTGTCCAATTTGGAACTGTGATACATCAGTACTTTTCTCTCTCCCTCCTTTTTCTGATAAAGGACAGCATTCACAATGCCTGCTTTCTCAGAAACATCCAGATGAAAAGTAGCAGAGTAGTCCGGGTTGGCAAGAGCTGCTGTTGTCGCCTTGATTTCCTTGCCACTGATTCTGGTATCCTTGATTTCCTTGCCATTGATTGTTTTGTTGGTTGTTCGGACAGTCTCTCACCATGTGATTGCTTGCTCCACATGCAAAGCAATTTCGGGAGTAATTGTTTCTGTATCCTCCTTTTCCTGAAGTGTAATTTCCTCTTCTTCTGTATCCTCGGCTGTATCCATTTCGTGGCTGCATGTCACGCTTAGGGGATTCTGTGGTGTCAGAAGGAGGGGAGAGCTGCTGTCACTGCATCTTGAACTGCTTTGACGGCCTTTGAAACAGCTGTCTCTACTTCTTCAGAGATTGATGTCGCCAGTATTTGTTTAGGTTTTGTCTTCTGTGTAGTCTTTCTGTCAGCAAGTTGTTGCTTAACCAGGATAGCTGACAGTCGCTCAGCTTCTTCTTTCTCAGCTATTCTCTTGGTGTTGTATAATGTCCACCCGTGGATTACATGATCTCTCCACTCCCTCTCTGTCTTCCCATCCAATCCAACTACATCCTCCAGTTTCTCTCTGACAGGCTGTGGCAGTCCTCTCTCACACTGATTTTTCCAGAGAGCGAGAACAGTATCAGAGGAATCAGATCTGCTGCCAGTATTTTGTTCCCATACTTTTGCAGCTCTTGTCAAGTAGTCTTGGATGCTTTCTCCTTCACTCACCATGAGAGACTTTACGGAGTGAAGATCTCTTGTGGTGGGGTATGTCGTTCTCAATACTGTCCAGACAGTGTTTCTGTAGAAGTTGAAAGGCTCTGCATTTCCAGCATGGATATTAACTCCTGCTTCAGTGAGGAGTTTATCAGCTTGTATGCTTCCCTCCAGTTTTGACAGGAGAGCTCACATATCTCCAAGACACAATATTTCTCCTGCTGTGTTGCTTTCCAGTGCAGATATCCAATTAGCACCTCCTCCGGTGAGAAATGGCAGTCTTGTGATGAGGCTTTCCATATCCCTGTATGCAAACGGGACATACACTGCAGTGTCATTACCTGCAATCCTGAGAGGAAAGTTGCTTGCTGCTTGGTCTTGCTGCTTTTGGCTCCTGAGATTATATGAACGAGCATTAGCACCTGTCTGGATCACGTGGCCTCTGATGGTTCCCTCTACAGTTCCTTCCAACAGTTGAGCTCTGGTGGGTGACCAGCTGTCTGGATCTTTGTCTAACAGCCATGCAGACTGTTGTGATTCCACTGGGTCGAGGGAGAGTAATAGTCCTCCTCCATTTCCAGCAGCCTTGGTGATGGATGGTGAATGATGTGAGAGAGGTGAGTGGCTTGGTGGCTTTTTTGTTATTATTGGGATTCCTAGACTATCAGTGACACATGGGGCGGTTTGGGCAGATGCTGTCTGTATACTGCTTCTAGCTGGACTAGCAGTTGCACCATGTGAGGTTGTGATGAGATCTTCAAGGTGGCTTCTTTTTGCAGTAGCTCCACGAGGGGGTGTCATGTTTTGATTATGTATTCTGTATGAGTCAGTCAAATCATTCATTTGAGCTACCAGGTCATTTATTGTTGTTCCTGGCAGTACTCGGGGAGTACGGGAGTGGTCCTCCTCCACGTCTTCAACATCCAGTTGTCCTCCTTTAATCATGAGGATGGGGGCTTGCACTGGTGCTTGAATGAATGGGTTATGTTTAGAACAATCAGGTGCATATGGTGGGGGTGGTGAGCTCTCCATTAGCTCAAGGCTTGGGTATAGTCCTGGAGCTGCCACAGGGGGTGGTGTGAGTCCTTTTCAGTGAAGACAGGTGGTTTGGAATCCTCTTCAGCAGTCTTTTCCTTCTCATGCCTGCGAATTGCTAGAGACAGGTGTATATAACTTCAGATTGATTCTTTTTCTTGTCCACTGTCTTCTTTCCCCACCTGTGGTATCCTCTTTTCTCCCAGTCATTCCTGACTTTGTTGTATTCTCCTTTTGCATTTGTAGAGATGCACATGATGACAGACAGACCAGGCAGGGGGGCAATTGGGCTTTTGTCCAGAAATCCTAGGTCTTCCCACTTGGCCCACAACTTCTCCATAACTTTTCTGGCTTCTGCTCCAGCTTTTTCTTTATTGGGAGCTCCTCCCATTCGACAGATGAGCCACTCCTTTAGTTCTCCTATGTTGGAGGGGTATTTTGTGCTCTCCATTGTAGTGTCAAGATTAATCTGTGATTATTCAATTAAAGAGATTACACAATATGGGGATAACTGTCAAAAACAGAACTTACAATTAACTCTGGTATGTATATTTTGAATCGGCAATTAATCAAAAAATGGGAATATGCAAATGGGGATATCTGTAAATAATGAAATGGGAATATGCAAATGGGGATATCTGTAAATAATGAAAACCTGCAATTGACTGAATAGATGTGTGAAAATAGCAAATAGCAATAGCAAAAGTCTCGGGAAAAATAGCAAAAAACAGCACGTTGGGAGCCAGTCTTGGAAGAGCTTATCAACTAGCTGAATTTAATCACTTAATTGTCTTTGTCCTCAAAGCAAAACACACTCTTTTTCCTTGTAATCTCAATTTTTATATTTCTTATTGTCAATTTAATACTTTTTCGATTCTTACTTTATTCACTTTATTTTTTTTATTTTTATTTATTGAAATTAGAAATTTAACTATGTCTGTCTTTTACGATTACGATGATTAATTAAAGGAGGTCTCAGCACAGGGTTAACT
Organism: Lagodon rhomboides; assembly: GCA_039737535.1. Taxonomy (NCBI): domain Eukaryota; kingdom Metazoa; phylum Chordata; class Actinopteri; order Spariformes; family Sparidae; genus Lagodon; species Lagodon rhomboides. The sequence goes on from CM077804.1 coordinate 65,959, forward strand.
TGTACTGTTGTACTGTCCCCACTAGGTGGCAGCAAATGAATGTATTTGTAATGCTATGTTATAACCACTAGAGGGAGGCAAATAAATGTATTTGTAATGCAATATTATAAACACTAGAGGGATAAATTTCTTGCAATGCAATATTATAAACACTAGAGGGAGGCAGATAAATTTCTTGCAAGTGAACACTTTTAGCCACTAGATGGAGGCAAAAAAAATTCTCACATCAACCGCAATTCAACACTTTGTTCAGTAGATGGAGGTAAATCGATAGTTACTGCAATTTAACCTCTAACCCACTGATGGTAGCAAATCAAAATTTCCTTGCAATTCAACTTTTGTCCACTGAATGGAAACAAAGAGACGGTTTTAGCTGTAATTTTATAGTCTGTCCACCAGAGAGACAGAGAGTCACTTCAATCGTAATTCTACACTCCGTCCACCAGATGAAGACAAAAAGCCACAAACAATTGTAAATGTAATTTATTTTTTGCCCACTAGGCGAGAACATCAAATTTTAACTTTAGCTTCTACAACGTTCAAAGTTGACCACTAGTTGGAGGCAAATTTCTCCAATATCATTCAACACAATTATCACAATATTCGTCAACCAGTTTATATGGATTACATCCAAGTAACTGACCCTATAAGTTCAAAATATAGTGGCCAGCCGGTTTGTATGGAGTTCACCCGAGCAACAAGCTTTAGATGGGAAAATGCTGAGAAGAATGTCAACAGCGACCCACCCAGACACCACTATGAGAACTCGGACAATGTTGTGACTATTCTCACAGTCTCACACACAACAACCTTCAGAATTCCCAAACAGCACTCATACGACACAGCTGCCAACTGCAGACTTTACTTTCACACACGAACCTATGTTCAATGCCCTCAAACAACAATTTAACACAATTTTAATATTTTCACACACAGCAAACAATTTCAAACATCACACACTGCAATCAATTTTAAGCATCACACCCAGCAGCAACATCAAACATGAAAAACAATTTTAACACAACTAAAAATGCTTTTTTTTTTTTTTTTTTTAAATTTTCTATTGGTACCAGTTCACAGGCCTAAGTCACTTCACTTCACTTATTTGTGACTTCACTTCACTTATCACTTATTTCACTTTTCACTTAAGTCATCACACAGTTTTCCCCCTAGGCGGGAATAGAATACCTACTAAATTATATTTTTAGTCCAAAACTCAAGGTTTTAACTACCCGTCAGTAGGTTTATGATTAATGATACAATTCTTTCAATATAATCATTTATGCATTTATGCTTATTATAAAAAATATTTTAGCTGCTGACAACCTTACCTCCTCTTCACTCACAGAAATTTGGATATAGTCAATTCACAGAAATTTGTTTTTTCAAACAACAGGTTTCTGCTCACCTTTTTTAGTTGGACGCGTCCGTGTGAGTGCCGAGGAGTCCAGTGTTCAGCTCCGGTCCCGGCGGAGAAGGACGCTCGGTCTGGGGCCCAATGTGGTCCACGTCTCCTTTTCTTTTCTCAAATCACGTCGGGGTCACCAAATTGTTGAGCGTGTTCGTTTATTTGAGTGAAGACAGAACCACGACTTACTGTTTACCATTTATTTAGAATTGTATCATTAAGTAAAAGGCTTGATCAAGGACTTTCTCTGTTTGACAAATCACAGTCAGCGGAGTGCTGTTACTCTGTAACCAATCGCCCAGAAAAAGATGCAAAATCTCTCTTTACATTGTACCATATAATTTTGGTATCAGAAAATGTAGAATTTCTCATTGGTTAAGAACAGATAAGGTTAACAATATTCATTGGTTGTACAGGTGGGGTGGTGCTGTGGTTTAGACTTAGCCCCCCTTCGTTGTGCACGAGCTGGTCCCAGCCCCTTAGCAACACGATAGTCTCCAGGTGGTCAGCGGCCTGTTGAAAGAAAAAACTCCCTTCCTGCCATCTATCCTAGCCTCTGTCTCTTCTCTGCCACCCTCCTCCACACCTCAAGGACACATTCATGCAAACACTTTTGGTTGATGACTGTGGCCTGTTCTCACTAAGAGATTTGGATTGATGGATATATTTCGTTCCCTGGCTCTTCTCTCCTATGTATTAACCCCTCATAAAAAGGGTTAACGCTTCCAACCCTCTCATCTATCAACAGGGCCTGTCTGCCACCCATTATCTAACTATTTAGTATTGACCATTAGTAAAAACAGGTAATCACAGTAATTATTTGTCAATTAGAATCAAGTGTATTAATGTAAATCAAACAATGCAAATCAATTAGATTAATTTTAAAGCGTGAGGTGCATGAGGTGCAGAGAGGTAAAAAATAAATCCTAACACACCCTAAACACATGTACAGGGGTCTGATAAAGTCCCAGCTGATACGCTTCCACAGGATCTGCAACTTCCCAGAGCATGTGAAGGGAGTCCAACCGAACCCTTTTTAGTACTGCGCTGCGGCTTAGGGGTTACTAGAGGCGCTTAGGAGTATCAAGGTTATAACGCGGCCGTCCGGTCCGTCCCTCGTCCCTATGATCATAACCTATTCAGACAGCCATACGAAGTTTTTGAAAACTATCAAGAACAATTTTCAGGGGGCGAGGGAGGTCTGTGACGCGCTGCAGGAGTGCTGCATGATCTCCGCCTACCGCCGGAATAAAAACCTCAAAGTTTTTTTTTAAATTCACACGCTTTTAATATTAAAATTAACAGCAATAAGGAAGTGCTTCGAGTATCAGACATTGATTTTATCCGTCTCCCCTACATTTTAAACCCCTAGGCCAAAACCTGAGTAAGTTTGTGGCAGGTCTTAAAACCTGCCACAAAAAATACCATTTACGCAATCGGATGCAAGGCCTGCCGTCATCTCATATATATCTCATACGGGGAGACAAGAAATTAATGAAACGCAAGAATAAAACAACACAAATATAAAATGAACAGTGGTAACGGGACAAGTGTTTTAAATGCACATTTGAAGCTCCATGGCCCACATACCCTGCAGAGTCTCGCCTGGAGTAATGTTAGTTATATAAAGGTTTTTGTGTCTGATTGCTGAGCCACTTATTGACTAAAATAACTGTTTCGACAGTGGATTGTGTGTGCAGGAGGCTGTTCCGTTTGTGTAGCTTCAAAGGTCTTACAGTTTTTTAACTTAACTTTTCAACATACCCATAATGATTAGATTTAAAATGCCCATTTAAAATAGGTTCTTTACTGAACCAGTTGGGTCCACAAAGAACTTTCTTGAAAATGGTTCCTTAAAGAACCTATTTCTGCTTTGTAGTTCTTTGAAGCACCATTTATGATGCCTCAAAGAACCATTTTTTGATGATCACCTTTGGGGGTTCTTTAAAGAAACGTTTGCAGGAATGGACCTCTTGCTAAAATAAAAGGTTCCTTGTGGAACTAAAAATGGTTCTTCTATGGCATCACTCCAAAGAAACATTTTTGGTTCCAGTTAGCACCTTTATTTTTCTGTGTGTGCGACAACAGATGGACAACGGCACAGGCCAGGTGGCGGAGAGAAAGTGGATCCACCTGTTAACAACAATAGAGCCTACGGGACTAAGTGAAAAATACTCGTTAACAACCTTCCACCCACCTTTTTTTTTCAGAGATAGAGAGAGAGAGAGAGAGAGAGAGAGAGAGAGAGAGAGAGAGAGAGAGAGAGAGAGAGAGAGAGAGAGAGAGAGAGAGAGAGAGAGAGAGAGAGAGAGATGAAAGTTATTCCTTTCCTTTTTTAACATATAGTCATACTTTAGATTTTTAGGCTTTGGAAGAGACTGTCCTGTCAGCATGCCTTACCCTCTTAAACAGGTGGGGTAGAGTTTGTGGCAGTAGTGAGCCTTTTTAAACAAACTGCACTCCAGCTGCCTTCCTGTGTCACTAAAATATACCACAATATTTTTTCTTTAAGGTGGATCACAGATGTACACTGAAAGACAAACAAAATATGTTGAAGTGATTTATTTTTTAACAAAATAGCACTGTTCTTTTGCTCCTGTTTTACAATGCCACCATTACCTCTTCACAAATGATGTTTTCACTGTAATAAAATAAAACAGATTAAGAAACTATCAAAGTTTAATACAAACTGAGATCAGCCACTGCAGCACATCAGGGCTTTCAAGACACATATGAAATGCAACCTGGTTGTTTGCTGACATCGAGATGTTACAGCATCAGGGCATGAGTACACAGTTGTATAGAACACACAACACTGATTATCAGTGTGTGTTCTATGGTAACATGTCATTAATACATGGATATGTTGATAGAGAACTAGTTGAACCTCGATGTATGAAAAGCTGGCTTTTTGTGCATTTTCATTGGGAGTGAAATGACATCCCACAGCACAGATGTGTTAAGCCATCTTACCACTTACACGCATTTGGAGACTTAACACTGCTTGATTCTCTTCATCAATATTGCAGCGCTGTTTTGAAGTGAAGCTTCAGAAATGTTATGTGGATGTGAAACTTCACCTGAATTACCACCAGCATGAGGTATAGAAGATAGTGACTCAATTTTCATTTTTTCGATGAATTGTTCCCTACGTCTTTACTTTAACTGAGCACATTTAGTGAAAAAACATCCCTGATTGTAAAAGACAAGTTTTTTCTTCTTATAACAGCCATGAGCCTCCAGCTGTATGGTGCATTATCACACCAGAAACAAGCCGCATAAGTGACAGCTTTTCGAAATGGTTAATTGTTTAACATTTGTAAGTCAGTATGAGACTTCACTGAAACCTCACAGAGTGGACAGAGGTTTCTACAATCCCCTCAGAAGTTACAAAAGGACTGAATGATCAGCTATTATCAGACAACATACCAATTAAACACTAGAACCCAGGACTCCAATAATGCACTAATCTCTTGTTGAAGTTACACAGGACACTGCATCAAAGTAAAACAATTTATATGGGAACAAGTAGGATTATTTCAGTGTTTGTTGTAGGTTCAAATGTCTGGAGGCTGAAGTGTACAACAGTTTCTAAAATGACTGATAAAATTAGAAGTAAAATTATGTAATTAAAAAAATTGTTGTTACTCTCAATGGCATATAAAGAGGAGGGGGGCAGAATTCCCCCCTGATTTCAGCCAGCAAACTGATGGGTGTGGTGCAGTTGTACTTTGTTGGGTTCTGGATTTCACCTGTACGACACAGCACAGTGAGAGGTTATTTTAATTCAGTTTTTCTTGGGTTCTTAAGTTACTTTTTTTTAAAGGACTGTCAAGTTATTGGTCTCCCTACTATCAAACTAGTACACTCCAGCCTCCATGTAACCATTGAAGATATTCAAATATTTAGACAAGAGCAGTAAAAATAATTATTTTAAATATTAATTAAAAACTGAAATAAATAAAATCTGTATGTAAATGCCTACATTTTCACATACAATTTTACAGTTTATGCAACATCAGTAAAACCACTTATAATCTACATGTGTCTAGGGTTCAATGTATGTTTGTAGTGCTTTTTTTGCTTTTATACTTATTGGATTTGGTCTGAATTATAGATTGTACAGTTGAAGCAAGTATTAAATTACATTTTTGGTTGCTTACCAAAATACATCCAGAGTGGCAAATTAACTGTTTACTGATTCTTTGAACAAATATTTCCTACTTTTAATCGCATGCTGTTGTCTATTTGAGGAAATTTCTTCTTAAGCTATATATATATATATATATATATATATATATATATATATATATATATTAAATTAATAATTCAACATGTATCCTTTGCTCACTTTCTGTCCTCGAGTCGGTCGCAAGATGAATATTCTCATGTCTGTGTGTTGAGTACATAACTGGAGTTAGGACATGGTTAGCCTAGCTTAGCATCGAGACTGCAGGCAGGGGAAACAACCAGCACTAACCCTAACCCTCATTACAAATAAAATTTTAAAAATAATTTACCAGCACCTCTGACGCTCACTAACTTACAAAGTGCAGGTGCAGGGACTGTTCTTTGAGACCACCTGTCACAGTGCTGTTACAAAGTTTGGTTTCTAAAACAGGCTTTCATCATTTGTGCTATACTATAGGTAGAGACGCTCCACCGAAGTAGAGATGGATGAATATGAGATACAGATTTTTTAACTTTGGCTGATACAGGCTTGTTGTATCCCCCTGTTTTCAGTGTTTATGCTTAGCTAGGCTAACCACATCCTGAAGCCATCTCCTATTAACACGCCGGAATGAGATTGATATTAATCACTTCATCTCACAGAAAAAAACTAAATAACATTAGGATAAAATAAACACTGCTTCAAGTTTGCCCTAATTAAGGAAATGGAAAATGATATTTAAAAATACTTAACCCTAACCCTTACCCTATAATGAGCGAAGCACCTGTTGGCACATGAACCCACACCAAAAAAAAACCCAAAAACACTGTGATCCATTCTAAAGTGTACAGTACAAAATGACAGATCTAGTGCACTTTTCCAAAAGTAGATGACATTCTATGAGATGTTAGTGAATCCCTGTGTGTGCAGCCACAGTAGGAACCAGTGAATATCTGGACTGTAAACCTGATTCTGCGTAAGTGACAGTCAGGCACTCTGATCTACGCCTCACTGTCATAACCCAGTATGGGAGCCAGCCACCTCTCCACCTCCTCCACACTCATCTCTTTCCTCCTCGAATAGTCCTCCACCTGAAGCAGAGAAGAGCAGAGGAAATTCACGTTCAGCTTGATAATGTGACCTGAATTCTCTCTGTTACAAATCCTTCATCACAAGATTTGTTAGAAAATCTGGGTTTGGACCTTTTCTTTGTTTTGTGTTATTCAAGACTAAGGCTGAGTTGCATCAACAAGAATTCATTTGATTTTAGATTAGTTTGCATCAGAGTTGAGCAAAACTAGGTTTAAAATGGGTACATCAAGATTTAAATTAAGCAGAGCTCTGTTGCACAATTAAAAATTAATCTCTGTTTTATAAAACCACGTTTATTCATGTGAACCAAAGTTGAACAGAGCTTAATCAGCATGGAGATGCTCCCCAAATTCAAATAAATACAAAAATGTAATAAATGTGCATGTTGTCAAGCCCTTGTCAGTATAAAGGAGGAGGGAACCGTTATCTTTCTGCTGCTCTGGATTCTTAAACACAGTGATACCCAAAGTGTTTGAGAGGTCATTTATGTTTAGTGTTGTTATTAAGCTAAATTTACCATAAAATATTTATGATTACTTTTTCTTTATGTAAATACTTAATTAAAACTAATAGACCAAGGAGTTAATCACATGTTATTTTTCATTTATCTGATGTGATGTTTAAGTTGGTTTCACACTGACCTATGTGCCATGACTGACCTCAACCTGCACCACTGGGTGGCACTGCAGGAAACACAATTCCAACAGAAGAGGAACTTCATGTGGTTGAACATTGTTATGTGGATGGATTGTTAATTTGCACTACCTTCCCTTATACCTACCTTCACATAAAATTGTACTGTTAATGACTAAATAAAACACAGAAAAACTTCTTGTCTTGTGTGTTGATCCGAGTTGTAATTAAAGTTAGGGTGTGCCCCAGTTCATTTTCCAGATTTTCCAAATGTGTTTTCTAAAGTTATTTAAAGCAGATTAAGACATGAATGTTCAGTTGAACCTGTTCCTTGGTGATCTTTCCCACGGCGAAATAAGAGGCCTGAGGGTTGGAGAAGTACAATCCAGACACTGAGGCAGCAGGTGTCATAGCCAGAGACTCAGTCAGACAAATACCTATGCGCAGAGACAAAACATACACATGTAGTCAGTACATTTGCAGAGCACACAGCCAAGAAAGTAACAACACACACACACACAGAAAATGTTACATGGCACACTGAGATAATGAAATAAAAGCAGAAGGTCAGTGTTTTATTTTAGCATTTGAAGAATCACAGTAACCCTTATTCAGAGGAGACAAATCTAACTTTGGTAACAGAGGTTCTGCATTCTATCTAACAGCTGAGCCTTGTTCTGTCATTTCGTCTCATCCAACCTGACTGATGCTGACCTTTGCAGGAATAGTTTGAAGCTGTTTAGTATACTATAGCTGACTAGCTAATTAGCCATCTAGCCTGTAAATCAGGGTTTCTCAGTCCCAGTCCTCGAGTACCACTGCCCTGCATGTTTTAGATGTGTCTCTCCTCCACCACACCTGATTCAAATGAGTGGCTCGTTATCAGGCCACTGCAGAGCTTGATGACGAGCTGACGAGTGGCCCTTGAGGACTGGGAGTGAGAAACCCTCCAGTAAATGGTCATTAGGAGTGCACCTTTCCCTGGAGGATCTTCGTTTGGTGGCTCGACAAGGTGCAACACAGGACATGTCCTTGTTTGTAAGTTATCTAGAAACCAAATGTGGGTTGTTGCTCTTTTCTTTAGTTTTTATTAGTCATTGCCATTGTTGGCCCTGAAAAATAGTGATATTGCTGCTTTATGCACATACAGTATCAACGCATGTTTAAAAAAGTTCTCCATCTATGAAGCCAGAGATCTACTTTGATTCAAATGCACAGACATCATGAAACCAAAAATGATAAACATTTCTCACAGAGATATTGTTTATAGATCAGGAGCAGAAGAAAATACTTAAAAACTTTATTTATTGTTTTTTGACAGTTGGGGTTCAGTACTTCAGTGAAACCAGCTGTCTGCTGCAGATGGAGACCAGGTGGATCAGTTTAGTTTTAGATAAGATTAGATTAGACTGTTATTTGTAATGTGGCTGTAAATCGATGACAGATCTGATGTTCTGTCATCAGGATGAACAGCCGAAACCTACAAAGAGACACAAACCTTCACATTCCATCTGGACTACAGTGGCATATAGTCAAACAACACATCCTGAGTGTTAAGATGACAACACTGAATCTACTGCTCTTCACTAGAGAGAGTATGATGAGTTTGGCAGCAGATTGGCTGAGCGAGTGTCAGCCTGACGTACAAGATAAAAACTATCAAAGGAAAGCTGAACAGACAGCTTGATTGAGAGTTAGCCAGATACAACACAAGCTGATATAATACTGTACACCCTGACTTAATATGGGAACAAGGTATTAGTCTTTGTCACCACAAAGCACTATTGTGAACTTTAAGTTTCTAGCAGCTAACAACCACTCTGAGTCAGGTGTCTGCCAGCAGAAAACGTTTTGCCTTTTAATTTGTCGAATAATAATTCATCTCTTAATAAAGATAAAATATATCATAAATTGACTGATAATTGCGTGTTTACTTAAACCACAAATAAACTTAAATTGAGTATTATCTTGCTATTTTCATTAACAACAAGTGGTGTCATCCCAGTCATATCACTGTGAAAGAGCGTGTATGCAGCCCGGACATTGAACTGCTTGCCGTCAGTCTGCGGCCGTATTATCTGCCGGGCGAGTTCACACGTGATCATCCTGGTTGTTTACATTCCTCCGTCTGCAAACGCGGCACTAGCGACTGACGTCATCCACACCGTTGTCACGAGACTTCAGACACGGCACCCAGACGCATTCATCGCGATATCTGGGGACTTTAATCACGTCACTCTGGCTGCAACACTGCCCACCTTCAAGCAGTTTGTGGACTGTCCCACTAGGGAAAACAAGACACTGGACCTGCTGTATGCCAATGTTAAGGAGGCTAACAGCTCTACTGCCTTTCCTCCACTTGGAAGATCTGACCATAATCTCATCCACCTGAAACCCCTGTATAAGCCCCAAGTCCAGCGGCTTCCTGTGATCACTAGGACTGTGAGGAGATGGTCACAGGAGACTGACAAAGCTTTGCAGGGCTGCTTCGAACTAACAGACTGGGAGTTGCTCTGTGATCCGCATGGAGAGGACCTTGATGATCTCACTGGCTGCATAACAGCGTACAGTCACTTTAGGAACAACACTGTCCACACAGAAGTTGATGTACCCTGTTTCCCCAACAACAAGCTGTAGGTCACCAGTGACATCAAGTTTCTGCTGAATGAGAAGAAGAGGGCCTTCGGAAATGGGGACAGGGAGCAGATGAGGCTGGTTCAGAGGAAGCTTAAGGAGAGGATCCAACAGGGTAAAGACAAAGTTAGGAGGAAGCTGGAACACAAACTCCAGCAGAACAACTTGAAGGATGTGTGGAGCGGCATGAGGAGCATCACTACATACAATTAATCTGGCAATCAGACATTAGGAGGTGATACTGAACCAGCCAATGAGCCGAATCTGTTTTCCAATAGATTTGATGACAGGGCTCCGGACTACACCTCCCCTAGCTCCTCCATAATCATCCACCTCCAAACCTCCAGCCCTGCTGTCCCCCCTCCCCCATCGTTCCTTCCTGACTATGCCCTACCTGTTCTCTCTCCCCCACCTTCATCACCTCCGCCCACCCCCGTCAACACGCACGGCACACAGACCTTCACTGCAGAGCAGCTGAGGAAGGAGCTGTGCAGACTCTGCCCAGGCAAGGCAGCAGGTCCCGATGGTCTCAGCCCGAGGGTCCTAAAAACATGTGCAACCCAGCTGTGTGGAGTCATGCAGCACACCTTCAACCTGAGCCTGAGTCTAGAGAGGGTCCCTGTGCTGTGGAAGACATCCTGCCTGGTTCCAGTACCTAAAAAGGCACGTCCCAGCACCTCCAATGACTACGGACCGGTGGCGCTGACACCACACCTGATGAAGTCCCTGGAGAGGCTGGTCCTGTCACTTCTTCGGCCCCTGGTTAGTTCATCGCTGGACCCTCTCCAGTTTGCCTACCAGCCAAAACTGGGAGTGGAGGACGCCATTATCTTCCTGCTCCACCGTGCCTACGCCCACCTAGACAGACTGGGAAGAATCATGTTCCTTGATTTCTCCAGTGCATTCAATACCATCCGGCCTTCCCTGCTGGGGAGTAAACTGTCAGCGATGCAGGTGGACCCTCATCTGGTTTCCTGGATTACAAATTATTTGACAGATCGACCACATTGTCAGACTGCAGGACTGTGTCTCAGATACTTTGATTAGCAGCGCTGGGGCCCCACAGGGAACCGTTCTTTCTCCCTTTCTGTTCACTCTGTACACCTCAGACTTTCAGTTCCATTCTGAGTCCTGCCACCTGCAGAAATTTGCGGACGACTCTGCAATTGTTGGCTGTGTCAGTGAAGGGAAGGAGGAGGAGTACAGGGGCGTTGTGGATTCCTTCGTTGAGTGGTGTAAAACTAACCATCTGCATCTCAACACCACCAAAACAAAGGAGCTGGTGGTGGATTTCCGCAGGAGGAAATCTGCCCCCACACCCGTTTCCATCAACGGTGTGACTGTGGATGTTGTCCAGGATTACAAATACCTTGGAGTACACCTGGATAACAAACTGGACTGGGCCAAGAATACTGAGGCTGTTTACAAGAAAGGCCAGAGTAGACTCTATTTCCTGAGGAGGCTCTGGTTATTCAATGTATGTAACATCATGCTGAGGATGTTCTACCAGTCGGTGGTAGCTAGTGCCATCTTCTTTGGTGTTGTGTGCTGGGGCAGCAGTCTGAGGGCAGCAGACGCCAACAAGATCAATAAGATCATCAGGAAGGCTGGCTCCGTTCTGGGGGTCCAACTGGACTCTTTGTTGGAGGTGTCTGAGGGGAGGATGCTGCGTAAACTGCATAGTATCCTGGACAACAATGCCCACCTTTTCCACCAGGTGCTAACCTCACACAGGAGCTCCTACAGCAACAGACTCATCCCCCCCCGGTGTAAAACAGAACGCCAGAGGAAGTCCTTTCTTCCTGTGGCCATCAGACTGTATAATTCATCTGCCTCTGGTCGAGATAGGGACAGTTGAGACATTATGTCCTGATGCCGTATGTCACTTTATTGAATTTTAATTTTTTTTATTTATTGAATATCACTTTATCCAGTTTCACATCATTACTTTATTAGTTTGTACTTACAGTGCGTAAAATTGTATATTGTATTTACCTGTGTATTAACTGTCATTTGTTGCATTTAGTTAGTTACTTATTTATTTTAAGTTAATTTAGCATATTTTATCTCTCTCTTAAATCACTTCACCACTCTGTATTGCAACTGTTGCACAGCAATTTCCCTCGGGATAATTAAAGCTTCTTGAATCTTGAATATCAATAAGAGGAAATCTCACATGAAGACATGTGGCCAGTTTGCCGCCATAAAGGTTCAACCCACTGAGCAGCAGCAGAACGTCCTGTTTTGTGGGTAGGACTTGGGTACATTCAAACAAAAAAAGGCACAAATCACCAACTACAAGTTCATTGCACCTGAAGTATAGGGGCAGAGTTTCAATGATTTTTAAAGAGTCTAAAGGAGTCTTCAGCCTTATTCACACTGCCCTTTCAATGCAGGAATCATGCACTGTTCCTTCGCCTCGCCATCTGTGTGAAAGTTTCAGACAAGGAGGGGGGACAGTTTCGCTGTGGCTCTGATCAGCCTCCAGAGGTAGTATCAGAGCCATAGCAGAGGCAGAAAATGGCTGTGCACCGACGCTCCCCATCCAACCTAATGGAACTTGAGAGGTCCTGCAAAGAAGATTGGGAGAAACTGCCCAAAAATAAGGTTGCTAAACTTGTAGCATCATACTCAAATAGAAGGCAATGTACTTATTGTAAAGGTAGATTGAATAAATTTAATAACTGAAAAATATTTTCCTACTGTATTGCTGTTCCAAAAAAAAAAACTTCAGACCTCAGTCTCATGTGAAAGAACAACACAACAGCATTGGGAGCCTTTTAGCTGCAGTGGTGATAGTGAAGTGGTAAGTGCTCTTACCAGTCTTCTCCTTGATCCCAGCTAGGCTCCACATGGTGGTCTTCTCTGTGTGGTCTGGCTGGCTGGGGTACCCAGCTGCAGGTCTGATACCCCGATATCGAACTCTGTGAAGGTCTGAGGCCTGCAGAGCCTCATCAGAGCTGTAGCCCCACAGCTCCTTACGCACACGAGCATGGAGCTCCTCAGCAAAGGCCTAGAGGAAAGACAGAATATTGTAGCAGAAACCAGAGCAACAGTTAACATGCCATTCAGTTCAACATTTAATACAAACTGTGATGGAGCCTTGGTGTTTCAGGAAACTGTACTGTACCTCAGCCAGACGGTCAGCCAGGGCTTTGACCATGATGCTGCTGTAGTCGTCTCCCTGACCCTGGAAATGTTGACTAAGCTCCTCAGCTCCAAACACACCCACAGCAAACACACCAACGTAGTCTGCCACACCACTGTCTATAGGGGCAACAAAGTCAGACACACAGAGGTACGGCTCTGAACTGGAGTTGTCCTTCTCCACCTGCAGCACACACAGACACACACAGAGAAAGGTGTTACTGTGGCTTTGGAAATTTACAACTATCCATTTCTGGCTCTATCATGAAGGTAAAAAAATAATGAAAAGTACTATACAATAACACATCTAAACACCAAACATCAGCTGCAAGCATAATACTTGTTTGTTGAATAGTCTCTGAGAGACTGAGCGGAACCAGAGGGGTTCTCAGGCGTCGACATTACATTTCATTAACACCTGTCACCGGAGGCCACCTCCACGGATCACTGCTGCAGTCAGGGTTATAAACAGGAGTGAAAATAATCTGATATTTAAACCCAAAAGTAATCCCTAAACTCTCCTCCTATCCAGTAGCAGAATGTGATTTGACTCTGGGTGTTTATTCCTCCAGAGCTGGCCATCTGCTCCACCCAGCCACCCTCATCTTTTGTTTGACCCCATAGCAGCGGTAATGACATATTATGCATTAAGGTTGCTGTTTGCACCTGTGTATGACACAGAATCAGACATGGAATGAATACACTGCAACTGCTTATGACCCACACCTGTTGCCGTAAGCCATAGAATGTAGTGAGGGGTTTGGTGTCTCTGTGCACCGTGACATCATCTTTATACACATTGATGTCATCGCCATCACTCTGAGCACGCCAGAACCCCACCAGTCCCCGCCCCTTCAGACTGCCGCTGTCAATCATCTGGTTGAGCAGCAGCTGTGCATCATCAAAGACTCGCTGAGCCTCCAAACCTGCAGGAAGCAAATGTTACTAAGATCAGACATGTGTGTAATGGAAGTCGTTTCACTCACTGATGCCAGCAGTTTGGCATTCTCGTAGTTGTATACTTATGTGCTTATAACGTGTACATTCACAATATTTATACACTTTTTAAATAGGTCAAGTCAAATAAATAAGATGTTTTAACTTGATTTTTTCATTTTGTTACAGTAAATTATATGGAACGACCATGAACTTATAAATTAGCAAGAAGAAAACCTGTGTTGTTGAAGATGTCTTTTTCTATCTACAAAACTGAGTGTCGACAACTTTTCACAAAACTTAAAAAAAAAATACACAAGCAACATCTGAGTAGGATACCATGCAGCAGGATGGATGTTTGTGGTATGATGTATAATGAACCCTGACAGAGGTCCAGCTCGTACCGACAGTCTTGTCGTTGAAGATTTTGGGGTAACCTCTGTTGGGGTATTTTCCTCTCAGCTGCCACACATCAAAGAAAGGCTTCCAGTCAATGAAGTCCACCAGACTGTTCAGATCGTACCACTCAAACACACGTGTTCCCAGAAACTGAGGATGCACTGAATCACAAAGAAACAGCATACCTGCTTTTTAAGGTCCATACAAAGAATGTAGCATATTTGTATCCAAGCCCTACATACAATGAATCCTCTGTATTAACTTGTTCTAGCACTTTACTAAAGTCATAAGCTGTTTATATTCTAATGACACAATCTTTAGACATACTTTACATATCTTACCTGGCCTGGGCAGAGCGTGCCAGTCTATATGTAAAGCCTTCTCTCTGGCCTGGGACAGAGACAAATACCGACGATCCTGAGGCAACACAAGTTAGATGGAGAATGAAGGGGAGGGCATAGCAATTGTAGTTATATTGCACATTTTATTACAAGTAAACTCAATATGCTCGACATTAAAGTGCATATGCAAACAAGCATCCACCCAATTCCAATAAAAATCTGGACATTAAAGGTACTAATATTGTTATGGAGCAAGCATATGATGGCATGCTCTGAAAAATATAATGTGATATATTCAAAATATTTCCATCATAATAAATGGCAACTGTCCATATACATTTGACAGTATATAACAATATATTGTCATTTTGCTTCAAGAATATATTACAAAATATAATAACTATACATTCTGATAAAACATTGATAATATATACTGTTGTGTATCTAAAAATCTATTATTTCAAATATATTCAGCATATATTACCACACAACATATTTTTGGATAATATATGGTCATATGAACATGGCAATAACTGGTATTTTTATCAATATACAGATAATTTATTGTTTGATATATTTAATGATTTCAATACATGCATAAATTATACTAATTTCAAACATTAGTCTGTGTCAACGGTTCATATCAGTGCATATGTAATGTCAGGCTGAAAATATTGTAATAACACTGTAATAAACACAAATTATGAGAAACTAGAATATTCTTCTAACTAGAATTTTAATATATTAGATATACATATATAGGAAATATATTTCCATTGCCTATGGGTAGGGCTTGGCGATATGGTCTGAAAATACTTATGATATTTACTTTTGACAGAATACCTTCCAATAAATATTGCAAAAATTTTATAGGGATGACTATTGGTCCTCTCACAAAATATTAACACAGTGAGATTTTTTATCAATAATGTGGATATTATGACTAAGTGGGTAAAGAACAAATATTAGAACAATAGTAGAGCAGTCTGGTGCATTCAGAACATTACATCACTTTACTGTAATGCAGCCTTTAAAACCATTTAAAGACATGTCACCATACAAAAATATCCAAAATCTAAGAGCATATGTAGTCTCATATAGGGCTGGCCAATATATTGATATGATATCCTTATTGAGATATTAGACCATATATTGCTATTATAATGCATTATTGTTTGATCGGTGGCGATGAAATGAGTTACAAACTACACACTGAGAAAGTCCAAAGAGCCCAGTGCAGATCTACACAAGACAAGATTGTCAGCTGGGGCCATCTCAAAGAGCCTCAGGACCCAATATCACTTCAAGTCTCTCGATTAGAACATCATAATCAACCTTCTCAAGTCAGCTGTGACATTAAGCTAAACGTAAAAGTCATTGTTTTTCAATCACTGTTGGGGACTGATGACTCAGGGATAATAGTCAAGGGATGGCAGAGTAGATGAGAGTGTGGAAGAATTTGACAGGTGGTTCAACATCCTGAACACCTTCACTACTCAGATCATCTGCCACCAATTCAACTAGTTCCTGCTCTCTTGTCTGAGGCCTTTTGTGACGACTCTTCTATTACACAGTATAAGGTCAAGATGAAGGTTTGAGTGTCCCCTCCTTGGAGGATACTCAATGTGTTCTAGTGCTGTGTGATGCACTTGAACTGTAACACCATGTGCAACTATTATTGGGCACAGTGCACTATAGTGTCAATACCGTGTCTTTGGAGGCAACTGCCAACTTTAACTTTAAACACTTAAAAAAAATAATATCTCACAAATCAGGATGACTATGTAACAAACAATTTCATACAACAAAAGATTCAAGATTGTTAATGAAATCAGTGTTTATATTTTTATAATCTCTGGCGACCTACTTGTACCCCCAAGCTGTTGCTGTTATAATGTTGTTATATAGCTTGTGTGCATGCTATAATGATGTAATGTACATAACTTTATTTACCTTTTTCTCATAATGTACTCCTTATTGATATACATACTCATGCAACCATGCTGTTTATAAAACATTTTTGATACAACGATGCAGTTTGCAAAACATTTTTAAAAAAATAAAGTATCAAAAAAAAGATTGTTTGAAAGAGTAGTGGAAAAACTACAGATTTCAGCATTCAGAAGAGCAAATACAATGTAGTCCAGACTGCATACTGTGATGTAGTCCAGACTGCACACTGTGATGTAGTCCAGACTGCACACTGTGATGTAGTCCAGACTGCATACTGTGATGTAGTCCAGACTGCACACTGTGATGTAGTCCAGACTGCACACTGTGATGTAGTCCAGACTGCATACTGTGATGTAGTCCAGACTGCATACTGTGATGTAGTCCAGACTGCACAATGTGATGTAGTCCAGACTGCACACTGTGATGTAGTCCAGACTGCATACTGTGATGTAGTCCAGACTGCATACTGTGATGTAGTCCAGACTGCATACTGTGATGTAGTCCAGACTGCACACTGTGATGTAGTCCAGACTGCACACTGTGATGTAGTCCAGACTGCACACTGTGATGTAGTCCAGACTGCACACTGTGATGTAGTCCAGACTGCACACTGTGATGTAGTCCAGACTGCACACTGTGATGTAGTCCAGACTGCACACTGTGATGTAGTCCAGACTGCATACTGTGATGTAGTCCAGACTGCACACTGTGATGTAGTCCAGACTGCACACTGTGATGTAGTCCAGACTGCATACTGTGATGTAGTCCAGACTGCATAATGTGATGTAGTCCAGACTGCACACTGTGATGTAGTCCAGACTGCACACTGTGATGTAGTCCAGACTGCACACTGTGATGTAGTCCAGACTGCATACTGTGATGTAGTCCAGACTGCACACTGTGATGTAGTCCAGACTACATAATGTGATGTAGTCCAGACTGCATACTGTGATGTAGTCCAGACTGCATACTGTGATGTAGTCCAGACTGCATACTGTGATGTAGTCCAGACTGCACACTGTGATGTAGTCCAGACTGCACACTGTGATGTAGTCCAGACTGCACACTGTGATGTAGTCCAGACTGCATACTGTGATGTAGTCCAGACTGCACACTGTGATGTAGTCCAGACTGCACACTGTGATGTAGTCCAGACTGCATACTGTGATGTAGTCCAGACTGCATACTGTGATGTAGTCCAGACTGCACACTGTGATGTAGTCCAGACTGCACACTGTGATGTAGTCCAGACTGCACACTGTGATGTAGTCCAGGCTACACACTGTGATGTAGTCCAGACTACATAATGTGATGTAGTCCAGACTGCACACTGTGATGTAGTCCAGACTGCACACTGTGATGTAGTCCAGACTGCACACTGTGATGTAGTCCAGACTACATAATGTGATGTAGTCCAGACTGCATACTGTGATGTAGTCCAGACTGCACACTGTGATGTAGTCCAGACTGCACACTGTGATGTAGTCCAGACTGCATACTGTGATGTAGTCCAGACTGCATAATGTGATGTAGTCCAGACTACATAATGTGATGTAGTCCAGACTGCATAATGTGATGTAGTCCAGACTACATAATGTGATGTAGTCCAGACTGCATAATGTGATGTAGTCCAGACTACATACTGTGATGTAGTCCAGACTACATAATGTGATGTAGTCCAGACTGCATACTGTGATGTAGTCCAGACTGCATACTGTGATGTAGTCCAGACTGCACACTGTGATGTAGTCCAGACTGCACACTGTGATGTAGTCCAGGCTACACACTGTGATGTAGTCCAGACTGCACACTGTGATGTAGTCCAGACTACATACTGTGATGTAGTCCAGACTGCATACTGTGATGTAGTCCAGACTGCACACTGTGATGTAGTCCAGACTACATACTGTGATGTAGTCCAGACTACATACTGTGATGTAGTCCAGACTGCATACTGTGATGTAGTCCAGACTGCATACTGTGATGTAGTCCAGACTGCATACTGTGATGTAGTCCAGACTGCACACTGTGATGTAGTCCAGACTACATAATGTGATGTAGTCCAGGCTGCACACTGTGATGTAGTCCAGACTGCATAATGTGATGTAGTCCAGACTGCATACTGTGATGTAGTCCAGACTGCATAATGTGATGTAGTCCAGACTACATAATGTGATGTAGTCCAGACTGCATAATGTGATGTAGTCCAGACTACATAATGTGATGTAGTCCAGACTGCATAATGTGATGTAGTCCAGACTACATACTGTGATGTAGTCCAGACTGCATACTGTGATGTAGTCCAGACTACATAATGTGATGTAGTCCAGACTGCATAATGTGATGTAGTCCAGACTGCACACTGTGATGTAGTCCAGACTGCATACTGTGATGTAGTCCAGACTGCACACTGTGATGTAGTCCAGACTGCATACTGTGATGTAGTCCAGACTGCACACTGTGATGTAGTCCAGACTGCACACTGTGATGTAGTCCAGACTGCACACTGTGATGTAGTCCAGACTACATACTGTGATGTAGTCCAGACTGCATACTGTGATGTAGTCCAGACTGCATACTGTGATGTAGTCCAGACTACATAATGTGATGTAGTCCAGACTGCATACTGTGATGTAGTCCAGACTGCATACTGTGATGTAGTCCAGACTGCACACTGTGATGTAGTCCAGACTACATAATGTGATGTAGTCCAGACTGCATACTGTGATGTAGTCCAGACTGCATACTGTGATGTAGTCCAGACTGCATACTGTGATGTAGTCCAGACTGCACACTGTGATGTAGTCCAGACTGCACACTGTGATGTAGTCCAGACTGCATAATGTGATGTAGTCCAGACTGCATAATGTGATGTAGTCTAGACTGCATACTGTGATGTAGACCAGACTGCATACTGTGATGTAGTCCAGACTGCACACTGTGATGTAGTCCAGACTACATAATGTGATGTAGTCCAGACTGCACACTGTGATGTAGTCCAGACTGCATACTGTGATGTAGTCCAGACTACATAATGTGATGTAGTCCAGACTGCACACTGTGATGTAGTCCAGACTGCATACTGTGATGTAGTCCAGACTGCATACTGTGATGTAGTCCAGACTACATAATGTGATGTAGTCCAGACTGCATACTGTGATGTAGTCCAGACTGCACACTGTGATGTAGTCCAGACTGCATACTGTGATGTAGTCCAGACTACATAATGTGATGTAGTCCAGACTGCATACTGTGATGTAGTCCAGACTGCATACTGTGATGTAGTCCAGACTGCATACTGTGATGTAGTCCAGACTGCACACTGTGATGTAGTCCAGACTACATAATGTGATGTAGTCCAGACTGCACACTGTGATGTAGTCCAGACTGCACACTGTGATGTAGTCCAGACTGCATACTGTGATGTAGTCCAGACTGCACACTGTGATGTAGTCCAGACTACATACTGTGATGTAGTCCAGACTGCATAATGTGATGTAGTCCAGACTGCACACTGTGATGTAGTCCAGACTGCATACTGTGATGTAGTCCAGACTGCATACTGTGATGTAGTCCAGACTGCATACTGTGATGTAGTCCAGACTGCACACTGTGATGTAGTCCAGACTGCACACTGTGATGTAGTCCAGACTGCATACTGTGATGTAGTCCAGACTGCATACTGTGATGTAGTCCAGACTGCATACTGTGATGTAGTCCAGACTGCACACTGTGATGTAGTCCAGACTGCATACTGTGATGTAGTCCAGACTGCATACTGTGATGTAGTCCAGACTGCATACTGTGATGTAGTCCAGACTGCATACTGTGATGTAGTCCAGACTGCATACTGTGATGTAGTCCAGACTGCATACTGTGATGTAGTCCAGACTGCATACTGTGATGTAGTCCAGACTGCATACTGTGATGTAGTCCAGACTACATAATGTGATGTAGTCCAGACTGCACACTGTGATGTAGTCCAGACTGCATACTGTGATGTAGTCCAGACTGCATAATGTGATGTAGTCCAGACTGCATACTGTGATGTAGTCCAGACTGCACACTGTGATGTAGTCCAGACTGCATACTGTGATGTAGTCCAGACTACATAATGTGATGTAGTCCAGACTGCATACTGTGATGTAGTCCAGACTGCACACTGTGATGTAGTCCAGACTGCATACTGTGATGTAGTCCAGACTACATAATGTGATGTAGTCCAGACTGCATACTGTGATGTAGTCCAGACTGCATACTGTGATGTAGTCCAGACTGCATACTGTGATGTAGTCCAGACTACATAATGTGATGTAGTCCAGACTGCACACTGTGATGTAGTCCAGACTGCATACTGTGATGTAGTCCAGACTGCATACTGTGATGTAGTCCAGACTACATAATGTGATGTAGTCCAGACTGCATACTGTGATGTAGTCCAGACTGCATACTGTGATGTAGTCCAGACTGCACACTGTGATGTAGTCCAGACTGCACACTGTGATGTAGTCCAGACTGCACACTGTGATGTAGTCCAGACTGCACACTGTGATGTAGTCCAGACTGCACACTGTGATGTAGTCCAGACTGCATACTGTGATGTAGTCCAGACTGCATACTGTGATGTAGTCCAGACTGCATACTGTGATGTAGTCCAGACTGCATACTGTGATGTAGTCCAGACTGCATACTGTGATGTAGTCCAGACTGCACACTGTGATGTAGTCCAGACTGCATACTGTGATGTAGTCCAGACTGCATACTGTGATGTAGTCCAGACTGCATACTGTGATGTAGTCCAGACTACATAATGTGATGTAGTCCAGACTGCATACTGTGATGTAGTCCAGACTACATACTGTGATGTAGTCCAGACTGCATAATGTGATGTAGACCTAAAGATGTGATGTAGTCCAGACTGCATACTGTGATGTAGTCCAGACTACATAATGTGATGTAGTCCAGACTGCATAATGTGATGTAGTCCAGACTGCATACTGTGATGTAGTCCAGACTGCATACTGTGATGTAGTCCAGACTGCATACTGTGATGTAGTCCAGACTGCATACTGTGATGTAGTCCAGACTGCACACTGTGATGTAGTCCAGACTGCATACTGTGATGTAGTCCAGACTACATAATGTGATGTAGTCCAGACTGCATACTGTGATGTAGTCCAGACTGCATACTGTGATGTAGTCCAGACTACATAATGTGATGTAGTCCAGACTGCATACTGTGATGTAGTCCAGACTGCACACTGTGATGTAGTCCAGACTGCATACTGTGATGTAGTCCAGACTACATAATGTGATGTAGTCCAGACTACATAATGTGATGTAGTCCAGACTGCATACTGTGATGTAGTCCAGACTACATACTGTGATGTAGTCCAGACTGCACACTGTGATGTAGTCCAGACTGCATACTGTGATGTAGTCCAGACTGCACACTGTGATGTAGTCCAGACTGCACACTGTGATGTAGTCCAGACTGCACACTGTGATGTAGTCCAGACTGCACACTGTGATGTAGTCCAGACTGCATACTGTGATGTAGTCCAGACTGCACACTGTGATGTAGTCCAGACTGCACACTGTGATGTAGTCCAGACTGCATACTGTGATGTAGTCCAGACTGCATAATGTGATGTAGTCCAGACTGCATACTGTGATGTAGTCCAGACTGCATACTGTGATGTAGTCCAGACTGCATACTGTGATGTAGTCCAGACTGCATACTGTGATGTAGTCCAGACTGCATACTGTGATGTAGTCCAGACTGCATAATGTGATGTAGTCCAGACTGCATACTGTGATGTAGTCCAGACTGCATACTGTGATGTAGTCCAGACTGCATACTGTGATGTAGTCCAGACTGCATACTGTGATGTAGTCCAGACTGCATACTGTGATGTAGTCCAGACTGCACACTGTGATGTAGTCCAGACTGCATACTGTGATGTAGTCCAGACTGCATACTGTGATGTAGTCCAGACTGCACACTGTGATGTAGTCCAGACTGCATACTGTGATGTAGTCCAGACTGCATACTGTGATGTAGTCCAGACTGCATAATGTGATGTAGTCCAGACTGCATACTGTGATGTAGTCCAGACTGCATACTGTGATGTAGTCCAGACTGCATACTGTGATGTAGTCCAGACTGCACACTGTGATGTAGTCCAGACTGCACACTGTGATGTAGTCCAGACTGCATACTGTGATGTAGTCCAGACTACATACTGTGATGTAGTCCAGACTGCATACTGTGATGTAGTCCAGACTGCATACTGTGATGTAGTCCAGACTGCATACTGTGATGTAGTCCAGACTGCATACTGTGATGTAGTCCAGACTACATACTGTGATGTAGTCCAGACTGCATACTGTGATGTAGTCCAGACTGCATACTGTGATGTAGTCCAGACTACATACTGTGATGTAGTCCAGACTACATAATGTGATGTAGTCCAGACTGCATACTGTGATGTAGTCCAGACTGCATACTGTGATGTAGTCCAGACTGCATACTGTGATGTAGTCCAGACTGCATACTGTGATGTAGTCCAGACTACATAATGTGATGTAGTCCAGACTGCATACTGTGATGTAGTCCAGACTGCATACTGTGATGTAGTTCAGACTACATAATGTGATGTAGACCTAAAGATGTGATGTAAAGACAGTAAGTGCGAACTTTATTAGAGTGCAACACCCAATGCTGCAGAATGTCAGCGTCAAAACAGCAGCCCCTATTGTTTTCCATGTAGAACAACCTCCCTCGGCGATGGGGGCTAGACACTTGTTGGCGCTCACTGAGTAATGTTTGTGAAAAGTACAGTGTCCAGCTCTTCTGGAAATCTTTAAAAAAACAAACTTTAAGCTGTTATTATAGGTTTACATCCTAGCAGTTAGGGTTAACCCTTCTTACTACCTGGAGTTGTCCTGGGCGGCAGCCTGCCAGAGCTGCTCTCTGTCATACTGTCTTTTTTGAACTTTTTAAAAAATATTTACTTACTTCATTTTAAGGTCTGGTTAATCAAAGGAGAAAGCTAAGATTTTTCTCAAGTACAACAATGTGGCTTCGCACAGTCTTTTTTTTCATTCTCTGGCGCGAGAAATTCCTGAGGCCATGTGGCCAAGAGGTCGTGTAATCAAATATGTGATATATGTTCAAGACACGTGGATACAAGGCTGAGAGTTGCCTATGTGGATCACTGAGCCGTGACCCAGAGGTGTAAAATCTCTTCTAGTGCCCTGAGTTTTTGTTGGCTTTTTCTACCATCAAGTCTTACCTTCAGGGAGTCGTAGTGATCCTGCCTGATTTCCTCATACTCCTCTTTCAGGTCCTCAAAGTACTCTTCTCTCATTCCCTCATCCAGGAGCTGCGAGCACTGACAGACAGGAAAATAACATCTTTCAAATCTGTGGCCACATCAACTCATATCAACTCTTTGAATATCAAATGCAGTAATAAACAGTGGTAGAATGTGAGTAAGTACATTTACACAAGTATAGTACAAGAACCTCAAATATTTTCTTTAGTATTCCCAGTTTCTGCAAATTTCTACTTACACTGCACTTTTGAGGCAAATACTGTACTTTTTACTCCACTATATATATTTGATATCTTTAGTTACTAGTTACTTGTTACTAGTTAGAAATTGCATGGTGCATTAAAGCCTCTTTTTTAAAAAAAATAAATAGATGTTTTATTTGCAATTCCTCAAATAAAACAAAAAAACAACAACATTGATTCTGATAATCATCTGATAATGCTTGTACTTTTGATACTAAAGTACGTTCATTGACAGAAAATGACTTTCAATACTTGAGTACATTTAAGATCAGACACTTTTAAGACGTTAATGCACATGGGACACTCTCACTTTTACCAAAGTACTTCTGGGTTATAACCCTGATAAGATATTACTGCCCCCCAAGGAAGTTTGATTTTTACTTCCCTCTGTTTGTTTGTTGTTTCACCTAACAACAAAAACAACAACCCAACAACATTTCAATAAATGTGGTGCCATGTTAGACTACTAGTAAAGAGACATGTTTCTGTTGTGGTTGTAGGATTTCCTGACAATTATGTTTTGTACTTATAAACTGCTGGACTTAACTGGGTGAAAGATATCTGGCACTGTTCAATACTTCTTCAAGTATTTCTATGTTGATGTGGATCCCAAGCCAGTTGCTGATTTTTTTACTTAGCATGATCTGTTATCTAAAAAAGCATTGTACAGCATTATGCAACCTAAATAGATACATACTGTCTTTTAGGTGACTACACCATATGTCCCAGATCTGCATTCAAGCAGATTGAAAGCAGTCTGAGTATTTAAAAGACAGACTTTAAATCCATTTGTAAAATAAACAAAAACCTGTTTTATTTTTTAAACCTGGCCTGTTGCTAAATACATTTCCACTCATATCAAAATAATACTATGGGTTTCTCTGTAGGGTTAGCTTTTAGTCATTGATCCACAGTAGGCCTGCACAATTAATCGTATTTTCATCGTCATCGCGATGTGAACGTGCGCGATAAACCCATCGCAAAAGCTGGTCTGAAGTGCGATAAGTTTTGTTTACATCCGCCATGCTTTCACAGTCAGCTTGTGACATTTGGCCAATCAGATGCGGCCCTGAACACATGGACAATGCATGCACACCGTTTAGCCAATCAGATGACGCCCAGCTCTGCTTGTTCCTGCGTGAGAATTAGTAGCCAGAGTAAACAGGATGACGGAGACAGGAGAGCAGACCGTTGAAAACATAGACATAATATACGTATATATACGTATATTATGTCTATGGTTGAAAATGCCGACGAAACGCTTGTGGCAAAAAGAAATAGCAGCTCCGTGGTTTGGAGATACTTTGGACTCAAGCCAGATGACAATTTACAGACTCAGGTACTGTGCAGGACCTGCAGAACAGTTGTAGCAACGTCCAGAGGTAACACCACCAACCTCCATCACCACCTGCTGTACCACCATTAAGAGACTGCGGTTAAGCCAGCCGTGGTTCGCGTTTGCTTAGTCAAACCAGCCGCACATTCTGTTCTAGTGCACGAATCTTCTAACATTTACGGTATTCGCTGATGAAACCGCTCTGAAGAGCTGCTGGTAGTGACTGTGGGGCAGACTGCAGTCTCTCAGTCAGACCCATGAAACATGCGATACTTTTACAGTAATTATTCCCGGGAGTGAGCTGAAGGTATCACGATGGTATCCTTCCGGATTTCAAAGTAAAGGACGACGTGAGAATTTTCACAAGATCAAGATCACAAGAATAAGGATATTTCGACGAACTTTGATGTGGAATAAAAAAAATATTTTCCATAAGTAGTCCAAGATTCATGTACTACTGAACTAAGTACCTCATAGACTACTTGCATGCATAATATGAAGTACTTTTACTGTGTACTTTTCGAGTAATCTGTTGTCAAAATCCTGATAAGATCACAAGATTAAGGATATTTCGCCCAACTTTGATGTGCAATAAAAAACGTATTTTCCATAAGTAGTCCAAGATTCATATACCACTGAACTAAGTACTTCCTAGACTACTTGCATGTATAATAAGAAGTACTCTTACTGTGTACTTTTAGAGCAATCCTCGATCAAAATCCTGACCGGATCACAAGAATAAGGATATTTCGCCCAACTTTGAGGTCAAATAAAAAACGTATTTTCCATAAGTTGTCCAAGATTCATGTGCTACTGAACTAAATCTGAAAGACACAGGAACTGTATGCAAACTTAAATATTTTCTTATTTATCGCAAGTCATATTGTCATCGCAATATTGAAGGGTGTCATCGCACATCGCACATTTTGCTCATATCGTGCAGGCCTAATCCACAGTGAAAAATAGTGAAAACTAATACAATGCAAGTTAGATCTTCTTACCACCACCACACTCCTTGACGCATCCAGAACATGGACAACAGGAGAAGTGTAGCGAGGGGCGATCTTCACTGCTGTATGTGTCCTATTAAACACAAAACAAACGACAGAGAGAGTACTGTTCAATATCAACCTCATTATGCAGAAAGCAGAGGAGGTACTGCTTCCAATAACTGATTACACATAATGGATACATTCACGTATGGTATGTATGGTTGAGCTAATTTTGTGTAATGTTTTAGAAAATAAACCCCCTTCTGATCGGAAGCATCATGAAAGCACAATGTAGCCTCCTCTGTTGGCAGACAGCTACAAGTCTCCTGCGATGCACATCATAATAAGCTGCAGGTTTTACAGTTGAGGAAACTTAAGATATTGTTGTACCCTGGTGCCACAAAGTGACTTTTCAAGTGACCATTCAATTTTAAATAAATTATTTGATTATTTGACCATATGGCCTTAGTGTGGTCCAGATACCTTCATTTTAAGGGAGAATTGAGAAAAGAAAATGGAAATCACAGTTGTCAGGGCATGAAACCAATGATCTGCTGACCTTTACACATCATTACTCAAGAGTCTAACAATGGCATAACAGTTAATGTTGAGAAAAGGTGTTTAAATTGAAAACTGAATCAAATTGTAACCTTTAAATTAAAAGTCAGATTTAATGGTGGATTTGGGTGGAATTGTGTCACCCCTGCTCTACATAGCATTTCTTGGTCTCCATTTAAGTCATGTACAAAATAGAATATCATGTGACAATGATAATGCTCGGTGTTCTGCTTTGACGTCACATTCAGCAGTGATAAATACGCATGACTGGTCAATCAGTTAGATTAGCTGAGCTGTTACTTAGATGTGGTGGCTCCTCCAATCAGAAGTGGAGTTGTAATCCCCAGTCTCTCCATCTCTTTGGCCACATAGATCATCTCATCCAGAGAGGGGGTGATGAGACCAGACAAACCAATGATATCTGCAGGAACAAAGCAAACAAAAACCCCACATGACTGTTGCTGCTGCTATTACAAAAGCATTAAAACCATTAAAGGTGCACTATGTCATTTTGGGAAGGAATGTTTTAACAGAAGACAAAGATCTTCATTGACTGATTTGTTTTCTGTCTAAAACTAAAAACAAACTCTTTGTTTTCATGACTGCATAAACTGAATAAACAAACTCCATTTATACTGTTTTACATTGTTTATAATGTGGCAGACCCTGCCACTTTTCTAGCTTCAAAAATGTTCTGGGACCTTATTTTCCTCTGAGAATGGCTTGTTTATTTAGTGAAAAAACATAAATATCTTAGTTTAATATTATTATCATTATTACTTCATTAATATTATAAATATCACAATTCTCAGTTTGAAAATGTCCCCCAAACTACACAGCGCCCCTTTAATTCAGCTATGATGATTTGAATAATTTGGACTGTTCATAATTTGGATCGGTGGTGACAGGGCAAATGATCTTAAGTTCAGTTAATTATAAGATAGCTGTCCACGCTGATATGTAAAACAAAAGATGGCAGTTTAGGATTTAGTTTTAGAAGTGGAGAAATATAACAAAGTAAGATGTCAGCATATGGTACAAGCAATTTGTATACTTAATTTATATAAATGTATAACATCTTGCAAAAAATACAATGTGATTAAAGACTGGTGACCAGTATTGGCCCAATATTTATCTATATTGGAATTTTCAGCAGTCTGCAGTCTTCCTCACATGATTCAAGAATAATCGAATTGTCATTATTGTCATTATACAATACAAGATGCATTATTGCCCCAACAGCTTCCCACATGAATGAAGGGCAGTCTGTATGTTGCTTGAGTTGCAAAATACCTCACTACTGCGAGTACTACCTAACTGTGAAGTTTAAATGCTGTGAGGCATGGCAATGAGTGAAGGTGACTTAGATGAGCAGTTTAACAATTTCATTGACTCTGAAATAAAATATTTTTCTGGCTTTGCCCAAATAAACTCTTTAAAACAAGTTCTGTCAGCATCTCACATTGACAATATGCAGTGTAAACTGTACAGTGCACCTGCTTTCTGTTTGATGGCCTCTTTAAGGATCTTATCACAGGGAACCATCACACCTAGGTCGATCACTCTGAAACACAAGAAACATTCTACATTCAACAGAAAATCTTTTTCAATTTCCTTTATAGTAAGTGTGCTGTGTATCAATGGGCTGTATGTGCATACACACAATATTACAATATCTGTTGGTAGGCCTAACGCACACACACACGCACGCACACACGCACGCATGCACACACACAGTGTGGTGGTGCACAGGCCCTAGTATCAAATAAACACTGCCACTTCTCTCCCATAATTCAACACTGTGCCCTGACTTAAACTGGTTAATTCTTTCAATTGTTCAGTAAGCTGCTGTCAGTGCCACTGGGTCAAACAAAGCCCAGCAGCAGATGGTGTGCATCCAGTCTGCTGTTGCATCACACACTGTAATCACAGTCGGCTTTCTGACTGTCATTGATTGAGATTTAGGTTTAAAAACAACAGCACATATTTATTACTATATACAACACACTGAGCAAAAGTGCTGCTGACCCACTAAATACACTAGAAGGATGTGGTAGGAAAGAAGCTAACCAGTAAACCAGCCTTACCTGTAGTTGTTGCAGCCCAGCACCACACCTACAATGTTCTTCCCAATATCATGCACGTCTCCCTTCACTGTAGCCAGAACTATGGTGCCCTGATAGGGATCCTGCAGAGCAAAAAGGAAAGATCACAGGGCTTGAAGGACTGGAGAACAGGAGGAAATCCATCCACTCTGATTGCTTATATAAAGCTGCTCTCTTGGCTGGAGGCGTTCTCTTCCCTCTTTATCATCTTTAAGTATTGTAACCATGTCCCCTTCTCTGCAAGGATGTACTGAACCAGTCTGTGTGATTCAGTTTTCACACCGATTTGGCCTTGATGTTCAGTGACATTTTCAGGTGAAACACACCTTTAAAGCTGATGCTAATGGATGAAACCTGTGAACAAACTTTAGTTTTAGCTTAAGTTTTTGCTGAAGATGAAAACATACATCAACTATATTACAGGAAACGATGAAAAACAAAACCTGTGATGCAAGTTACATCTTCTTAATGCAGATGTCAAACATATTGACATGTTTTAATCATACCTGATTCAAATATGATTTTTTAAAATCAAGTAAAAATAATATTGGATTGATTCTTTATATTTGTTTGTTTAAACTTTAAAATGGTCAGCATCTTTACAAACAAGCCCTTACTCATATCTTTTATACTAATCTCTGTGCTTCTGTCAGCACAAACTTTTATTGGTATGTACATGTGTAGACTTGAAAGTATTGTGTAACCTTTGGCAAGACACTTCAAACATTTAATCTTTCACAACAGAATCTCTCATAGCAGTTTATGTCTGAATATGTCATGTGTTTCAGCTGGTCAGGAACTCCAGCTTGCTAAAAACAAGTTGTTACAATTTGTCCCTTTCTCTATAAATGTTATTTGGGACTGCCGTGTAATAAAAGGTATTTTGATTAATGAACTTGCACTTTTTAGGGTTTAACAGAGATAAACTGCAATCAACTGGCATTGCATCATCACATATAGGTCTCCAGTGAAAACTTAATCTTTGTGGGAATACGCCGTTCAATATAACAGTTGCATCAAAATGCAATTAAATCATCCATATCAAGTTGTGACTGACCACTTCTTCAGATGACCCTGACAATGCCACCATCTCCTCCCTCTCCTTCTCCATGAAAGGAATCAGATAGCCCACCGCCTTCTTCATAACACGAGCCGACTTGATCACCTGCAAACACACGATGTTTTATTCCTGTTTCAAAATGCTGAAATACAATGGTGAGCATAGAAACGTTTAATCTAATTTAAACAATGGTAACTGAGATACTGTGTCTGACAGAGATACACGGAATTCAATGTGTATATTTGTCCTGATATTCATTGCACCCTTGAAGTTTATGGTTTCTTGCCCATTACTGCTGATTGATATAATACTGAGTATATGTACAGGATCTCAGCATAGTGTTGGATATCTGGTAGGGCTTTCGTTGGAATATAACTACATTTGGGGTAAAAACCTTTTAAGAGACATAAAAAGCGGTATAGGTTGAATCTAGGAATATAGGAATCAGTGTTGTTATTCAAAGGTAACAAGCTAAGCTTCTGATCTTCTCTGATAATGTAAATAAGGCTCCAAAAAAGGAGGGAATAAAAAAAAACACGACTGAAATTTGAATGTTTTATATAGCACGCTAATGGAAAACCTGTGTCCCAGTGCTGAGCCACATGTGTGATTGTGACCCGTCTTCTGAAGCCCAATGGAGACCTTGTAACATGACTTTATCCCTTTCACCATGACACAAGTCCGAACTAAATACCATCAGATAATGTAAAGATTTCAGTAGCACAAGGCTACATACATTGTTTTTCCTTCTTAAGATCACTGTAATAAATTTGTCATTTAACTTTCTTGTGTCATTCATAAAAAAACAAAAACAGTTCAAAAATTGTAAAGGTTTCTTCTTCCTGTGTCCAACCACTCCATA
Source organism: Lagodon rhomboides (assembly GCA_039737535.1). Classification (NCBI taxonomy): domain Eukaryota; kingdom Metazoa; phylum Chordata; class Actinopteri; order Spariformes; family Sparidae; genus Lagodon; species Lagodon rhomboides. The sequence continues at coordinate 97,168 of CM077804.1, forward strand.
TAAATATTTTTTCTCCTTGTAGTGGGGACAAAAACTACTGTCGAACCACAAAAACCAGAACAGATCCACTCCACGAAGTTGCCATGGATCGGAAGATAAAATAAAGAAAATAGAGAAAATAAAGTTGAATTATTTACATTTGGCATGTGAATTACATCATAGAATCACTGTTTAGACACATTAGATGGCGACAGAATTTTCTCTCCAACTAATACTGCTGATAAGATGATAAGAACATGTTTCCACTATGAGAAAAGATGAACATCCATCGTTATCAAGATGGTCAGTAATTGAAGCAGCAAAGTTTTTGAAATAATTACTGATGCACTCTTCTTCCTTTAGATCACTACTCAGTTACTCACTGCTGTTCACCAGTAGAGAAAAACAGGTGCCAAATATTACTTGCTGTACAGCTGTACAGACATTAGAGAACATTTACTAAATCACAAATGTCATTTTGTCACAGATAGATGAACTATAATCCTATTTTAGTGTGAGAAGTTCTTCAAGAAACTTTTACAAGAGCTATATCACAGTCCAGGCCTCATGGATTCAAAGTGATAATGCAATAAAGGTACATGCATTCAAAATCTAGAGGGAGTTTCCATCCTACCTGTGGCAAGAACATCTTCCCAGCTCCAAACAGATCTCCAACCACCTTCATGCCGTTCATCAGGGGGCCTTCGATGATGTGAAGGGGTCGAGCGTAACGGTCAACCTGAGCCCGACACTCCTCCACATCCTCCACCACATACTTCTCTATTCCCTGACAGCAACAACATAGGATTAAACCATAGGATTAAATTACTTTTGTCTGTTTTTATTAGTGTTTACTCATAAAGTTAAAAACAAGGTGAGAATAGGATTTTAAAGTCAATATTTAAAAATCCCCTCTTTTATGGAAGCATTTTTGAGCAGTAGGAGACTTTTGGCTGTATGGGGACCTAAAACAAACAAACCTGAACATCTGGTCAAAAGTAAGACCAGTCTGGTTAGTCTCTGGCTGTGTTGTTCTGTCTCATCCTGCTCACTATAATCACCAAACTTACAATGTAGTTTCCAATAATTTCCACTTTTTCTGTTTCTCTTGTCAGACAACTGATTTAACTGCAGCTCAAAAAATGCTAACTGCCAACATGTGAAAAATCCTGTACAGCTACATAGAGTTGCTGAGCGAATCACAATGCATTAAAATCTTAAAGGACGCTGTGACATCACCAGCCAGGGGATGCACCATATTTTATCCCAGATAACATATCTGTATTGAAATAATTCTAAAAAGGAAACTCGCCGTCAAAGCAGAAAAATCTGCCAGTCACTGTTTCCTACCATCTGTGCATTGTGTGCATATCTCAGTTATGGTGATATGATTACTTTTTGCAACCAGACTAATACTTCATACAGAGGTTTCAAAATTCAAGCTTTAAACTTTTTATTGGTGAATAAACTAATTGGGTAACTGTCAAGAATAATCAGCTCTGATTGATTCTGTATCGATTGATTCCTGATGATGATGATGGAAGATGCTTTGCCATTCAGGAGATGCGGCTATAGAAACCACAGAAATAAACCACTACCCTGTTTCATAGGTGTGATTGGCAGAGGACCAATAAAAAATATACAGCGCACCTCCCATGACGTGCCGACAGCACCCCCCGCCCCCATTTTCTTGTTGTGGAGCTGGCTCTAGAGACAGTATTTTCTAACCATGTCAGGGGAGTTATTCTTATGCATTTTAGAATAATGTCACTTGCCAGGTCATGTAAGAGGTAGACTACAGAATTTATAATACTTGTCAAAACGAAAATAGGAACTCAACTATGTCTCTCTTTACATTTATTTTGTCCCGCTTCAGCTAAGAAAGAAATAGTTCGCCCTACACGTCCAAAATTCTTAGAACACATCTGATAACGTTCCTCAACGACTGCAGGCTTGTTGCAGGCAGGTGGAGTTCCGTCGTGACAAATGAATGGACTACTTGCGGAGTGACATGAAGACATGAATCAGAGGCATAAAAAACGTTGACAGCGGTGAGCTCAGGTTGGAAAAGCCGGATTTCCGGATTTATCCGGAAGAATCACACCCCTGCCTGTTTATTTGAACTCTGTAGACAAGTGGATGATGTGATTGGCCGATTTTAACTTTCAGCTGAATCAGATTTGGCTGTTCAATAAAAGGTTTCAACTATATGTCTTTTTTCAGTTCAGCACCACACTTAAAATCTTTATCAGCCTACAACATTTTAACACCTTTCTTCGTCATCTGTGATGTGAAAGCATCAGATCGTCACAGTCATAGTAGGTTAAAGTGTGCACCCTGCTAATAGTTCTGAGAATAAAACAGTGTAAAAAATCTACCACAAACTTAATCTAATCTGATCGTCACATATCTTACCTTAATGAGAGCGTACTCCAACCTTTCCTCCACACTTCCCTCTCTCCACTCGTCTGTCTGAACCACCTTTTTCCCTCCTTTCACATTGTTCTGTCAACAACAATAGTGAGGTCAACATCTGTGAACCAAACTAAAGTGACAACAACCTGGTATATTATTTGTATGTTTGTGTGTACCTGTGCATAGGCCAGTAGTTTCTCAGTAGCATCAGTGTCTCTGTTCCAGATAAGGTTTTCACACAGAAGGAGCAGCTGTTTATCTATGTCATCATAGACTGGAAGGTTCCCAGCATTCACTATACCCATATCCATCCCAACCTGAGGTACAAACACATCGTGATTCACTCAAATTTACTGCTCAAATACTGAGGATTATTATAATTATATCTGAGATTCCAGATATACTGCATGATCAAAAGTATGAGTTCACCCAATGCAAAAACACTTTTCACACTTGACCCAGACTTGAGATCTCTGCTGCTAAGATTTAGAGCCACCATTCCAACACAACTGAAGTGAACGCAATATCATTTGTGGTATTCAAAGCAGCATGCACCACTCCCTGGGGAGGGACAGCTGTTTGGCAGTGTAACCTTGATAGCATGGTAGAGAAATGCTCCGTGCATAGCTTCTCTGATGGCCTCCATCCCTCTGAAGGAGAAGGACAGGTTGGATAGACCTCCACTGACCCTGGCTCCTGGTAATGTCTCCTACACACACACACACACACACACACACACACACACACACACACACACACACACACACACACACACACAGAATGATGTCATACATCCCTGTGTGTGTTCTAATCCGAGCTTCTCTGCTCTTTGTTTTCCTTCGCAGAGATGGCCACATGTGCATGTTAGTCCCTCCTGTCCTCCCAGCAACCATTTTCAACATGGTCACCGGAAAAGTTACTCATAGAAGAACACTCAACAATATGTTTCTTAAATTTTCAAGTTGCATCATAGGCTATGCAGTAACAGAATCTTGATTCATATGTGATAACTAGTTCAACAGTTTTATTTGAGTCTGGTAAACCATCGTTTTGAAGTAAAACACAAAATGGCTGTCGGTTACAAACAGACTATGCATTTACAGTTTGATCTCAGCAGTGCGTGTTTGGATGCTGCTTTCCTTTCCCCACACTTTTATCGAGTGAACAAAATGAGCATCGTTTTGGTCTGAAATGCTGGTGCTCTGCTGCTTTATTTAGTGGCTGTGATTGTCATATATATAACTTTTTAAGTAATCTATATTAATCATTCAGATAATCATTTGATAAAAGGGATAGTAAGAAAAAACACCCCCAAAAGTGCACAAGTTTAATTTGGCAAGGTAAATGTACATTAATTAAATCGCATTCCTGTTGTAGGTAGTATTCAGTAACTTGTGCATGGAGCTAGCCAGGAAGTTGAACAACCTTTAACGGGTTTTGGGCTTTGATTTCAGCCTGTCAGGTAGTGGTTGCTTCCTCCCAGACTGTGTAGACCTTCAAACAACCTCAATAAATGAAATGGTTGGTTACAGTTGGGAAATGATTTGACCTTCAACAGTGAACAATGAACAGAGGAGATGTTTCAAGTTTGATTATTTGATTGCGAAAATTATTATTTATACAATTATTATTGGCAAATAATGTGGTGATTGGTTGAATTTACATGACTTCTCCTTGGAGCTGATGTGTGCATTACCTTGATAAGTTTGGTGGCTCTGATGAAGTTGATGGCGTAGTCACTGTGTTCCTCCATGCCTGTACCAATGGTGAGGATGTTGGGGTCAAAGATGATGTCATTGGGGTCAAATCCCACTTTGCTCACCAGCAGATTGTAGGCCCGAGTGCAGATTTCCACTTTACGGTCTGTATCTGTAGCCTTGAGAGGATAACAGACGTGTCAGCACATGTAGGTTTGATTCTGTGTAAGAACAGTAAGTGTGGTTGTTGGTGTGTGTTTGTCTCCTCACCTGCCCCTCCTCATCAAAGGCCATGACCACGACAGCAGCTCCGTAGCGCTGTATAGTGGCAGCTCTGAGCAGGAACTCCTCCTCTCCTTCCTTCAGACTGATACTGTTGACTATACACTTTCCCTGACAGCATTTCAATCCAGCCTCAATCACTGAGAAGTTAGACGAGTCGATACACAGAGGAACCTGGGAAGAAGAGGGAGAGGCTCAGTGTATGTTTCTGATGTACTGAACATGTTCATTCCTACCTTAGTTATTAACAGGTTCATATGCTAAGTTAGACAATTTTAAATGAAAGTACACAACTTAAAGTGTCTGTGCCTAAGTGTCTATTGAGGAGCCAGAATCACATTTTGTGATGTCTTTTTTATGCTCAAAATTGATGTCCAAGTGACATCCTTCAAGGATTTAAACTTAAAGTTGTTTTGGACAATCTTCTTTAATTACAATTATAGATATCAGCTTTCTGTGGTTTAATTTAAGTCTGTATGATAATGTAAGCTATTGTTCTAAGGTTGGATGGAAAAAACAGGGTAATCCATAAAACTTGTGCTTGCTTGTGATCGACGTTGCCAAGTTATCACATTCTGTTTTCTTGATGCTTTACACATTGTTACAACTTTTTAAAAAAAATCAGATTTCTTAAACAAAGCTTTTGAATCTGATACCGTGTTTTGTTGATCCAACATTGGAACAATAGTCTAAGCCGTGAAGGTTTGAGGACCAAAACATGGTATGCAATAAAGCTGATATTAAATGAAGACAGGTTGGGATTCAGTTAAGGACTTTTGATTTAAATTATTACAGCTGTAATGTATTGGATGTGTTTGCTCAGTGGGTGATAGTACATGTTGTAAACATGTTGAAGTAGATACACAATATCAAATTTGGAAATGGCAAAAAGTCTGTATTCACTTACTAGCACCACACACATGCCACACCACACAGGGTCACACACTCAAGCTCCTGATGCAAAGCAATGCACAAACATAAGACAAGATAAGACAAGTCTACAACCATGCTAATGACTCGATGAGGCTGTACTTAGGCACAACAGTGTTTGAACTAAATGCTAATGTCAGCATGCTAACATTCTCACAATGAGAGTGATAACACGTTGATGTTTAGCAGGTATGACAATTACAATGTTCACCATGTGAGTTTAGCATGTTAGCATGCTAACATTAGCTAATTAGCACTAAACACAAGCTGAGGCTGATGGGAATGTCATTAGTTTGCAGGTATTTTATCATAAACCAAAGTATTGGACAAACCAAGATTTTAACCTGATGCTGGCGCTAGCGGAAAAGTCAGTCACATCATTCTGAATGGGACATGAATACATGTAATGAATCTTATGACAATCCATCTGGATCCAAGTGGTGAAGCAACTGACATTGCCATCACTACAAAAATGAGGTGTCAAGTTCTGTAATGTAATCTACCCAAATATCGTAACATGGCCAAAAATTCTTATTGAGAAATTTGGTGGTTTCATTTCCACTGACTTTAAAACTCCTACCCGTGCGATGTCTGGCTCAGACGCAACAAAGTTACAAAATCGGGCCATAGCTGATGGCCCCTCCAGCATCCCCTCATCCATGTTTATATCCAGGACCTGGGCACCCATCTCCACCTGGGCCTTCGCAATACTTAGAGCCTCCTGGACAACCACAGAGAAGCACAAGTAAACAGTTATACAAAATCCAGAATTTCACCTATGCTCATGATTTGACCATCATTTCTGAAAATGAGAGAAGAATATTAATGAAAATGATGATTTCTTTTTTTTAAAGGCCTGTCTTACCTCATAGTTTCCTGACATTATCAGCTTGGCAAACTTGCGTGACCCAGCCACATTGCAGCGCTCGCCGATGTTAACAAAGTTGGTGTAAGGGCCAATCCTGAATGGCTCCAAACCTGGAAAGACATTTTATCACATTCAGCATGTTGAACAAACAGTAATAAGCCGAGAAAGGGGGCTCTTCTGTAGCAGGACAGGTGCTTTTCAGCACCAATGCTTACTTTTACAAAACATAAACAATATCCCATATCTAGAACTAGGTTTAATTGGCTTTTATGTTTGAAACATGGTTTTTCATATAGGCTTGTTTCAAATAAGGACCTGGTTCTTTGTGGATAAGGTAAATAAACAATTCACAATCTGAGAATTTACTGTACTTCAAGTCATTGGATCAACTATAAGAACTAGTATTTTACAAATGCTGACATGGAAGTCTTCCTAAACATGAGATTCACACATAAATATTACATACTGTACGTTTTAATACCTGACAGCAGCAGGTTGTCTTGATAAATATCATCAGCAGGGACTCTTGGTTGGCAGTGTTTGACTGCCTCAGCTATGGCTCTGTTTAAAAAGAAGGGGAGGGAAAAATATTTCAATTTTTTTCAGTTGCATAAACTTTAAAAGAAACAATTTGTTTTGTCAGAAACATGACAATGACCTGATGTGTCCTGGAGTGGTCCCACAACAGCCACCCACAATATTCACTAATCCATCCATAGCAAACTCCTGCAGACAAAAGTTCAAACACACAAGAATCAGCTTGACTTTCTTTGCACACATCTATTTTTTTATTTATTTTCAATGTAACCTGGATAGTCTCTTAGTTTAGTTTTGGAGAATGTTCAGGCAAAATAAATGGCAGCATAATTATGTTCCACAAGCAACCATACAACCAAAACAGAGAAAAAGGAATAAAGACACAATAAAACATACTGATGTCCATGACTTTAAGTGTACAATCATAAGAATAGATGAGATGTGATACAATGAGAAGCTGAATATCACATGAGAACATGGTAAACAGGCAGAAGAAAATGGGATGGGATGGGGATGGGAACATGGTAAACAGTCCTGCTGCTCAGATCAGGTTATCTTGCAAGGCAGAAGGATTCACAAGATGACAAGAGAATCCAGCCCTGATTTGGTTTTGCAGCCTTCCCAGAATATATAGCAGAGACACTAAGGGGCACACCTACTCTGACTTCACCTCAACTGTATCAGCAGCCAAATCTGCCTTCTACCTGTCAAAGATCAACTCCTCTGCCTCCAACCCCAGAAAACTATTCTCCTTGTTATCTTCTCTCCTCATCCCTCCTACCTCTCCTTCCTCACTCACTGCTGATGACTTTGCATCTTTACTTTGCCAAGAAACTAAAAGACATCAGCTCTTCATTTACTCCTATGCCCATCCAGAAAGCACCTTTCCCAACCGTCACCTCCGATGGCCTTACCTGCTTCAGCCCTCTCTCCTCTGAAGATGTTCACACACTAGTGACGTCTAACCATGCTACCACCTGTTCCCTTGACCTGATTCCCTCCCCGCTTCTCCAAAACATCTCTCACGACATCCTGCCATTCCTCACTACCCTGCTCAACTCCTGCCTCACTTCAGGCCTTATTCTAGTTCCTTTCAAGACAGCTACAGTAAAGCCACTCTTAAAGAAACCCACCCTAGACTCAACTGACATCCGAAACTGCAGACCTGTATCTCTTCTTTAGAGATACAAAACCCCGGAACACGCCATCTACAACCAACTGTCCTCCTATCTTTCACAAAACAACATCCTTGACCCCAATCAGTCAGGCTTCAGGACTGCTTACTCTTTTCCCCCATCCTCCTCCGACAACCACGTTGCAATGCGCATCTCGGAAAGTCTCGCAGACATCTCCACTTGGACAGCTGCACATCACCTCAAGCTCAACCTTCATAAAACTCTTCATCCCGGAGAAAGACTGCCCTCGCATGGACGTGTCAGTCACTGTCGTGGACTTCACAGTATCGCCTTCATCGACTGGGAGGAAGCTGGTAGATGATGGTGGCCTTAAAGGCCATCAACGGAACTGCACGTCTACCACCAAACACTGGTCAGACCACACGTCCCAGCGTGAGCACTAAACTCCACTACATCAGCAGGCCAGCTGGTACCGCCATTGTTGAGAGCAAACAAAGGTTGCTCAGCAAAGTCAAGACTCTTCTCTGTTCTGGCCCCTTAGTGGTGGAACAAAATCCCGACCGATGTCAGGCCAGCAGAGTCACTCGGCATCTTCCGCAAAAGACTCAAGACTCACTTGTCCAGACTTCACCTCGACCCAGCATAGCATGACTCACTCCCATCCCACCATCGCCCCAGAAAAAAAAAAAGAAAAAAAAAAAAACTTTGGACAAAAGAGTCTGCTAAATGCCCTAAAATGCTATGTAAATGTTCATGTTAATGGTATTGCCAAATGCAAGTCCCCCTGGCTGAATGCTTAATGTTTTTCATGTAGTAATGTAGAAGAAAGTCTCCACTCTAGGAGTGCTTAACATTGTAAGCCATATTGTAAAATTGGTATAATATTTGCTAAAAATGCAGGCACAAGAATATCACAAGCAGCAAAAGTCAACTAACACAACCTGCCGCAGCCCCACGTCTGACTGAATATTGCAGTGGAGAGCTTTCATGTTGCAAGGATTTTGCCATGTTGTCAAAATCAACCATTTCTCAATATGGACTTCTTCAGCATCATGATGATGTATATCTCAACATTTAAACATCAGTCCTCAAGATAAATTAGAGAATAGAATACAACCTTTAAATTGGAGGCTGTTACTTGTGGAGTTTCATCATACCCGCCAAATGTGTTGGGAAGACCTAACAGGAAAAAGATTAGACAGACAAATATCATGATATCATTACATCATCAACATGACACAACGGAAATGAGGCCACAGGTCAGTGTGTGCTCCAGCTGCTTAGAAAGAGCAGCAGGGAAACTAAAAGGACTTCTGTCCATTTGGACAGTGAGGTAACATGTACAGAAGCCCAAGGGACACTGTCTACCTCTACCTCACTGAACTACTGTCCATACAGCATTGCTCCTAGTGCACTGCTATTGCCGGCCCTATCTTTCTGGCTTAGACTTGAGTTCACCCCACTTGCCCTACTCAGGTAGGCAGTGTGTCACAGGCTTCTCCCAAAACTAAACACTTAGACAGGGTACTCAAGTGGTAGCTGTCCCTGTTCGCTTACCTTTATAAATTTGAAACCTGTAATATATAGAAATATAGACTATATAAAATATGAAGTTTGAAGTGTGGCAATGGAATTAGTATAGCCATCTACAATGTTATTGTAATTAAGAAATAAACTGATTTAAAAACTATTTAAAAGCCATTATACGTCTGATGCATAAATAAATTCAAATTCCTTGTTTCCCTTTTCTGTCTGCCAATTAAACAATTTTAATGCAATTATAAAGATTACTCAAAAGGCTTTTACATTTTGTTTTTCCATCTACTTATATTTCCACTTTAATCTGATGATACTGTCATTAATTTAGAGATGTGTCACCTATGTGAAACCTTAATAAACCATACCATTGAAAGAAATTCAGTCCCACCTGAAGCAACAAGAGCCCTGATTGGGCAGCTGTTGGGCTCCGACCCATCACATGACTACCGCCACAAATCGGCAAGGCAAATAGGCAAGTTTAATGATCATTTTATCAGGGTAAAACAGTGTATATGCCCATAGGTGCAATTGAGAACAAATTTAATTCAAAATAAATTTAAATAATGACCAAAGACTATCTTCCATACAGAGGACGCTTTGACTGCTCTGAAACTCACCCCAACTGCTGTTGGAATATTGGAATACACTGTTTCAACTGATTTAATCATTAACATTAAATATACAGAGACAAAAGTAGCCAATAAAGTCTACTTATTTGACTCCTGTGGAGAAAGTCCTTTAAAAGAGTTTTGTGAGTTGTCCAGTTAACTTCATAAAGAAACGCTGTCTACAATTCATTTAATATTTGGACCTTCCTGTTAATTCGGCAAACGTCTTACATGAAGATACGTTTTTCTTTGGTAGAAACTGAATTGACATTTTTTTACACAGCGACCTACAGGTTTAATTAGATATTACATATAGAGTGGGGAAGTGGGATCTGATCGCAATCCCGTAGTTGTGTTGCCCACTCAGTCACGCACACATGCGTTTGTAGGGCTGGCTCTGTTATTGCAGTCCAGATGAAAAATTTCTAACTTCTAAAGGCTTTTTTTTTAAGTATCAATTTGAGTGGAATAAAACAGTGAAAAAGTTGGAAAAAAAGTTGGAAAAAATCTTTGGACCCTACCTTCTTGTTCACCTGCCGTAATCAGTCATCATAATATAGTGTATATAAGCAGAGGAGACCAAAAGTTTGTACGTACAAAGTATTTGAATGTAAGATTTGGACTTTGGACTGTGCTGTACTCAAGATATGTAGTTTCATAGATCAAGTGAGGGATACCTGCATTGGGATAACAGATAACAAAAGCTGTGGTGCTTTTTCCTATAGCTTCAATGAACGGCCTCATTTCTGTTGCCCCCAAGGCACAGTTCAGACCAATACTGCAACACACACACAGAGGCAGAGACAGAGACAGAGAGAGAGAGAGAGAGTACAAAGACAGTTATTTTCAGAACTAATTTGTGTCACTGTTTTGTCAAAGCAAGTGTAGCTACATCATTGATGTATAGTAACTCACCATAGAGGTTTTGCATGTGATACACTCACTACAAAGGCTTCACCTGTCTGACCGGACAGAGTTCGCCCACTCCGGTCAACAATGGTACCTGAGATCTATACATAGAGTGGGACAAGACAGCAAGTAGCGCATTAAAATACCTTTCAACTAAACCAACTAAAGGACATATTCATCCTTGGTTAAGATGTCCATCTTTTATCTAAAATTGGTTTTCATATCATGTTGATAAATTGAAATGAGGAAAATATAGTTTGATAACAAAATGCAAATTTTAGACACATACAGACTACAGCATTTTTACATCAACAACCCAAATGACTGCAACCACTCAACCCTTATGTAGGAATGATCAGAAATCAGCAAAGAGACTGTAATAAAATATCATAGACGTACAAATATAGGTTTTCTTTCATAGCTCTTTTCAAACAGCAGGTCAATGGCAAATAAGGCAGCCTGTGGAAGGAAACATACATAGATAGAGACATTAGTCACATTACATACAACATCAGGTTATATAATCTTTTAACAGCAGCTTTCAGTTTATCTATAACATGTCCACAGAAAACATACAACAGGGCATCTCAAACAAAATTCTCATCAAAGGTCTAATCATCTGTATAAAGCAGTCCACGGGAAATACATACATATATGCTGTGTAATTATATAAATTAATGAGAAATGAGGTTAGCTAATAATATAGTGTCTAAAACAGACCTATTCAACTGGCAACCCATGGCTGAACGCATCCCTTTAACAGCTTCTTTCTGGCCCTATGATCATTTTGTCAAGGAGAATATTATCCCATTCATTAGTTATGTCTGCTGCAAGGCATAAAAAAGCAATTATTTCATTAAAAAGTTTTAACCTAGGCTGGTTAAGGAGAAGGAATTTACAAGAACCAAACTGACAACCAACTTCTAAGAATAAAAAAGGTGCGTTGTTTCTCTCTTGTACTTTTGTATGTTGTTTCAATTCTAAAAACTAATTAACCAGAGAAAAAAATAAAATGTGCATTGCTTAACTTTTTTTCAAATTTGGCCCTGTTAAAAAAAGTTAATTAGGCCTGGTCTAAAACATGTCATACTTAAGAGAATACTTTTACACCTAAGAGTTGTTGTTGTTTTTTTTTTTTCTCCTCCTTGAACCGTCACCTTATCGTGGTGGAGGGGTTTGAGTACCTGAATGATCCTAGGAGCTATGTTGTCCGGGGTTTAATGCCCCTGGTAGGGTCTCCCAAGGCAAAAAGGTCCTAGGTGATGGATCAGACTAAGAACGGTTCCAAAGCCCATGATGAATGTTATTACAACGAGGCAGCGTACGTCGCCCGGATTGGCGTTACCGGGGCCCCACCCTGGAGCCAGGCCTGGGGTTGGGGCTCGTAGGCGAGCGCCTGGTGGCCGGGTCTGTGCCCACGGAACCCGGCCGGGTACAGCCCGAAGGAGCGACGTGGGCCCGCCCTCCAGTGGACCCACCACCCGCAGGAGGGTTCAGAAGGGGCTGGTGCATTGTGGATTGGGTGGCAGTCGTGGACGGGGGCCCGGCGGTGACTCTGGCCATGGGGACATGGAATGTCACCTCACTCAGGGGGAAAGAGCCTGAGCTAGTGCGGGAGGCTGAGCAGTACCGGCTAGAGATAGTCGGGCTCACCTCCATGCACAGTCTGGGCTCTGGAACCCAACTCCTTGAGAGAGGCTGGACTCTCTTCTACTCTGGAGTTGCCCGCGGTGAGAGGCGGCGAGCTGGTGTGGGCTTGCTTATAGCTCCCCATCTCAGCCGCCATGTGTTGGAGTTTTCCCCAGTGAGCGAGAGGGTTGTTTCCCTGTGCCTTCAGGTCGGGGATAGGTCTCTCACTGTCGTTTCGGCTTACGGGCCAAACGGCAGTGTAGAGTACCCGGCCTTCTTGGAGTCTCTGGGAGGGGCACTGGAAAGTGCTCCAACTGGAGACTCCGTCGTTCTTCTGGGGGACTTCAATGCCCACGTGGGCAGCGACAGTGTTACCTGGAGGGGTGTGATTGGGAGGAACGGCCTCCCCGATCTGAACTCGAGCGGAGTTCTGTTATTGGACTTCTGTGCTAGCCACAGTTTGTCCATAGCGAACACCATGTTCGAGCATAAGGGTGTCCACAAGTGCACGTGGCACCAGGACACCCTAGGCTGGAGGTCAATGATCGACTTTGTAGTCGTGTCATCTGACCTCCGGCCGTATATCTTGGACACTCGGGTGAAGAGAGGGGCTGAGCTGTCAACTGATCACCACCTGGTGGTGAGTTGGATTCGCTGGCAGGGGAGGAAGCTGGACAGACTTGGCAGACCCAAACGCGCAGTGAGGGTCTGCTGGGAACGTCTGGCGGATCCCTCTGTCAGGGGGGTCTTCAACTCCCACCTCCGGGAGAGCTTTGATCAGATCCCGAGGGAGGCTGGGGACATAGAGTCCGAGTGGACCATGTTCTCCGCTTCCATTGTTGACGCGGCTGTACGAAGCTGTGGCCGAAAGGTCTCCGGTGCCTGTCGAGGCGGCAATCCCCGAACCCGGTGGTGGACACTGGAAGTAAGGGATGCTGTCAAGCTGAAGAAGGAGTCCTACCGAGCCTGGTTGGCTCGGGGGACTCCTGAGGCAGCTGACGGGTACCGGCAGGCCAAACGTGCGGCAGCGCGGGCAGTTGCGGAAGCAAAAACTCGTTCGGGGAGGCCATGGAGGAGGACTACCGGTCGGCCTCGAGGAAATTCTGGCAAACCATCCGGCGCCTCAGGAGGGGGAAGCAGTGCTCCACCAACACTGTTTACAGTGGGGGTGGGGAGCTGTTGACCTCAACTGGGGACATTGTCGGGCGGTGGAAGGAATACTTTGAGGATCTCCTCAATCCCACTGACATGCCTTCCGTAGAGGAAGCAGAGGCTGAGGGCTCAGAGGCTGATTCATGCATCACTCAAGCCGAAGTCACTGAGGTAGTCAGGAAGCTCCTCAGTGGCAAGGCACCAGGGGTGGATGAGATCCGCCCTGAGTACCTCAAGTCTTTGGATGCTGTGGGGCTGTCTTGGCTGACACGTCTCTGCAGCATCGCGTGGCAGTTGGGGATAGTACCTCTGGACTGGCAGACCGGGGTGGTGGTCCCTCTATTTAAAAAGGGGGACCGGAGGGTGTGTTCTAACTATCGGGGATCACACTCCTCAGCCTCCCTGGTAAAGTCTATTCCAGGGTACTGGAGAGGAGAATTCGGCCGATAGTCGAACCTCGGATTCAGGAGGAACAATGCGGTTTTCGTTCTGGTCGTGGAACATTGGACCAGCTCTATACCCTCCGCAGGGTGCTTGAGGGTTCATGGAGTTTGGTTCGCATTGCCGGCAGTAAGTCAGACCTGTTCCCGGTGCATGTTGGACTCCAGCAGGGCTGCCCTTTGTCACCGGTTTTGTTCATTATTTATATGGACAGAATTTCTAGGCGCAGCCGGGGGCCGGAGGGGGTCTGGTTCGGGAGCCACAGGATTTCATCTCTGCTTTTCGCGGATGATGTTGTCTTGTTGGCCTCTTCGAGCCAGGACCTCCAGCATGTCCTGGGGCGGTTTGCGGTCGAGTGTGAAGCAACTGGTATGAGAATCAGCACCTCCAAGTCCGAGGCCATGGTTCTCGACCGGAAAAAGGTGGCTTGCTCACTCTGGGTTGGGGGAGAGTTCCTGCCTCAAGTGGAGGAGTTTAAGTATCTTTGGGTCTTGTTCACGAGTGAGGGAAGGATGGAGCGTGAGATTGACAGGTGGATCGGTGCAGCGGCTGCAGTAATGCGGTCGTTGTATCGGTCCGTCGTGGTGAAGAGAGAGCTTCGCCTTTCGGCTCAGCTCTCGATTTACCGGTCAATCTATGCTCCTACCCTCACCTATGGTCATGAACTTTGGGTCATGACCGAAAGAATAAGATCCCGGATACAAGCGGCCGAAATGAGTTTCCTCCGAAGGGTGGCGGGGCGCTCCCTTAGAGATAGGGTGAGGAGCTCTGCCACCCGGGAGGAGCTCGGAGTAGAGCTGCTGCTCCTCCACATCGAGAGGAGCCAGTTGAGGTAGCTCGGGCATCTTTTCCGGATGCCCCCGGGACGCCTCCCCGCGGGAGGTGTTCCTGGCATGCCCCACCGGGAGGAGGCCCCGGGGAAGACCCAGGACACGCTGGAGTGACTATGTCGCCCAGCTGGCCTGGGAACGCCTCGGGGTCCTCCCGGAAGAGTTGGGGGAAGTGTCCGGGGAGAGGGAAGTCTGGGCGTCCCTGCTCAGGCTGCTACCCCTGCGACCCGGCCCCGGATAAGTGGGAGAAAATGGGATGGGATGGGGATGGGAGTTGTTTTTTTGCCATACACAGGCCAAAATGCAATAACTATATATATTTAGTCAAAACTTATGATAAAGGTGTCATGTTGTACATGGATTCTAAAGCCCCTTGAGCCAAATGTACGATCTATAAAACAATGATCTGGTTGAAGGACTTGTTGACACTTATTTTGCCATATACATTTAATGCCAAAAAACATATTAAATGTGCAGTTACACTAAAACAGCTTAATACCAGTCATCTACACAGTTACAGACTGCCAGTTAAAGGTAAGGGGTTGTGGGTGTGGACCTAATAACCAAGGCTAGTCTTAAAGACAAATTCACTTTTCCCATGTACCTGTTTCGTGTAGTTGAAATGTATCAGTTTTGATAAGTTATTATCCATGCAATATAGTTTGTCATCCCTGAAGTAGCAGCCAAACCCAATCTAGACAAAAACCACTAAACCAGTTCTGCTAGAATGGTAACTAACAAGCCAAGACACAGATTGTGAATGCCATCTAAGCTTCAATGACTTTAGGAATTCATTATTTATTGTAGTTAATTTACTTTTTAGTCACATGTATAAATTAATCAAAGTAAAAATATTTTTTGTTGTTGCAAATAATAAGTCTTCACCCCCTATGACATTTTCCCCTGTTATTGCTTGTATAAATGGAATCATGGTGAATCTAATTTGGATGTTTTGACCAAAAAATAAAAAAAGCTCTTTAATGTCCAAGTGAAAGCAGATTTCTACAAAGTAATGTCAATTAATTAAAAGTATAAAATGAAAAAAAATAAGTGATTGCATAAATATCCAGCCTCTTTACAGTGAGTGAACTAATTCAACAGAGGACCAGCCAACTTGTTACGGCCTGTCAAGTTATGTGGTGGACTGGTACAAAAGCATTTCCAAGTCACCAAACTTCCCCCAGAGCTCAGTTAAATCCATCACTAAGAAATGGAAGGAATATGGCACCCCAATCATTGAGAGCAAACAAAGTCGCTCAGCGAAGTCGCGACTCTTCTCTGTTTTGGCCCCTCAGTGGATGAATGAACTCCCAACCAATGTCAGAACAGCAGAATCACTCTCCATCTTCCGCAAAAGAATCAAGACTCATCTGTTCAGACTTCACCTCGACCCCACATAGCATGACTCCCTCCCTTCCCTCCCCCCCAAAAAATGTATACACTTGTATGTTCATATCGTTGGCACTTCAATCATGGCACTTATGCACTTAAAGTATCATTGATAAATAGTAGTTACGATCTTTCTTTTTACCCTATTGATGTGATGTCATGGTTTCTCTCGTGACAAATGTACTTATTGAAAGTCGCTTTGGAAAAAAGCGTCTGCTAAATGCACTAAAAGTAAAATGTAAATGAAGCTATTTTAAGGCTTTGAACTGCAGTGTGACTTTTATTTTCTAGTCTTGTCTCTTTTAAACCCTTTCTATTTTAGCCTAGTTTCCTGTTTTTATGCCCCTGTAAAGCACTTTGAGTCCAGATGTATGAGCCTGATTGAGACCGATCCACACAGACTCAGTGACAAAGGTGCATCTACTAGATACTGATTTGAGGGGGGTGAATACTTATGCAATCGCTTATTTTACATTATATTTTTTTAATTAACGGACATTACTTTGTAGAAATCAGTTTTCACTTTAACATTAAACAGGTTTTGGTCATTTTTTGTGTCAAAAAAGTCAAGTTATACTGACCATGACTCCATTTATAATAGCAATAAAAGAGTGAGTGAATACTGTTTATAGGGACTATGTAACAAAATTAGATGACATCTGTTACAGTATACCCAGTTAGCCTGAAATACAGTATGTAAACCTCATTCTCTCAACTTAAGCTTTCCTGTACTTACTGCTTTCATAGGAGGAAGGAAAGACATTAATTAGTTAACATGTGTAACCCAATCAGGTGAGAGCTACCTTAGCGTTGGCAGTGTCAAAGATGGTTTCCACCAGAAGGATGTCTGCACCTCCATCTAACAGACCTCTGACCTGCTCTGTGTAGGCTTCAACAAGTGCATCAAATGCTGAGGGACACACACACACACACACACACACAAAAAGTCTGTGTTAATGCAACATTACTACGCTGTCTTCCTGCATGATTCACAGCAGAGTTGATGAGAGTGCTTTATTTTCTTCTCTGATTTTATTTTGCTCTATCCCTTCTGTGAGCCTGCCAGAAAAGAGACAAAGTTGCAACAACTTTGAGCATGCAAAGAGTCACTGCACACTATGCATTATCTAACATTACCCACATTTTTTCCTCCCCCCATGTTTAACCCGGTCGGTGCCAGTGGGTAAACTTGTGTAATTTAATGCAATCCAGAAGATTCTGTCATACAATCTACCTTTAAAATACTCAAATATGTTATATGTTTTTGTTGCCAATGTCAGAGAGGTAATTTAACTATATTATGGATGCACCGATACCAATACTCGTATCGGGCTGATACTGCGCTCATATACTCACAAAAATTCACCGATGCCACGCACTGATACCACTTTATTGCATTAGGCTGTACATTGCATGAAACTGAAGACCGCGATCAGAGGGCGGCTTGTCATTTCTTGCTGTCAATTCTTGTTGTCATTTTGGACAGGCGGACCGCGGTCTGAGTCCGGACCCAGACACCGTCCTATACGGACCTGGACCTTTAGTCAATAAATTATTGAAGTTTTTAAAATTTTGACGGGTCGCTTACATTTGACCGGCGCCGCCTTTTTAGGCTCTAGCGGATCAGGAAGTCCACTGACCAACTGCATGCGAGTTAAGCCATCCCACGTGACGCTACTCAGCCAATCAAATCTGTGCATTCCTGGCGATAAACATTGCCACTCTGAATACAGAAAGATGAAAGAGGTGAATAGCGAGTGACAGACGGAAAGACGAGTCCTGGTTGTCCAGGAGTGCACGAGTGCAGTAGCTGAAACCTTACTTGAGGGGAAACAGAAACTGAAAAGTATTTTTTTAAGTTCTTTATTTTAATATGCACAATCTTTAAAAAGCTATTTTATTTATTTTCACTAACTTATTTTTAAATGCAACATGGAGGCTTTTTGTTGAAACAGGAAATTATGATATTTATATTTATTTTCATTTAATTTATTATCATTTGTTGTAACAAGCAGAGAAGAAAATAGATATGTGTTCCAATTCAGTGCATCTGTAACCTAATAGTTATTTTTGTGGTAGAAATATCGGTATTGGTACTGGTATTGGTACTCGGTATTGGCAAGTACACAAATGAAAATACTCGTACTCTGTTGAAAAAAATGGTATTGTTGCAGCCCTAAACTATATCTTTAAAATAGAAGATACCCCACGAACAGCAGTGCTTCTCTTCTAGGTGAAGTCAGTGCAAGAAAAAAATTGATGCACATGGGGAGCGAAGGCTGGCCCGTGTGGTCCGATCCAACAGACAAGCTACTGTTTCTTCAAATTGCAGAAGAAGTGAATGCTGGTTCTGATAGAAAGGTGTTAGAACACACAGTGTGTCGCAGTCTGTTGCGTATGCAAAGCAAAAATGGTTCAGGAATGGTTTGAGGAGCACAACAACTAGTTTGATTAATTCTGTGGCTCCTGAAATGGTACCCATCTAAAACCTCCTCTCATCTCTCACTTTACACTGTCCAAAAATGCCAAAAGACAAAAGAAACTGTTGAGTAATCTTACTGATATTCCTGAAGTCAGCTCTCTCCACAGATGGAGATACAGACAGGGTTTTATTGGTGGGACCCACTGCCCCAGCCACATAGCGTTTACAACCTGACAACACACACACACAAAGATTACAGTTGAGGTTTCACACATGAGGAAATCCCTAAGAATCAGTGATTGGATATTTATCTAATGGATAGCAATGTGCTGCTGTCACACTAGAAATTCACCTTACCAGTTTGCTTGGTGACATCGTCGGCTGCCTTCCTCGCCAGCTCTGCAGATGCCCTGTTGAGGCGATAAGCCTACACGACAGACATAACAACACATATGCATTATAAAAAAGACAAATGAGCTGTTGACAGCCTGACTTATTATCTTTTTATGATTATATTCACCGGGAAACAGCCTTATCTTGTCACTGGAAAACTGTGTACAAAACTATCAAATCACATTCAAACCACACAAAGCATATTTAGTACGTAGTATTACTATGAAGACAACTTGTGAAGGATGCCATCAATGGAATAAAATAAGGGGAAGAAAATAATGCAATAAAACTTCAACCAATAATTTAATTAACTCCGCCAAAGAGTTTATGTTTTCACCCCTGTCCGTTTGTTTGTTTGTATGCTGGTTGGTTGGTTTGTCAGCAGGATTACACAAAATCTACTTGAACTTGGATGGAGGATGGGTCCCAGCCCAGAATAGCCCCATTAACGTTTGGTGCAGATCTGGATAAAGGGAAGGATCCAGGATCCTAGATTGTAATAAAATTCCAGATCTAGTGGATGTAAATAGGTTTTATTGGATATTGGATTATAATTGATTCAATTAAAAGGGGAATGTTGGGTCTTGGCCGAGGTATGCACTCTCCTGAATGTCATTACACAATGTATGGCAACCTCTTTGGATCTAGGACAGTGACAATACATTTTGGCACTGGAAACTGAACTGAAGGAAGAACCAATGGCAATGAAACATCTGTATTTTAAAAAAAGAAGGTTTTATTGGAACCCTAAGCTAACACACAGCTCCAAGATTGCACCTGAAATTCTAACATCACAAGTATATTGTTAAAATGTCAGCAATCATAGATAATGCGAGCTATTGTTAGCATCAATAGCTTATGTTCTACAGTTTGTGAAAAACAAGGGCAAAGAGAAACAGACTTAGTTGTGCTTTAGGATTTTGTACTCATTTACTAGAGTATTATTGTTTTTCATATTTTAGTGGAACTTGTTTTTTTTGTTTTTTTTAAGTTTTAATGCCAATGTTTTCTTATTCAGTCTGGGTTACTTCTTTTTTCAAGGCCAAAAATCTATTTTCAATGTCAAAATTGACTGTAACTGTTGTAGCTCGAAAACTGACCAGTGTACGTTGTTTTGATGAGAATCATTTAAAAAGGAGCAGTTCCTTCACCTTCAGTTCCTAAAAATGATGAAAAATTCAGTAATATAACATACTGTACATCATGTTGTCAAACTATTTGTCTGTATGTATTTATGTTATATGTTTAAATGTAATGTTGGAACCTTCACCAAGGAGCTGTACTGAGACCAAATTCCACCAGCCTGGCTGTGTGGTCATTAATAAATAATAATAATAATAATAATAATAATAATAATAATAATAATAATAATAATTATTATTATTATTATTATTATTATTATTATTATTATTATACATTGCTGTTGCATTCTCAGTTCTGCAAATTGACACTATAACGTGAGAATGGAATTTCTCTATCACAACTTAAGTGCAAGAGAGGTCAACAGAGGTCCATAGTGGTCTAGCAGGGTCACACATCATACCATGTGCTCCAGTCCATAGTCCGCTTGGGCGGTGGAAGTGCCACTGAATGTGTTGGTCTCTATGATGTCAGCACCAGCCAGCAGGTACTCCTTTAGACAGAGGAGAGCAAAGGTTAGACAATGTACACAGTCTGCATAGGGGCTATTCTCTCACTAGATAGTATTTAACAGTGACAACTTTGAGATTGTCAAGTCTTATTCTGCATTGCTTTGGGCAACACAAACAAAATTCCATCCACTTCATCTGTACTGGGGTGGTGGAAGAAATCTCAGAGACAGACACCTCAAAATGACAACACGCATGGCTGACATCATTTAGGGTGAGTAAGCAAAAGTGGTGTGGGTGAAGAAACGTCCCTGGATGAAGTACCTTGTGTATTTTGTAAATGATATCTGGCTGTGTGATACTGAGAAGGTCGTTGTTGCCCTTCAGTGGAAGAGGGTGCTCTTTAAACTCGTCCCCCCTGAAGTCTTTCTCTTCAAGGTTATGCTGCTGGATCATGGTTCCCATACCACCATCCAGGACCATGATCCTTTGCTGCAGCACTGCTTGCAGCTCAGACTCTAGTGGACATCTGCATCCTGGAAGGAAAATAAATGGGACTCATAATTTATGTGAGATGGGTAGTTTGCAAAAGGAAAGAAAACTGCAAGCAGCTGGAAATCGTACTTTGCAATAGGAAAAAATAAAACCATATGTATACACCAATCAGCCACAGCATTAAAAGAACTAACATTTGTATTGAATAACACTGATGAACTTGTTACATCTGCTGGGAAACCTCGGGTCCTGGCATTCATGTGAATGACACTTTGTAGGCAGTCCCGACTGATACACGCCACCAGTGCTTCCCACACGTTTGCTGTGTCCAATATCACCCACTCATTCCCTACTCCCTAGTCACTACATAGGGAGTCCAACATAGCGTCAGACCTGACCAGCGACTGTTCCTCGTCTGACCTGACCAGCAACTGTTCCTCGTCTGACCTGACCAGCGACTGTTCCTCGTCCTGACCAGTGACCGTTCCTCGTCTGACCTGACCAGCGACCGTTCCTCGTCTGACCTGACCAGCGACCGTTCCTCGTCTGACCTGACCAGCGACCGTTCCTCGTCTGACCTGACCAGCGACCGTTCCTTGTCTGAGCTGACCAGCGACTGTTCCTCGTCTGACCTGACCAGTGACTGTTCATCGTCCTGACCAGCGACCGTTCCTCGTCAGACCTGACCAGCGACTGTTCCTCGTCTGACCTGACCAGCGACTGTTCCTCGTCTGACCTGACCAGTGACTGTTCATCGTCCTGACCAGCGACCGTTCCTCGTCAGACCTGACCAGCGACTGTTCCTCGTCTGACCTGACCAGCGACCGTTCATCGTCTGACCTGACCAGCGACTGTTCCTCGTCTGACCTGACCAGCGACCGTTCCTCGTCTGACCTGACCAGCGACCGTTCCTCGTCTGACCTGACCAGCGACTGTTCCTCGTCTGACCTGACCAGCGACTGTTCCTCGTCTGACCTGACCAGTGACTGTTCATCGTCCTGACCAGCGACTGTTCCTCGTCTGACCTGACCAGCGACCGTTCCTCGTCTGACCTGACCAGCGACCGTTCATCGTCTGACCTGACCAGCGACTGTTCCTCGTCTGACCTGACCAGCGACCGTTCCTCGTCTGACCTGACCAGCGACCGTTCCTCGTCTGACCTGACCAGTGACTGTTCATCGTCCTGACCAGCGACTGTTCCTCGTCTGACCTGACCAGCGACCGTTCCTCGTCTGACCTGACCAGCGACCGTTCATCGTCTGACCTGACCAGCGACTGTTCCTCGTCTGACCTGACCAGTGACTGTTCATCGTCCTGACCAGCGACCGTTCCTCGTCTGACCTGACCAGCGACCGTTCCTCGTCTGACCTGACCAGCGACCGTTCATCGTCTGACCTGACCAGCGACTGTTCCTCGTCTGACCTGACCAGCGACCGTTCCTCGTCTGACCTGACCAGCGACCGTTCCTCGTCTGACCTGACCAGCGACCGTTCCTCGTCTGACCTGACCAGCGACTGTTCCTCGTCTGACCTGACCAGTGACTGTTCATCGTCCTGACCAGCGACCGTTCCTCGTCAGACCTGACCAGCGACTGTTCCTCGTCTGACCTGACCAGCGACCGTTCATCGTCTGACCTGACCAGCGACTGTTCCTCGTCTGACCTGACCAGCGACCGTTCCTCGTCTGACCTGACCAGTGACCGTTCCTCGTCTGACCTGACCAGCGACCGTTCCTCGTCTGACCTGACCAGCGACTGTTCCTCGTCTGACCTGACCAGCGACCGTTCCTCGTCTGACCTGACCAGCGACCGTTCATCGTCCTGACCAGCGACCGTTCCTCGTCTGACCTGACCAGCGACCGTTCCTCGTCTGACCTGACCAGCGACCGTTCCTCGTCTGACCTGACCAGCGACCGTTCCTTGTCATGGTGCTCAGACCTGTTCTGTCATACTACTGGACTTCATGTTGTAACACAGCTCTGTCTCCTGAGCTCTGCATACAGTAAACATCCGGTTACATGTTACCGTTAGCTGCTAACTTGTCACACACACACACACGCACGTGGTGTAGAAGTGGACCAGAGATCATAGCACTGCAGGCTAACAGCTAAATGTTACCGGCGGACAGCTCAGAATATTTACCGGCTCCTGAGGAGAACTGACGAACCACGTTAGTCGGAGCCATCTCGTGAAGAGCCAGCCTTAAACCCCGTGTGAGGACCGAGCGGATAATCCTGCAGCTCAAACTTTTACAACAGACTGGGCTTCTCACTGTCGGAGACTCGGCAGCGGGTGGTCAGAGCCCGACATGCACTTCCGACCTGGGTCCTTCAAAATAAAAGCTTTACCGCTACAGTTAAGGTAATGATTCATTTGATTGGTAAACTCTTACAATGTGCACATTCAAAAGGTACATTCAAACAACTGAACAATTAAGTGAGAAAATAATCAACAGATTAATCAACAATGAAAATAACTGTAATAGTTTCAAGATGCTCTTTCTCTCCTGACATGCTGAGATCACCTGTGAGATCACCAACTATCAGGAGAAAACTTAAACTGTTTCACTGTTTAGTAAGTTAACAGGCAGACCTAATAACTGAATAACTCTTATAATCTGATCTAATCACAACAGACCAGCTCAGAATTATATGAAAGCCTTTGAAGCTATAGCAGATGTTGGAGAATTTAAAGCACTTTAACTTGAAAAGGGCTAAACCTTGATTGGACCATCTGTAAAGTTAATGATTGTCTTATTTAACAGAATCACCTGAGAGAGAGAGACACTGTGTTGTGCAACTGAAAGCTTTAAGTGGCAGGACAGAGGTCACATTTGAGTTCATTACTGTGTTTTATTAAAACAAGGACCAAAAGCCAGTTAACTTTTCCATCATAGCTGATTTTTAATATCAATACATCTAGAAAAAATACAACAAAAAATGAGCCAAACTTATAAAACATGCTAACAGTCCAGAGAGCAGTTCAAGCATCTCAGTCACAGTCTGCAGAGGTCTGCCTCATGAGTCCAGAAGCAGGGAGTTAGTCGTCCTGCGGCGCCCCCTTCAGACTGGACCTCTGCTTCTTCTGGTCCATCTGGCCCATGACGCGGTACAGTTTTTTACGGGCCTCCTTGTGCCTCTTCAGCTTAGCCTCCTCCTGTTTCTCCTTCTGCTGAAGGAACTCCTTGTGTTTGGTGTGCTGCACTGTGCGGGCTTTCTTCCTCTTGTTGTGGTGGACTGTGGTCAGAGCATGGAGCAGGGCTGCCACCTGAAGGAATTGGTGGAAAAAAACAATAGAGATAAAGTCATGTTATAGTGCAGAGAGAAGTCTGAGGTCATCTGGTCAGTAAAAGAATCCACGACAGACTGGGTATACTTTGCACAGTGTGTCCATCATTCTTTAAGTAATGATGACACTTTAATGTTGAGATCTGAACACACAATACTTTTTATGTTGTCAGATCAGTATAACTCAGTGACATGCTAGACGGCCATTAGTGCTTGCTTCAAATTAAAGATAATGAGCAGCTGTTGATTCAGGGTTTGCTCACCTTCTTTTCGTGGGGCTCCCTGATCACGGTGGGCCTCTGGAGATCTCTAGGCGTCTTTCCTTTGGGTTGCTGCTGTTTGGGTTTGCTCTTAAAGGGCAGGGCCTTTTGGAGCTCCTTGGGGATGTGGAGGGGGTTAAAGCGCCTTTGGGCTCGGACCACCGGCTGGAAGGGAAGGGAATGGATATTCACACAACAAGTCAGGATTTAGAGAAGCTGTTGTGTGAGGTACAGGTTTATAGATACTTTAACTGCATAACAACTCAATAAAAATTAAGTGGAATACAGAGTTACACTTTTTACCCAAAAAGTGCATAATTAATAGTTAACCTTTCAATGTGTCATGGAGGCCTAAAGTGTCAGGTAGGAATTGAGTGACTTTACTTTCCTTAAGCTTATTTTGGTCGAAGATGGCTGTTAAATACATCTTGATGCAAACTAACTTCCACCAACTAAACTACAACAAATCAGACATAGTGTTTAGAGATCTGTCAGGTTGAGGGTACCTTGTACAGAGAGTCTGTGTTGGGCTTGTTGCGGATGCCGAGGTCACGTTTGAGCTGCCCCAGGGTCCTCATGCCCGCCCAGCTGTCCTTCTGCCCGACGGGCAGCAGCAGAGAGGTGACAGGATTGTAGAGCTGAGGAACAGACACTGGAT
Organism: Lagodon rhomboides; assembly: GCA_039737535.1. Classification (NCBI taxonomy): domain Eukaryota; kingdom Metazoa; phylum Chordata; class Actinopteri; order Spariformes; family Sparidae; genus Lagodon; species Lagodon rhomboides. Next base: position 122,611 of record CM077804.1, read on the forward strand.
ACCAGGAGCGCAGGAACACAATGTCTGCACAACAACAGGTCACACAGAACCAAACACATCAATACTAATACAGAGGGGTCCTCCAGAGGCAATATATCATTGTAAAAGGTATTCTTACACCTTGGCATAATGACTATACAATAAAGATTAATAAAGATGACAGTAACTTTTACCTAATGTAAGCAGTACAGTAACAAACAGACACTAACCACTCATAAGCAGGCGGTCCTCAAACGTGGCTCTATAAGCTCCAGGTGGTGTCGACAGCGCCTTCTTGATCTGACCTCTGACCCCTGATACTGTCCGAACAGATGCGCCTTCAAATTTAGCCACCTCCAACACTGTGTTGAACATGCCCTGTAAACACACAGAGTACAATCCAAACACATGTAGTATTAATAATGTAAACCTTTCTTTTATACATCATCCTGCCTGTTCAACAGCAAGCAAAGCAATGCGTCAACCAAAACTGCTGCTGCCCCACCACAGCTCTAAATAAATAGTGAATGGTAGTAGACCACATCTAGCTAAACCTATTTTTGGGGTCATGCTAACTGAGATACCTAAAGGATAGACTGAAGTAAATAAAAGTTTTCCTACCTTAACGAAGCAGGTGTTCTTAAATATCTTGTATGGGTAACCAATGAGTTTGAGCTTCTTCACTACAGTCACAGACTTATCCAGGTCCAGGATGACTCCTGTGGCTGCAATACGGAAATTAGCCTGCAGAGAGAAAACAGGAATTTAGAAACTAAATATCACCCAAAAGCCTTTGACACATGGTTCCATCTGAATAGTTTATACAGCGGTGTTTAGACTTGGGGCCACATGATAATTAAATGGTCAAAGCAAGTATTATTGCCATTTTTCTATTTGCGGTTGCCATGTGTGAAACTGACACGGTTTGTAAGTGTTGATTTGCATCAAATGTTCACTCTGCTCTTAACTGCTGTAACTTAACTTGTGAATAACTTACTTTAGTTCCTGCTACTGACTGTACAGCTAGGAAGCCGGTGCCCTGTGGTGTGACAGGACCTTCAGTGAGAGGGAGAGAGTCAGAATATGTATCATTATTATCAGACAACAATACATACAAGTACATGAATAGTAGGTAGTGCCGCAATAATCCATCCATCATTAATAGTCTTAGTAAGACAGTGTAGTGTTAAGTAGGCGTTAACTGTATCCGATTACATCGTGTGACAGATGTATCAGCATGGCCGAAATATCAGCAAATTTGATCCTATCACAGACGTGTCTGCGGCGGGCCTGGGAGCTTAACACACTGCAACTAAAGAAAACACATGAATCTTTACTAATGCACAGACACATGGACAATACTTAGACTCAATGCTGCAAAGTGGGAAAACAAAACCAAATACAGAAACGCTGCTAGTATCATTATGTACATGTAACTACGGCGTGTTAAAACTGTGTCTTACCCCAGATGGAGGCTCCACAGTGCATGTGCTGTGGTGTGTATTTGAGCAGGCGGTGGCGCCCGTTGTGATCCTCAATGTGGTAGAGGGGGATGGTCTGGAAGCGTCTCCAGCCTAATGACAGGATGAGGGGGTCCCGTGTCTTCAGGATGCGGTTGTGCCAGCGGTGTTTCTTCAATCGCATCTGACATAGACACACAGTTTTAGATATGTGCTCACCATTTTGAAATGTTTTGTAGAAACAGGGGTATTTCTCATGTCAGGACAGGGATTCCCTCTCTGCAAGAAGTGGCAACCATATAAAAAAAAAACAATAATGTCTGATACAGGAGCCAAGAGCAGCCGTCATTTGATTTCTTTGCTTGTTAAAAGAGTTTTTTCCATCAACTTGGCAAGTTTTTCCTTACTCGAATTGAGGGTATAAGGACGGATGATGTTGTTCACTGTACAGACTGTAAAGCTCACTGAGGCAATGTGCTTGTGATTTTGGGCTATATAAATAAAACTGATTTGATTTTGATTTGATTTGATCTGATCCCATTCAGAGCTCCAGATTAATTTTTATACTGGTTGCACTGGTGTGCCTAACTTTTGCACCTAAGTGCACCAGCTGATAATTTAGGTCCACCCAGTAATACACTTTGTGTTTCAAAACAAATAATCAAAATGATTGTAAGCAGGAATAAAGGTGCAGATTAATGTTCGTCTCCATTTAAAATCAGCTTTGTTGTGAAAAAAGCCTAAAGAAGATGTAACCATTAGCAACCTCAAGGACAGTTACAGTTCATACTAATCATGAACAAACAAAGTGCCTGTGTTAGAATACAAATGAAACTATTGCACATACCTGCAGGTATCCTACGTTGCCTTCACCGGAGCTCAGACCTCCGAGGATGATGGGATAATGGGGGTCAAAGTTGGTGACAAACTCACAGGGTAGGGAGGGGATTTCTAATCTGACGTACATTCCTGGTCGGAAGCCTTCGTATTGCACTCTGGTCTCATCATCCACGTCCTCAAACTCTGCCCTGTTCAGCTGAGGACAGAATGCAGAAAATATTATCATAAAATATTCTTAGAGAAAAGTCAGGAACAAATAAATCTAATTACTTTGAAGGCAAAAGTAACCAAAAAAGCAGAATGTTGACATTATCATATATCCTTTTGAAATTCATCTATCTGATAAATCTTTATCAAAAGAATGAATTCCAGCAGCTGTTTGGGTTTACAGAACACATCTCTATAGAACATGTCTTTACAGGAGACCTAAACCAGCTGTGGTACCTCAGCCTGTTTCTGCATCTCCTCCTTCAGGTCATCAAAGTAAGTGGCATCTCCATCATCATACTCTGCATCAAATCGCTCTTTAAGTCTGCGTTTCTTCTCCATACGCTTGTTTTTCTGGACCTCGTCATCATCCACCTTCACCAGTCTCTCTTCAGCTTCATCATCCTGGTCATCATTCTCGCTATTCTGCTAATGACAAGGTGCAGAATCAAAACATCATCCTATTGAGTCAATTAAAAGGTAAGAATGAGTTATCAGGAGCTAGAAAACCTGAACCGTTTGCATATATAAAAACACAATTTTGGCTCAGACTTGGCTCGTCAGTAGTTTGGTTTTGTGGCGTCAGACCTCGAAAAAACCACATGCTGTTGCAACTAAAGACAGCGGATCAACGCATTTATTTCAGCCTCTCAAACAGACGCATGTATCACGGGACACTTGTTGTTCACTACGAGATGTACAGGAGCGTGGCAGTGGAACCATTTAATCATTGTGTCCCGTATGAGAAGAAAGGGGCCCGGTGGACAGCTTTTACGGATGCAGTCACGTTGCTAAAGATATTGTGCCCATATATACAGTGGAAAAGCCAGGGGTTCATCCACATGCTGAAAACTTTCAACCCCAGGTTTGTGCTAGGAAGCAGCAACAGGGCCTGTCTGAAGCCAGAGGTAGTAGACAGGCTCGTCTTCCTGCCAGAAATGTGTTAAAAAGACAGCAAGCAGACGCCTCATGTCACCTCTGTACATCTACCAACATGTCATGTTAAATGTGCAGCATGCAGATGTTTCATTTAGTTTCCATATCTTCAGGAATTTGTAAACAAAAGGTACCTTTTGCAAAAAAAAGTATTTGATGAAAGTTATGTTCACACTTTATCAATCCAAATGGGGAAACTGGTCCGTTTTTATAAAAACATTCAATCTGACATGTTAAATGTAATGTTTACAAAAGCATTTTATCAAAATCCAAAACATTTTTCAAGAGAGTTGGAAGGTGCACTGTTTTAAATGGCAGGGCAATTTTGTTTACAATAAAAGCATTAAAATAAAAGCATCCTTTCTGGATGGGCACAGGAGTAAATGAGGAGCTGATGTCCACATGACTCAAGTGTAGTACTAACTTAACTTTAAAATGTGTGTGTGTAGAGCGATGTGCAGAACAGTAGGGTAAAACCAAAGGTCTTCCTAGAGTCACTGTTTAATCTAAAATCCAATGGCATAGCATTGTACACCACACTAAAGCTATCATTCTCCTGAGGCAAGTGTTAAATATATAAATATGTATTCTATGTATTTCAAGAGAGGAAATACAGTTGGCATGGCATACTCATACTCTAGTGGGACAGATGTTACTTTATATCTGGAACAGTTGAACAAACACAGAATCCACTACTGATATCAAAATTATATTCTTACCAAACAGAAATATTGTATAATGTTTCACTGTCAGTCAGTGGAAATAAATAAAAAATAAAATAAAAAAAGAACAAACATTTTGACACCTTCTCATTCCTTCTTTATGTTACATATAACGTTTTCTTTTTAGATCAAAAGATCCAGCTTCAATAACTTGACTCAACTTAATTTTAAAACCTTCCAAACACAAACCGTATGTACGCATACTCTTTAAGGGACGCATCTTTTGGGGGGAATTTAGGTAGGAACTCTTCTAGTCACACTAGTTGCCAGTTCTAGAGATAGTGACGTTGGTCAGTTCAACATGTGCGTCCAGAATGAAACATCTCATCAGATAAAAGATTAGACTTCAACTATTCTATGTAAACAGGACCTACCTCAGCTGGATCCTGCTGCCCAGTTTGTCCCTTGTGGACTTCTCCTGTTTCCAAATCCTCAAAGTCTCCATACAGCTCCTCTAGACACAACAAAACAACAACAAACTGTATGTGAAGGCATTTATGCTACTACAGGGACCTTGTGCTTCAACAGTCAGAAACAGAACTGTGGTTCTCCTGGAATGGACTCAAAGTTACACCAGCATATTTCTTAACTGAATGTCCAGATCCAAACTGCTCAGTCCCCTTACACTTGTTCAGTACTGAAGATTTCACATGAAACTGAATAATTCACTAATTATAATTGTTCATGATTTTTACCATAAGTCAAAATTTTGATCAGTGTGTGTGACTGAGCAGACTGGTTCTCGTCTCCTCTCTTACCATCCTCCTTCAGCAATGTAGCAGCATCTTGGCCCTCTTCCCACTTCCCTGTTACAAAACAGTCCCTGATGGAGTCTAGCATCTGGAAAAAAGTATTTAAGTTTCATTTCAACACGTTTTTTGTATTAGTTTCATATCAACAGCACATTAAGAACTCGAGATATTCTTAACTGTCCCTGTAACACCAGTGTATCATTAACAACTGTACCTCCTCCATGTCCCAGTTGTGGGAGGTGTCGGGGTGAAAACGGGAACAGTCGACAGCGTTTGCTTGGAACTTTTTGCTGTTTTGAGGGCGGCTGACTCGAAAGAGCCCCCCCAGCTCCTCCTCCTCATCCTCCTCATCCTCTGCCTCTACGACTGAAAACAAAAAATGATGATCGTTAAGAGACACTGAAAATCATGATCAATAATATCGTGGAGTTTTGAAATTTATATTCAAAGCCTCTGATATTTGTTACAAAATGCCAAAATATGGCTTAACACAGTTTCTGTTTATGGCTTGGGCAGTTGGCAGTTTTGTAGAACGACAAGCAGCTACAGACAGCTCATCATACTACAGTAGCAGCACACAGGAAGCTGTGTGAATGTCCGTATTATGGCTAAAATATGAATATTGGAACATATGGATCCCTTATAAATGGACAGTATAGAAATGGATCATACTTTAGTGTAGTTTAACCGATATGTGTAGTGATCAGGACATTTTACACTGTAAAGATAAACAAGTCATTGAGCTCTGCTGGATAAACCAAGTTTCTCTTTCTAAATGACCTTAAACCTTTGGCATTTCTCAACTGACATATCTTGGTATGCATCTGCTAACATACAATATACACTGGTCAGGCATCACATTATGACCACTGACAGGTGAAGTGAATAACACTGATTATCTCTTCTTCATGGCACCTGTTAGTGGGTGGGATATATTAGACAGCAAGTCAACATGTTGTCCTTGAAGTTGATGTGTTAGAAGCAGGAAAATGGGCAAGTATAAGGATTTGAGCGAGTTTGACAAGGACCACAGTGTGATGGCAAGACAACTGGGTCAGAGCATCTCCAGAACTGCAGCTCTTGTGGGATGTTCCCAGTCTGCAGTGGTCAGTATCTATCAAAAGAGGTCCAGGGAAGGAACAGTGGTGAACCGGTGACAGGCTCATGGGAGGCCAAGGCTCATTGATGCACGTGGGGAGCGAAGGCTGGCCCGTGTGGTCCGATCCAACAGACGAGCTACTGTTGCTCAAATTGCTGAAGAAGTTAATGCTGGTTCTGACTGAAAGGTGTCAGAATACACAGTGCATCACAGTTTGTTGTGTATGGGGCTGCAGAGCCTCAGCCAGGTGCCCATGCTGACCCCTGTCCACCGCCAAAAGCCCCAACAATGGGCACGTGAGCATCAGAACTGGACCAGGGAGCAATGGGAGAAGGTGGTCTGGTCTGATGACTCACCTTTCTTTAACATCACGTGGATGGTCAGGTGCGTGTGCATCGCTTACCTGGGCAACACATGGCACCAGGATGCACTATGGGAAGAAGGCAAGCCGGTGGAGGCAGAGTGATGCTTTGGGCAATGTTCTGCTGGGAAACCTCGGGTCCTGCCATCCATGTGGATGTTACTTTGACACGTACCACCTACCTGAGCATTGTTGCAGACCATGTACACCCTTTCATGGAAACGGTATTCCCTGATGGCTGTGGCCTCTTTCAGCAGGATAATGCACCGTGCCACAAAGCAGAAACGGTTCAGGATGGTTTGAGGAGCACAACAACCAGTTTGAGGTGTTGGCACAGCCTCCAAATTCCCCAGATCTCAATCCAATCGAGCATCTGTGGGATGTGCTGGACAAACAAGTCCGATCCATGGAGGCCCCACCTCGCAACTTACAGGACTTAACAATGGCAACCAAACCCTTACACGATCTGCTGCTAACATCTTGGTGCCAGATACCACAGCACACCTTCAGGGGTCTAGTGGAGTCCATGCCTCGACGGGTCAGGGCTGTTTTGGCAGCAAAAGGGGGACCAACACAATATTAGGCAGGTGGTATAATGTTACGCCTGATCGGTGTATGGCAATACTAATTAGAGTTAGACTAACAAACTCACAGGGCTGATATATTGTACTCACATATAAGGCTATTTCCTTTAGTATACATACTTAATATAGGAACACTTTATGCATTTATGCTACCTGAACCGTAAACCAGTTTTCTCAGATTCGGAGCAGCTTCTTGTTGCCGTAGAAATGCCTCCGATGCTTTCTGCTGCAGACCGTCCTTCCACCTCAGAGCCCCTGTGGACGAAACAGGAGAATGACCTCAGCTGAGGGATGACGAATAAAACCTCTAAATCTCCAGATGCTAACCCATTATCACAACACGGCCTGGTATGGTTGTGTCTTAGAAACTGACAAAGTTATCTTCAGACTCAATTTGACCTATGGAAGCTTTTCATTCCTTGTCCTGTATCACATCTACTCAACAGGGATCTTGAAAGAATTCCAGCGAACTCTCTGTATCATCTGAGCTGACACACACCATATTTAATGCTGGTCTCTTGACCTTATCCTTGCACTGTTTACTGTTTATTGGATCCCCATTAGTTGTCACCATGGTGACAACTATTCTTCCTGGGGTCCCTAAAAAGCAAGACAAACTGTTGGACTTACTTGCACTACCACTTTGACACTCACTATCATAGAGCACATTAACATACATACTGAAGCACAAGGCCAGTCCCTGCCCTGTATACAGTACATCCCCTAGTACATGTGACTTTTTTATTTAGGCCATTTAGGATTTTTAATTGTTCATATTAGTATTGATGTAGATTTCTTATTTTATCATCCTGCTTATGTTGTATGTATATGTTATGTGTGATATCTTTAAGCTGCTGGGACCTTGAATTTCCTCATGGGGATCAATAAAGTATCCATCCATCCATCCATCCATCCATCCATCCATCCATCCATCCATCCATCCATCCACACACTGTCACTGTACAGCTCCACGGTATAATTTTGCGTTTAGGCTTAGTTAACCCTGGGATCCTGAATTGATTTGAGAAGATGTTAATTACACCATCAACTTGTGGGCAAGCTCATCCACCCACTCCAGACAGGTAGGTGTAACACTTAAGTAACACTTTAAGCTTAACAGCTACAGTGAAGATTAAGGGTTGAAAATGGTGTAAATAACATTTTCTCAAATTAATTTGGAATCTCAGGGCTTCCGGAGACTTGGATTACACCAGACGAGCTGTATGGAGATGTTTTAGGGTTTCTTTTTGATAGTTTTAAAACAAGTCTCCAGCTACTTCACTTGCTTAGCAGAATGCTGCAACTCTGTTTTGCTGTGAAGCTCCAGAAATGTTTTGTGGACTACGAAACCTCACCTGACAAATAGATTTAAAGTGAAAAACATTGGATTAGTACAGCACATACTCCAATTTTAGAATCAGCATCAGAGGAGAAGAAGTATATTAGTGCAACCTTTATTTATTTTTTTATGCAAATTGGAAAAATATTAACCTGCAGGGAAATAAAGCCAAAAACAGTGTATTTACCCTGCTCTTCCTCCTCCTCCTCCTCACTCGCTGACTGATTCTTCACTGTGGCGTCAGCTGCTTCATCCTCTTCTTCCATCGATTCAGCTTCCTCCTCTTCGTCATCATCTTCCTCCTCTTCATCATCATCACTCTCTTCCGAACAGTTTCCAGAGTCTCCTGGTCTCCCAGCCTCCCCCTCTTCTTCACTCATCTCCAGCTCGTCTTCGCTATCAGCAAACACCGGTATCTCCTCCTTCCTCTCCTCCAGCTTCTGCTTCTTTACTGGTGGAGGCTCTCTAACATTCTTATCACTGGTGTCTGATTTGGCTCTAGCCTCTTTGAGAAAAGTGGACAGGTTATCCTCATCTTCATCCTCCTCTTGCTCCTCCCGGTCACCATTGTCACTCTCATCATCCTCCTCATCATCATCATCATCATCACTGGAGCCACTGACATCACTGCCCTCCTCCTTCTCAGCAAAGACCACCTTCCTCCTCTTTCTCTGGGTGTTAGGGTCCCAGACTTCCTCCTCCTGAGGACCCTCCTTCTCTCTGGTGAACACACACACACACACACACACACACACACACACACACACACAGAGAAAAGTAAAGAAAAGTTTACATTCTGTTAACTGCAAGTCTGCAGTCTATATTATGTGCAGCAGTAGAACATTTGAATGCTTTGTGTTTACATCATATAGTTCGGTACACAAAGTAACACCCAAGTTCAAGTTCCTCCCCTTAATCTCTCACGTATACACTCAAAGGCCACTTTATTGGGTACACCTCCTTCATACTGGCTAGGACCCACAACAGCATGAATCCTTGGTGGCAAGCATTCAAAAAGGGCCAGAAAACCATCCTTAAAGGTTCCCCTCCAGGCTCCCTGGTAGCTCAGTTGGCAGAGCATGCACCTCATGTACAGAGGCGGTGTCTTTGCCACAGTGGCCGAGGGTTTGAATCTGACCTGTGGCCCTTCCCTGCATGTCATCCCCCTCTCTCATTTAATTTCCTTACATTTCTCTTCCTGTTGTAATTAAATCAAAATCCATGCTGCACTGGGCTGTCGAGCCCACATGTGTATTGAAAACTCCAAAATGCTCTGTACTCTATTACTGTACTGTAATCTGTATTCAAACAAAAGAAGCGAAGAGAGGAGTTGTGAGGTGTCTCACCCGCTCTGCTCGTCGATGTCTGCAGGGTCCAGGGTGGCAGAGCCACTGAACAGAGACACCTTACTGGCAGCCATCTTGGCATCCAGGGTGGCATGTGTGTCAATGAGAGACTGGACCAGCTCTGTGGTTGGCCGCACTTCCTCCTGTACCAGGGAGAGAAGAATACACCTCACAACAGCTATAAACAATGCTTGTAATATGATTTCTACTCAAAAGTCTTAATGTTACTGAACACAGGACTAACAACAGGCTGTCAGAAGCGTAAACATACAACACACACACCTGCTGTTGTTTGACATGGCTAGCAGGAAGGTCAATATACACAGCATCCTTGTCGTAGACGACCCCTCCGACCCCGGCCATGGGTGCATAGAGCAGACGTTCCTTCTCATTCAGCGCTCTCTTCTTCTGAGCATCTGGCAGTGAACACGGGTCTGGCAGGAAGTTTACGTCTGCAACCTGAAAGTCTCCTACACCTGCAGAGAGAAAAAACACAAATATATTATTGTAAATGTTTCCAGGGAACTTCTGTCAGTACTATGTGGAGCATTTCTGCTTTAGACAGTGTAACGTACAGTGCAAAAGGTTTCTGTAGGTAACCAGCTCTATGATTACGTACCTGGGATATGGACCTGGCCTTTGTTTTTCAAATATGTCCCCCGCAGATAGCCGTAGAGCGACACTGTCCGGTCACACTTGGGGTCTGTTCTCAACCTCTCAGGGTCAGTCAAGTCCTCCATACTGATTGAAAGCAGGAAAGGAAATTGAGAAAATGTTGGAGTAAGTATAAAGTAAAAGTATGCAAGCACTCTCAGATAAAAAGTATTATAATCAAACGGTGCCCCTTCAAAAGAAAAAACAAAACGTCAGATCAGCATTGTGGTTCTTTGGTCTGACATCTTCACGGTTAACAATCCACTGCTCATGAGATGCTCATCCAATGAAGCAGTTCAGGTGTGTCAAATGTCTCGCCAAACATCCGGAGAGCTCACTAATGACGAAAGCTGGAACTTAAAATATTAAAGATGGCTTCATTCTATGTAGTTGTGCAGCTAAGTCATGACAGTGAAATCAAATATCCATGTCAAGTTGTCTGCACAGTAGGGGTGTCACGATTCTCCAAATCCTCGATTCGATTACATTTTCGATTCTAAGGTCACGGTTCGATTCGATTCTCGATTTTTACATGTTTTTTTGTAAAGCACAGGTTGCTATGACATTTTTAGACTAGACTTTATGCAATATAATATCTGACCTTTGTTCACAATGAACCACACTACATTGTCAAATTTAAAACATTTATTAATAACATATTGTAACAATAACTTATATCTTCAGTCAGTTGGAAATTTAAACAAAATAATCTGCCATCTAGTTTCTTTTGTAACTGCAGTCTTCTTCACAGAAGATGACATTCAAGTTCACAACAAAACAAACACAAAAATAAAACAGCCATGTCCATAGTCTTCTCTGAACAATTTAGTGTCTTAACAAACTATTTCCTAACAGTTGAACATATACCACACAGATAATTGTTGCAAGAGTGGCGTAGCCCCTTTCAGGAATAGGGCGGTGCGTGAGGTGTGTGTGCGTAATGTGCGTCAGGTGTGAGTGGGCGAGCGAGAGTGACGTAGCGTGTGTACGTGCGGACAGTGAACGAATGAGAGAGAAAGGAGTCGCAGTAGTAGCGACAGCTATGAAGTGTACAATATAGGCTGCAGTTTGGCTGTGAATAAAGGCGACGGCTCCTCCAGATACAGCAAAGCTCCCTGGTCTTATTTCCCGACCAGCTTAACACGTGAAAGGAGGTTCACCCCGAAGGGAAACAGAAACTTCGGCCCTGGAGGAAATCATCTCCCCTGTGCTTCCCGACCACGGTCCGGGAGCCCAACAGGAATGGTGTAACACCATGCTATCGTTTGACTGGCTGTAGCTAACAGCTACTGGCTTAGCTAGTAGCTAAGTTAGAGGAGGTTGACTCGCAGCACTTCAACACGGGTGTGTTTTTTTCCGTTTGACAAGCCGACCGGACGTGACGTGGGGGCGAGGCAGCATCGACGATTCCATTTTTTAATTCGAAGTTCGAGATTGTGACTTAATTTCGGTCGATTCCGATTTAAAATCGAAATCGTGACACCCTTACTGCACAGTACACAATAATAGCCATTTGGCTGATCATGTTATGTTTTCTGCCTTTTTTAAACTGCAAACAAATAATAATAAACAACAAATAATATAACAAACAAACAACCAAACAGGTGTGTTAATTTAGGTAGGATTTAAATATAATATTACATAGAGAGCCAAAAGCGTTAGCCAAAAATTAGGGCAGCTTAAACATTTTAAATATTATGGAAACTGTTATATGGCTAAGTGCAATGTAAAATGGTAAAAAAGTATTACAGATGTCCTGGCCTACAAATCTTGTGCTCCAGATGTAAGAAAACATGCCGACTGATAATATCACTTCTAACACTAACATATTTGGTTATCAAGTTTATTATTATCAAGACTTTCTTAATTGTTACATTTTAATAAAATAAAAAAATCATATTACAACATTACATTTGTGCTTTTCAGCCCTCTGGTTCTCATATCATGCCCATTTTCAGGTTTATACTGTTCATTGCTGCAGCACCAATATTCACCCTCTGTCTGAACCCTCATTTTGGTGCCAGTTCTTTAAGGCCCTCTCGCTGAAAGGCCCTGTCTGCTCTGACTAGTCAGCTCTCGCTGGCCTAAGCAGGCATCGCCCAGAACCATGGCCTTTGAACATTAGGACACATCCAGTGTGTCCTTTGTATCCCACTGTGTCCAATGAGTCCACGGGGCAAACACTGTAAATCTGCTGCAAGCCAAAAGGGCGAACTACCGTAATACTTATCACTCACCGGTCAACCAGGACATAAGGGTGGGAGGTCTGCCAAACTAGAGGACGAAACTTCATGACGGAGATGAAGCGGCCAAGGTTCTTCACTTCCTGAGTCTGATATTCACCGTACACCATTCCAGACAGATAGAACAGCTTGGCCCCCTGATTAGGTTCAAACACAACATCCATATAAAAGGTTTAAAAAGGCTCTGATTGCATGGTCATACTGTCACAATACATATACGTTATAGTTAATGTACAAGACCCTTTATATAGGACAATGTGATTATGTTGTGTTTACCTGGTAGACCTCAGTCCAGAAGCGATGTTTAAGGTTTTTCTTGGTCTTCCTCAGTGTCTTGTTGTTCTTGAATGAATCCAAGTGAGTCAGCACACCCATGATTCGAGGGAAGCCGTGTACCTGACAGATGTTGAGAAACTCAAAAGTCTCCATCTCAAAGCCAAAGCTGGCATCAATCAACATCAAAACCTGGAGGGAACAAAAACAATGCATTTAAGTCAGCTTAATTTCATAATTAATATTCTTTTATCCCTCAACGGTGTATTCAAAGTAAGTTATTTAACTATAGTACTGCAGTGAATGAAGGCTGAAGCTACACTAATCAGTCTGTCACTCACCCAGGCTTGGAGAATGTCAACACTATATCAATCATATCACAAAGTACACAGATATGTTTTATTATGTGATACTGCTTCACACCTCACTGAAATCAACTCTTTCATACATGTATTGAATGTACTACTTTACTGTGAATTGATAAACTCACCAGGTCAGCCACTTTTGCGAGGTCGATCATTGTATTAATATCATTGTTGCACTCCATGAAAGTGAGACGCCGCTTCTTGCCTAGAAAGTACAAAAAGTAGTCGCTTATCCAACATAAAAAATAATGAAACATTATGGTTAAAGGCCTAGTGGTGTACTGATCACCATGAAAAGATCAATTATTGCCTATGTATTAGTAAGCTTGAGCCCCTTTCTTCTTCAAAAGCCTTATTTTTGTGGCAGCTCATGACACTGTTCTTCAAACAAGCTGGAAGTGTCTGGCAATCTGTAAGTTTACTAGAATGAGGACAACAGGAATTCTGCTCTTCCATCTCTCTCCTCTCATTCCCTGTCTGATCTCAACTGTGACGTCTGCATAGAATCATAACATTTCATGGGATTCACTCTAATAATAGTTACAATATTTCAGTCCTAACCCTGAGTCATGATGCTTGCCCAGCTATTAAAAATATATTAAAAAACTTTTTTTGAGATCATGTTATCATCAACATTTTTTTGTTGTTGTCAATGTAACTTTGTTTGCCATTGGTTTCTGTGAAAAACTGTATCTACTAATCTATAAAGCTGTGAACACTTACTACTAAAATATCACAACAGCAGCACTTGATAAAGGTGAATCATTACTAACCCATCGATGAATGAAGAAATCAATGGCCAAACTTACCAGAGACAATGGTGACAGGTCCACATATGTCCCCCAGCTTCTGTCGGGTGAAGTTTTTGATCAGGCAGCGGATCAGGGTACTTTTTCCCACTTTAGGGGGCCCAACAACAACAATCACAACTGGAGGGGGTTCCAAAGGAGTCCGGTCTACAAGGGGGATGTGATGCTTTTTGGCCTTTATGTCCTGAGCCCTAAAGAAACAAATACAAGAGGAGTAGTTTCACACAGGCTAGGTCATTATCCTATTTGTATTAGTCTGGTATACTGGACTTTAGTTAGAGGTTAGGGTTATGCCTACTTTACATTAATTATCTAATGGAATTATGTGAAATTGGTGTCTCATTGGTGAAAGTGAGCATATAGGCCATAGAATTTACATTATATATTGGATGCTGCAAGAGACTAAAGTCTGTCTGACAGGTGTAAAGCAATATCACAAGAGAGCCATCAACAAAAAGCAGTTTTAACTAACTCTGAGCCTAAAACTAAAGTTGGTGAATTCTGAGTAGGTATGTTACTCTCAATCAACTAACTAAGTATGTTAAGCTCATGAGTGGAGAATGAAAAAAGCCATCATCAATGAAGCTCATAGATGATCATTCACCATGGCAACACGTCATTAAAAGGCAGAGCCTCTGTTTTAATCCAGTGGACGTAGACATATCAATTCATGCATATTAAGACTGCACATTAATTCTTAAAAAAAAGAAAAAGTCAGAGCAGGGACAGGATACATAAAGCTGTATTCAGTGTGGTCTATTCATTTGTCATTTACAAGACTAACATGTCCGGAATGGAGGATGAAGTAGTGGAATCAAACAATGCATCCGAATTTAGCCAACTTTACATTTTAACTTTGTTTGTCTGGCCTTAATCTGACAGGAACAAAACACAGGGGCCTGTGATTGAAGATGAAAAGCACAACTGAAGATTTAAAATACAAATCAAAGGCATAGAGATAGCTCACAATCTGATCCAGTAATAATGTGATTATTGGCTTGTACTCTAGAAGGCGTTACAGTAAAATACTGTGTAGTTTACATTTAGATATCTATTTTGTGAAACCAGACTGATATATTATATTAGTTGGATAGATGTATCGGTATCCGTATATACGTTGTCCGATATGCACCAATTAGAAAATGTTTTTACAAATATAATGCAGAAAACTATGTTGGGGTAATTTACAATTATTAACGTGAAGGTAGTTGACTACTAAATATCCTGCCTCTGTTACATAACCAGTGTTAATGACCACATTTGAGGGATCTTTGCAAAAAGATGTGTGTTTATGGACCGAAATATCGATATCCAAAATGTTTCACTCCCTTATTTTGGTTTCAGCATCAGACTGACCTGTGGAAGGTCTTGGCCATGCGTACAGCGGACTGAACCGCAAACGCTTTGGGATTGCGTTTCCGTTCATCATCTTCTGTGGAGCCTCCCTGCCTCTTCAGCTTCTTCTTCTCAACCTTTGGCCCGCTGTGCTTCTGCTGATGTCGCTTCTGTTCCTTCACTTTTCCGTCCATCCTGTCGACTAGAGCACAAACAATTTGTGGGTAGACCCCAAGTGAAAATACAGTTACTGCGACTTTTCATGTTAGAATAGCACTGAACTGTACTAGCATGGAAGAGCTCACAAATCAGTGATGGGCTCTCTGACTGCTTCTATCACATTCAAAACTAAAGTCTGTGACCTTCCACACTTGGCTGTCATTGTCAGTGGAGAGAGGTAATTGAAATGATGGTGGTGTTTGGAAAATACATCTCTGTGGATGTATTTGAATCTACATTTCCAAAACCCGGAAAATACAACACCTAAAAATGTTACAGGGATTTGCTTTGCCTCAACGACTTAAAATAGTGTCAAACTCAATAACATATTTCAGGTTTGACTTGCTGGTTTTGAATCATTTCATGACAGGCTAGTCTCTTCTTCAGCCACTCAATAATACAGAATCAATTACACACAGAATAAAATCCATGACACACAACAGTGACAGTTTTTATATGGAGACAATAAAGGAATATTCTATTCTATTCTGCACAACAGTAACGTTATACACGGTCACATCCTAACACACTTGTTTCTTTGTTATTAGCTCACAGTAGCAATTACCAATACTTAACCAAAGCAATGCACAAATGCCATGATCAAACAAATGTTCATTGAAAAACAACTTATTTTTTGACTGTTATGTTAAAGCCTTTGATCTCACTAAAACATGAGCCGTTTAGTGTTTAGTGTCCTCTTTAGCATTCAGTTTGCTGTACTGTACTGTAATAACTCATTTAAAAAGAAAGAACGATGATGGGATTAGTATTTCAGCTAGCTTGTTCTCAGGCAGGGACACATGGGTTTGTCTTTCTGTCTATTGTAACGTGACCAGTGAAGGATCATAGAGAAACAAGCTACAGTCTGTTTACAACATCATGTTTGCTTCTCTGCCTGGGTGAACTGATGCTAGTTAGCACAGTCCGGTTCCTTCATGACAGCTAGCTTACACACTGTGTTAAATATTCACAAAAACACAAACTATGAGTCGCAATACCTGAAGTTAACCCACTTCTGGTCTGGTCCCAGTCAGAGCAAGTTGTCTTCAGAGCTCACATGTGTATCACGACCTCCGGCCCGGAAGCGAACGGAGGAGTCACTTCGTAAGGGAGACGAGTGGAAACAACCTTCTATGATACGGTTCCGCGAGAGTAACAGGCTACAAACCCTGAACAATGGCGCCCTCTGCCTGTCGAGTGGTGAAAAGATCATAACGTTTCTCCGGTGGAGAGAAAATAGTCGAGAGTAGAGCAGCACAGTGCAGCAAAGTGACGGCAAAAATCTAATCCTTTTTTTAAAGAGGCACCCATGAGCCAGAGGCGTTACACAGAGAGGAGTAAATATAAAGTCAGTGTGGCTGAAGATGGTGTAAGAAGTGAGAACGATCAGTGAGAAACTAATGAAAGCAGAAAAAGTTTATTGATTCTCTGAAACATTTCCCACAGAATTAGAGAACAAAGGTCAAACTGCTTCCCCAGTATGTCAGGTTATTACTTATCTTACTGTTTTTTATCTTCAAATTTCTGTTTAATACAAACTACATATACTTTAAGAACTTGTCAATATCATATTATGAGATGTTTATATTTGATGACCTTGAGTTTATTATTATTATTATTATTATTATTATTATTATTATTATTATGAGTATTATTATGAGTATTGTTATTATTATCATTGTACATACTTGTTGGACTCCTGAATAGCTTAGATATATACTAACTAAAATTAGTTTAGGTCTTGGACAAAAAGACAAAACAATAAAAGGAAAGCTGATCAAAGACAAGTTATTAAAGAAGATACATTCTATAATTTGTTCTGCAATACCTTTAAATACTGCACTGTTTGCACTGTCACTGTCTCCTTCCTCATACAAGTGCCTTTATTATTCGATCTGTATAGCCAGCAGATAGAAGACACTACCTCATCATTTTCTTTTCTTTCCTTTTCTTTTTTTTTTTTTACTAT
The DNA here is from genome assembly GCA_039737535.1 of Lagodon rhomboides. Lineage (NCBI taxonomy): Eukaryota > Metazoa > Chordata > Actinopteri > Spariformes > Sparidae > Lagodon > Lagodon rhomboides. The sequence continues at coordinate 140,103 of CM077804.1, forward strand.
ATTTTATGTATTTATTCTACTGTTGCTGGCCTCTGAGAATTACCGAACATAGTGTTATCGTTTGCCTACAATGACAAAGTTTCCCCTGTCATGTGAAGAAGAATAATGTGAAAAAAGATTTGTCCCAAGAGGAGTAAACAGAAAAAGAGAAGAGATTAAAGAGTAAGAGAAAAGAAATCAGAATTATGAAGTGACATGGAAAACATCAATACATTCTGCAGTCAAAAACATTTCAAACTACTTTGAGTGAGAGTTTGAAGTTTAATGGTCAGCTGGTTGGCAGACTTTCACAGGGACGGTGGGCCAGGCCAGAGGTGATACATGTGACAAACTGCTGCCTCAAAGCTCCTCTTTATGCTGTGGCATTCATATTTTAGCATCATCTCTCACAACTGTGCACTGCCTAAATCTAATGAAATGAGACAGTACACAGCATCAGCCCCTCTCTGCATTGGAGTTATGGTTTACATGAGGTCATAGAGGCTGTCAAGTACACTCAGTGTCCTACTGGTAGGCAGCAAAGCCTCACTGTGCCACAGTGGACACACATTATCTGCAATTAAAACGAGTTTAACATCTATTTCACTCACAGTATCAGCACATAACTTGATTCAGTGTTACCAGAGCTGCAGTAAAGATTTGGTACCACTAGATGGTGCCAGCACACAAATTACATTCCTGTGGACACAACTATAGAATCACAAGAGAGATGAAAAAATGCAAATGTGACAAAAGACATAAAATGAATAAAATAGTAACTCTAATGCCAGTGAACATGAGAAAATACTTCGTGTCCAGTGATGGATGGAAACGAGGTCTGAACCTCCTTCATCTCCAGTCCTACTACCCTGATAACAAAAACTCTGTCAACAGAACCAAATGTGATCTTTTGTTTATCCTTTCCTTCCTTTTTGACATACAAGACATATACCCAACTGAAAACAGATCAGAGACAATGTAATTATTGTTTTACCTCATCAACTTGATTGATTTTTGTAAATATATGCTTCTTCTGAATTTGATGGCAGCGACACATTTCAACTTGTTGGGACAGGAGCAACAAGGAGGTTCAACTCTTTGTTAAACATATGAGTGTTTAAAAGATGTTACTACATGGACTCAGGAACACTTTGTTAAACTGTTGTCAGTAAACACAGTTCATACCCTGTGTTCTGATTCATTAACTTTTTACACAGCATCCCAGCTATTGTGAAACCGAGCTTGTACAATTATAATTACAATCACCATCATCCTCATCATCATCGTCTTGTCATCATTGTTATCATTAGCATCATGTTATGAAGAGTCCAGTATATCCGGAGCTGCCCTCCTGGTTTTCAAAGCCTTTGAACTTCCTCTCTTTAACATCAAGTGCTTGTTGTCCTTTGGATGATCCATTTTCACCATCCTTCCAATAATACTACAACTGTTGTAATCATCTGGTTGGCTACATCTGGCATTTAACCCCACCCTATCAGAAACACAGTGCCAGAGCCACACTACTGACAGTGCTGTTCATTAGCATTTATTGCAGCTCACGGATCCTTCTTTTATTTAAATTGTGAAGATAGACATTATTTATATTTCTTCTATAACCATCTGTTTTACTAATCTCATCATCAATCAATCAACAATTCAAACAATCACCTTTTAGACAAAATGTTACCCCAGCATTGCCCAATATGTCATTAGTTCATTACAATACAGTACAGTGACATGACATCTCAAAATAAAAGAGGAAGTCTGACTAGAAAAGGCCACATTTTATGAAGAAAATGTAAATTGGCTCACAGCTGAAACATTTAAAAAAGGAGCTTAATTATCTTTTATCAGTAATCCAAAATGCGACATAAAAACGTGACTCCACTTATAAAAAAGAATATTTATCAGAAATGTACGGTAGATGATTCGTGAGAACAACCCTGTTCAGACCCTTTCCAGACAGCATCATAAAATCTGAAGTAGCTCCATAAAACATGATTCATGCTCAGCACAATTTGTTTGTCAAACATCCGCTGAAAGGTCTCAGAATTTCTGGAGTGGGAACCAAAGAAGATTAAGAAGACAGATGGAGGGATGTAAGGGCTGTGGATAATAGCAGAGGGATGGAATGATGGATAATATACAGTTATCCAGCAGAAAAAGAGAATCAACTAAAGGTTTAATAATTTGAATTCACTTTGAGAACTGTTAAAAACATTTACGTTGCAAATTTATGCCATTTAAAAGAAGCTGGATTTGTGTTTGACTTTGCTATAGTGGAGTGTTTTGATCTTTTACTTCAGTAAAGGTAAAAAGTAACATCATGGTGAAAAACTACTCCATTACAAGTAAAAGTCCTGCGGTTCCACGGCCACTGCATTGAGCCAGATGGCAGATGATTGGCTAAGAAATATGAAAACGTGTAGGTGCTGTACTGTTTGGTTTTACAGCTGCTTTCAATATTACTGATCATGAAATGTTGCTGAAAACAATAAATGTTGTGAATTTGACAGTTTGCATTATCATTAATAAAAAGTTATTTAAACAATAGTGTACAAACTGTTTCTTTTAATGTCGGCTACACCACAGAAAACTGTTTAAAACATGGTGTACCTGAGGAAAGTTGTCTTTGCTACACAATCTTCACAAACCATTTACCTCTTGCTTGGAAGGAATATCATATGTTGATAAATGCAGACATGATTCAACAGTTTACACTTCATGACTTTTAACTGGGTATAGGGGCTAACAGCATTTCAGAACAAATACGAGTCCTCACAGCAGCGGTCACCCCAAAGGCACAATGTTCCCTGACACAGCACAAACACTACTCAGGAGAGACCTGAGGAACAGGACAAAGAGCTCAAGGCATCCACCTGGCCTCCAAACTTCCCTGATCCCGAACCAAATGAGCATCTGCGAGACATCCAGGACTAACTCAGATCCACTGAGGCTCCATCGTTGATTAGACTTTTCTCTGACCCGTCGAGGCATGAACAAAATACCTCTTGGGTTGACCTGTGGTTTCTGGCACCAGGGCTTTGGTGATGAGGTTTCTCAGCAGAACATTGCATTGTAATGAGGTCATCAGTGTCATTCACTTCATCTGGCCTCAGTGTTGTGGCTGACCAGTGTACTTTACCAGACACACAAAGAAAAGCAGTTAATTCCAAATTAGAACAAAAGCAACAGATCATCTTATAATTAAAAATGGATGAATGTATTTCACTCAACAAACTACTTCATAAAATGATGTCTCATTTAAAAATGATCATCAAGAGCATTTTCTGAAGACCATTGATGACCATGTAGGTCGACTGTGAAAGCAGCTTATAATGACCCATTTTTATCTTTATTGTTACTTGATGACCTCTATGGCCATAGTAAATATTACAGCAGAAAAATAATTATCTTTCTCTTACTTGAGTTACATAAGTAACACACTTATTTTAACACAAACCACATTTTTTTCCCCTAAAACCCAACCAAGTAGTTCCTAGTGCCTAAACAAAACCATTCTGCCACTGAAGGACAAAGGTCTGTTGCTGGTACGGTGTAGTCATTTTTGTTTTTGTCGTTGACCATTGTACTATTTTCCAGAGCTTTAATGGTGCAATGCTATATAAATGTTTGAAAGCTAATCACAATCTAAATGGAAAAAGGAACTAAATTACCAAAGAGAACAGAAGTGTTATCAGCAAAATGTACTGAAAGTATCTGAAGTATGACTGGGCAGCAGAACAGCCTCATCAATAAATTACATACTATATGATATCAATACTGACAGTTCAGCCTATAAGAAGCATTTTGATGTTACAGCAAAGTGGAGCTAATGTTATAGCTGTACTGATTAATATGTTTATATGAACAATTGATTGCTTGTAGTGAGAACATTATAGACTACAGACTACTGTCCTCCCCTCACACCTTGGAAGCTTTCAGCCTGTTGTTTCTTATTGCTTTGGTTTGACGGCCCACAAACTCAACTCCCATCAGCAGCAGGCAACTCAGACCCTGCGTTCAAACACCCATACAACCAATGTCACGGCCGGTGTGCTCTTATAGTACTGTTAGTTGTTAGTCGTTAGTTGCTGGGAACACCTGGGCCTGGTGTTCCCAGCAACTAACGACGCCCAAACCCCCTCCTGCTGGGCCTCTGCAACACAAAGAGGACAAAATCACAGCCCAACAGCGTGAGAGGCATGGCCGTCACACCAGGACGAAGACTATTCCGCACTAAGGCTGTGGCTGTGTCCCAATTCAGGGTCTGCATCCTTCGGAGGATGCATTTGAAGGCCAGTTACGTCACAACGGCGCGCGAAGGCTGTCCCAATTCAAAGGGTTAGGGTTAACCCCTAACCCTTCAAATGCAGCCCACAAATGCGGCCTTCTTTCCCTCTTTTTTGGAGGACGCACCGCTATTATCCTTCGTGGCCTCAAATATCCCAAGATCTTTGCGCGCCCGAAAAAAAAAAAAGAAAGAAGAAGAAATTGCCGACATCAACTGGCGCAGATCTCGCATTTAAATGTAAGTATTGGGTTTATACTCGGTTTTTACTCATTTGAGCATCCAACACCACATATGTTAAACTTCAAGGGTAAAATACATGACGCTGGCAATGCTCAGCTCGATGCCTCTGGAAGTAAAGCCTTAAAAACCTTCACTTTCAAATGTTAGACGTTCAGAGGTTAACTTATATCTTATATCTTATTGTGACTGTTGAGATGTTATAGACTATTTTTACTTCATGTACATAAACGGAGCAAGATGAAAATGCAATAATAAATAATATATAATAAATAATAAATCGCCCATCTCTCAGTCCTGATATCACGTTCTGTAAATCTTTGCATCCCTGTGTTAATGTGATCTTGTGTTTACCTTTTCTCTTGCTTCTCTGTGTGTTCAGAACAGTTCTGGAAACAACGGGCCTGCAGGGGAAGGTCCAGCCCAGCAGGCCAAAAACAAGTGGGACCATTTAGAGAACAAGTACAAGGTGCAGGTTTGAATGATGATGTGGGAACTAAATCATTTGTATTTTACCCATGCAAGTTAAGAAAGACGTGATTGATTTCCTCTGCCTTTGGATTGTCCTCATGGATGAGGTTTTAGGACAGAGGCCTTCCACTGCCCCCCCCGTCCAAACTGCCTCCATCCCTGAGGACACACCAGGGCCAAGTGCCGGCAGGTGACCAGGAGGAGGATGACGATGAGGAGGAGGAGGAGGAGAACCAGCCAGGGCTGAGGAGAAAGAGGAGGAGGGAGGATGAAGGAGGACATGAGGCTGCAGAGGGAGGATGGAGAGGCTCTTCCTCTGCTCCAGAGGACAATAGTTACATTATTTCTGTTATTTAGTTAATTTAATGAGTTCTTTTTAAATTATTTGTTCATAATTGTTCATTTTATATAATTCATGAAATAAAATATTGTTCTAGTGTTACACGTTGTCTATTCCATTCAGTATTTACAACTGAAGTATAATTTATAACAGCAAACAGCATCAAGTGCTACTTTTCAGGGACAACAAGGGATTCATGTTTTTCTTTTATTATTAAGGTCTTAACATTTACAACTATTTACAAAATTACAGTATAAATAACTATTTACAGATTATTATTAACTATTAACAAAAACAATGACAAAAATATTAAAACAGTAACAAATGATGTACAGTAACAGGCTGAGCAGGAGTCCCTGCAGTGCTGCTGCACTCTCAGAAAATAAGGTACAGAATTGTACCTTTAGGGGTACAATGGCTTGTCACTGGGGCAGTACCCTCTGAAGGTACAATTTTGTACCCTTGACACTGGGTACTTATTTGTACCCTTGTGGTTTGTACCTTATAAAGACCAATCTTGTACCTCTGGTGGCAATTTTGTACCCTTGTACCCAGAATGTATTTTTTATTTTCACATTTCAATTTCATTTAACTTTAAACAATGTAAAATTGTCCATTGCAGGCAAGTCCATTCTCCACCAACCTTAAAACTGCATACATGAAAATAACACTCGTGACAGAAGATCTTCACATGTCAGTTTTGTACATCTTTAAATACTATGTCGAAGTGTGACATATAAGTTGACTGGTGGAGTCAATAGTGGTTTACTTGCCTAGTGACAGTTATTGGCAGAGGCGTATCACGTATCACCAAGGATCTAAATAGGAACTTTCTCGCATAAAAAAAACATTAAAACTTAAGAAAGTGATGTATTAACAGCGCTAAAACGAGAATTAAAACAGCTTTTAGCAGCTCTACCGCTGCCGGTTGCCGCGAAATGCATTCTGGGAAACTTGCATACTGTATACTGCGGTGTGGATGGGCTCTTTGTCTGCCAGGCTGTAGGTAGCTGATTTTACTGTGCATCCATGGTTGGCCGTTTGTGAATATCATAACATACAATATTAACTGGATGATTAGTAATTTTTCATACCTGCAAATCTGCTAAAAATATATATATATATTTCAAGGCTACTCAAAAATGGCTTAGAAGTTAAAATCTTCATTGAATACTTAAGGAAACAGTGAAACCTTCACATTTAAAAAGTATAACTACTACTGAAGAAAGACTAAATAATTATTTAAACATATTAATATTTAGGCTACTGCCATTTGTAGAGCCTAATACAATTGTACCCCAGCATGTAGAAGAAAAGGTACATATATGTACCTTTTGGGCCCTCAAAAGGGTACAAATAGTTACCTTAAGGTCCAATAATGAGCCCTAGGGGGTACATTAGTGTAGATTGTACCTAGGGGTACAAAAAAGGACTCGTACTGTACCCCTATTTCTGAGAGTGTGGGCTGGATGGGATGCCACAGTAAAGACCCTGGTGTCAGTGGGACATCGTCTGGGTCGGTCCTCAGGGTGTTTGGGGGTCTAGTCTCCACCGTCCACCACATCGTCCATCAACTGGGTTTGCAGGGCTGACTCGACCGACGGCTGCCATGTCACTAATTATTTCTTTAAGAAAGAGGCAAGAATTATAATTTCATAATATAATTATCATAATAATAAATTATTACAACAAACAAAACTATCTGCCAAACACTTTAAATAGGAATAATACCTTTTAAATTAAAATAAAACCATATGTGACGATCAACAGTTTATATGTCAGCATAATGTATCGGTATGTTAATGACCCCTAACTGTTAGCTAGCTAATAATGATAATAATGATAACAGTACTGTGGGTTCAATAACAGGTTCACCTCTCCACGGTCCTCTCAACCGGAGATAAACCAGAGCCGCTTCTCCTCTTCTTCCACAAGGAGGAGGATTAAAAAGGAAATCAGGAATTCCTGGAGCTCAAACATATTTGACAGTCAAACTTTACTCTTCTTGTCACTTTCGCGGACCTGGGCAGCATGAATAGTGACGTACAGGTAGGGGCAGGAACATCTGGTGACCCAACCAGGAAATGCTCCGAAGGCTGGACCGTCCAATTTAACAACGGTTGACAGGGCCTCGCAGGTCTCTCCGAAGGACCCAGCCTTCGCAGACGGCTGGGTCCTTCGAAGGATGCAGACCCTGAATTGGGACATAGCCTGTGTCAGATATAGGAGCAAGACGGTCAAAGTTAAAGGCGCACTGTCATGACGAAGTAGTACGTCCTAATTGTATATATACCGCATGGAACAGTATGAAGCTTGTGAGGGCAGCTGCAGTACGTACTAAAGGTAAAAAGTAAAAGTATGTGATCTGGAACACACTCAGAGGGCTGAACAGTGTCAAAGCTGTCTGATTTACAAATGGAGCATTTGATAAAGTTAGATGGATTTCAGATAAATTATGAACATACAAGTGGAGAGCATGGTTAAGTGAGTGAAAAAAATCAGTTCTATGACAGATCAGAAGTTAGTTCTTTATATTGCACATGAAAACATGTTTTCCTTTTTTTATTTATTGTCTACATTTGTAAACTACCCAACATGGCTTGTGAACTTCTTCAGGAAAATGGTCATTTACCAGAAATAACCACAAAAATATGCGAATATGCATGTTAGCAAAATCTGATGTATGTTCTGTACCGGCAGTCTGTCCACAGGGAGTTTCCGCCTGTGGGCGTATATGACAGTGTGTGTTTAGTCATAATAAAACAGGCCCAGCTCTTCCTGCATATACCCTGTGGACTGACTGACTGACTGACTTGGCCGTGAAGAAAGAAAAGGAAGAATAGAAAAGAAATGTTTTTGATCATCATCAGTCAGTCTGAGCGGCAAATGATGACAGGAAACAGGAAAAAAATATTGACACAGACTAAATGAGAAGAAAGAGTGTTTATTCATAAATCATTTTTCATAGGTTGCTGGAAAACTGCCAGGTCTGCGTAGTGAAAGTTAGCTCAGTAATGTTTTTAATAGACATTTTCAGGTCTGTGGCTATGATATGGTAAGACTTTGCTCAACATAGATAAAAACAGCAGCAGACTGCTGGCAACAAACTATGTTCTTGAGTTCTGCAGTTACAAAACTCAGCTCTCCGTTGTGTCATGACCCCTCAAACACGAGGGAGTGGATAGTTTGTAGCTGGTGATTTTCCCAGTTTTGAGGCATATCCAGTTTTCATATCTGGGGATACAATGTTCACATATAGATAAATAACCACATTATTCATCTCCCTTTATAAATGATACTTATATTATTGAGGCTTTGGATGATTTTAAGTCTTAAATCTGACTCTCTACGTCCAGCCTTTCTTAATTTGATTTAATTTCTGGAATAATTGACTTAGTTTAGCAGTTGAGGATGAATCCAGATTTGTTCCTGGCAGCTTGGCCACCTCTGCAAACCACTCTGCTGGATCTGACTGATCTGATCACAGACAGAGTGATCTGACTAGAACTGGTGTTTATATGCCACAAGTTCATCCACATTCTGAGAATGTAATGTTTTCATGCGCAGACAAAAGACAAAAAGTTGTCTGTAGCTGGAATACTAATGTGCACGTAAAAAAAGTGCAACACTAATATCACCCAAGTTGAAAGCACTTAGGAGAACAGTGCAGCCGGACATCAAGACTAGAACCAGCTGAAACTGATCTGTCCATAGCATGAAAATTTTGAAAAAAAAATCTGTCCCTGCCTTACTGAGTGAGTGATGAAGTTACACCATTGGTCATTCTTGAAAAGGAAATGTGCAAACATTTATTAGGTACAGTTTCTCCAAATTCAGTGAGTAGGCTGTAGGTGCAGCCTTCTACGGCTATCGCTAGTGGGTTTATCCCTTGCTCGCACAGCAACACAGGCTCCACCTTTGTCTCACCTTGGAAGTTGAGCTGAGACGGGCCAATCAAAACAGAGTGAATCATAGAAAAACAAGACACATCCCACACATAGAAAGGAATGGAAAAGCAGGGGCAGGTATAGATAATTAGAATAGCTATTATTATGGTTAGAATTGGGCAAGTTCTCTTTCAAATCAAATATGTTGGCGTAACATGCAAAAAGCTTCATTTTCCTCAAATTGGCGCCGCTATAGTTTTAGAGCGTAATCTACTTGCAGAGTTTCCTGATGGAGAGATAGCTGATAACTAAAGCTGCTGTTAGCTCGTTAACTCAGTTAGTAATAGACTACAGTCCTATTAGCTTTCAAGCTTAAATAAAGCTTTGTTGACTTCATTAACCACAGCTCCAGTGCTAGCGGTAAACACCAACACTCCACTCAGCTGCATGCAGTCAGTAAGCTGCACACTAGCTGCATGGCTAACTTGTCTAACAAGCAGCAGTTAGTGGTGAGTTTAGCAACAGGTATAGCTAGTTGCTAAAGTTTCAGGAAACTCTGTAAATCACTGAGAAACAGGGCAGAGCAGGTGGAGGACATCAGACAGTGTGTTCATGTTGATGTGGCTCCTTCTTGTTTTACACTAATAAGATATTATCTAATATTATAATATTTAATATGACGCTGCTGACAATGAGTACATAGTCTACCTCTGCCTGCACAGAGCACATCAGTTGAGCAGGCGGTCCTTCCATGTGGCCCAGGACAGATTCACATACAGACTGCTCAGGGATGTAGCCATTAAAGGTCTAATTTTGTCCTTTCAAATTCATTGCTCCACAATCATTTTTATGACAGACATTTTGAGGGTCACCTACAACATGATCAGATTTTATCAGTTCATGTAAAGTTACTGATTAGTTAGCATCCTGTAGGCTGAAGAGAGAAAGTAACAAAAACATTCACAGTTTTTCACCATTTACCCTTCCCACCAGGAGTACGCACACACACACACACACACACACACACACACACACACACACACACACACACACACACACACACACACACACACACACACACATACACACACACACACACACACACACACACACACACACACACACACACACACACACACACACACACACACACACACACACACACACACACACACACACACACACACACACAGACCAATAAAGTGAGCTGATGAATTGGTCCACTTTCAGCGCTATGGTGTTTCAGGTGGAATGATCCGTCATTTAGTAGAGATGACCTGATGTTATCAGAGTTATCAGAGTGAGAGAAAATAGAGAAGAGAGAGATGAATGAGACCATAACAAATCCATAGCCAATATTTCCACATCACTGAGTCTGGTTGTGGTGATTTGAACAATAAACACACATGCGGTACGTGACAGCACTCTGTGGGTGAACCAGTCGTTTCAAAACTGGGTGTTGCATTAAATGAAGTGGTCAAGGAAATCCCCTGTGTGCAGCCAGTCAAAAATTGACATCATAATTAATGTTTTGTAACACTAGTGTGAATATTTTTTTTAAACTTTAAATGTCAATAACCCGAACGTTTAGGGTTTAGGGACAGGGTGAATTCAGGGCCAGTTTATTTATTCCAAGAACATACTGGAACACTAGGTCTGCAGGACTGTACACTGCAGTGCTGGCAGTTAATAGCTAACATCAGCTCATCTAATGTTAATGTATGACCATGGTCACCATTGTAGTTTGACAACTCAAAGATCAAGAGCACATATAGCATTAAGGACAACTTAAAGACTACTAGGACAAAATTAGCAGTAAATGTCTTATAGGAAAACAATTTGTTTGTTATTCAAGAGAACAATAGGACTTTCTGAATGAACTTTTTTGCATTCAAAGATTTTATGATGTAATTTCTTTTTAGCAGGATTACTGGTGTAGATGGTAACTCCACTGTAGATGGGAACACAATGTCCACATATGAACCAGAGAAGGGACAGGACTGGCTGGTTTAGATACCTTTCACTCCTCAAAAGCAAGCAATTGGTTAAAGGATAGCTGAGAATGCCTCGGTTGATGGACTTTTTTTAGCAGTGACGGAAAATCGTTTAGGTTAGCTGTTTTTACAGCAAGTCCAATAGACAGCTGAAATATAAAGTGCTTAAAACTAGATTTAAATTCAGGGCATTAAGATAGGTAATACTAAAGATGTGCATTCATCATGTAGATTTAGACTGTAATTTAAAGGTGCAAACGCTACTAAATGCATTGTTGCTTCATTGTTTAACAACTACCATTGGTGATGAAAATCTATCCATGTGACTCAGGTAGAAATGTTCACAGATGAGTTGATGTTTTAAGTTTTATTCATTTGATGTTCAATCACGTTCACCTGCTTCCTTCCTCACTCTCTGAGCCTCTCCTGGAAGTTAAAGCGTCAGGTGACCAAATGCTTTGAATATTGACGAGAACATTTTGATATAAAGCCCCTGAGGCTCTGGGGCAGTTGCCTGCTATATCTCTTTTATATTTATTCTCTTTTATATCTCTGTTAATTAAGCATTGACCTCTTGTGGAAATGTCACCTTTGCACACTTCTCAATATCTAGTAGACAGATAACTAAAGGGATAAAGCTTTGTGGTCTAATGGCCCCATGACCTTTTTGCTCGTGCCCCACTAAGGACGCACAATCGTTAACGCCTCTACTGGGAACTCTCCAAGAACTCCTCGTTCTACTTTTGTATTCTAGCCTGCAACAAACATTGCACCCCGAGGAGGCCTCTTTGAGGGATTTATACTGTAAATCTTGATATTTTTTTGCAGCAGACAAAATAAAACTAACCATGACAATGCTTCTCACTCCCTACACCATCACAGTCACAGTCTTACCTAACCTCCTCCTTGTCCATGCCCCTGCTCCACTCTCCCACACATTGTAATAATGGAAACGTGTCAATAAATGGTAGCATTTGACTATATTTAGCAGCATGACTTTCAAAATCAGTATTGACACACATTAATCCACATACACACAAACTGAGTATGGCCTTGTCAATCATCTGTGACCTATGAGCTAGCTTTCATCAGTGGCTTTCACTTCCTTGTTTTGGATCTGTGGATTCCCCTCATGACACAGACACGCTGCTTCTGTTTATGGCGTAGACAACATTTGAAACGTAAACAGATGAAACTTGAAGACTCCGCTCCATTTAAGGCAAAATTGCAGTTTGAAGAATCTTGTGCCCCAGTGGCCCACAGCCACTATATACTTACCATTACCATTATGAACAGACTATGAGTAATGTTGACAGTGTGGTACAGCAAGCTGGTAGACAAGATAGTCATGATTTCTGTCAGTGTCAGTCAATGAGCAAGAAGTTCGTTTGGGTCTTTGAATACCCGATGCCCCTCACCTGAGCTGGCTGGGTCATCTTGATCAGATTCTCGAACACCTAACTTTGCTCAGATCCTCCCTTTCCCTTGTAGAACTCAGTTTGCTGATGATGAATGAGTTCATACAATTTGCCATCCAACCACATCAGGGGCCATCATAGAATCATCTGGTTGTATGACACTGCCCCTCTGATCTCTCTCTCTACAAATTAAATCAAATAATCACTTTAGTGGTAATGGATATTCTGGTCCTTTTACCAGATGGCAGCAAAGTGAACAGACTGTGGCTGGGGTGGTTATTGTCTTTTAGTGTCCTTTGGGCTCTGTGCAGACATGCTTGGCATGCTCTGATGCTCGGTAGGTGCACTGTTACCAATTGCTGTAATTTCTACAGTAAAATTTTACAGTAACTTGTTTTGTCATTTTACAAAGTTTACTTGTATATTGCAATGCTTCATGGGTCCAAAACAATTACAGTAGCTGACGTTAGTATACTATTATAAATAGCCTATAAAATTAAAATGTGATCAAACTTGTAAACGTTAGTTGGCCTAAGTTGACCGTGTATCAGTCTGGTGCACGCCCCAAAATAAACTTAATGTAATTGTAAACTGAGCATAGTAACATTAATGCTGGACTTAAAGTTAAAGTCACTCAGGCATGAAGCAGACACGAAGCAGAGGTCAGACAACCACAGTGAGCGTCAATGCGAGGCCACGCCACGGAGTCAGGTCTTTGGTGAGAACAATGTTTTTTATCTGTGTGTGACTGACTGTAATAATTAGTCTGCACCGTTTTAGCTAACACTAGCAAACTAAAGTCAACATAGGTGAAGCTAAAGCTAGCTGACTTAACATTACATGTATTAGCCATATTGGCTGCAGAACAGGGGGACTGCGGACGGCCCATTAATGTTATTCCGAAGTCCCAATAGTTCGAAAAATGTCTCACTGAACCGAAAGCCCATAATGTAAGTCGGACGGTGTGTTATCCCGAGTTCACTGCTCCCAAAATACACACTCATCAGTGCCAGGGTTACTACTTTCCAGACCTCATTAACATATTGTTCGATTTAACAGATACTGTTTGAATCATAATAACGTACGATTTTGTATGACCCCTGAAAAAAAACTTTTAATTTCAGCTGATATTTAACTGTAACAGCTCTTCTGCGAACTAGAGACCGACATTAACAGCAGCGCCAAGATCAAAAAGTGGCCGAAGGTATGTCAATTGCTGCTCAGTGGTATATAACCATTCCTAGACTGGTATACCAATCCTTGGAGTAGTATGCCGCTGTTATTCTGCTGGTATTCCACTGACACATGACGGTATGTGCTGCTTGAGACTGTTATGCCATTGAAAGACTGTTATAAACGACTCAAAGCTAATGAAAGAGCTAGCCTTAGCTTACATGGCTAATGTTAGCCCAGCCACCGTAGCCAGCCTGACTAATTGAAAGCAGAAACTCTGAACCAACCAACCAAACAATACTTACTGTCAGGTTTTCTTTATCAAGAGAACACAATAATGCAATACTTCGTAAAAAATCTATGTCGCGGAACATTAACCATTGTGGCATATTATGTATCATGTTCATTGTACTTTGAATGACCGGAATAAGCCGCTAATAAAGAAAAAGATGAATCAATCAAATAGATGTATACCCAAATTTAGCCGGTATAATACCTGAAGGCTTATACCACTGGATCAGTTGGTATATCGATGCACAAAGGCTAATCCGCTGGATCACAAGCATCACAATAAGCCAGAAGTAAAGCACTAAACAGTTAAACTACCATGCGTCAGAAAATATCTCAATGTCTATGCCAGTCATCTTTTTTCTTTATACGCATCTTATTCCAACAACTATGGGTAATGTTCCGCGATGTAGATTTTATATGAAGTACTGCATTATTGTGTTCTCCTGAAAAAGAAAACCTGTCAGTAAGTAATTTTTGGTTGGTTGGCTAAATGTTTCTGCTATCCATTATTCAAAGGTACCCATCCAACAGTCTTTCAATGGCATAACAGTCTCAAGTGACATACCGTCATAATAATAATGTGTTTTAATAATGTGTCAACATTTGAATGTTGCTATGTTCTTATTTTCTAGTGGCTAAAAAATTCATACTGTGCATTTAGTAGCATTTGCAGCTTTAAAATACAGTCTAAATCTACATAATGAACGCACATCTTTAGTATTACCTACCTTAATGCCCTGAATTGAATTTTGTCAGATTACATTTACACATCTGAAAGTTCCTTAGTCATATGAAAGGCCATATACAGGAGGGCAGGAAAATAATATGTCCTTTTAGGGGTTGTGAGAAAACATTTGGTGTTAAATCCACATTTGCATCTCATATTTCGAGAATACACAAAAATAGTTCAGCTGAACATGTTCATGAGGCTGTGTTTCAACACCCATACCAAGAAGCACAATTTGAAAACCTGTCCCTAACTCTGAGTCAGCCCTCCAGCTCTCTCATTGAGAATGATGAACAGCTGGAGCCAGGGAGACTTTAAGATAGTGTGGATGCAGACCTCTTTTTGAAGAACTTCGTCTATGTTTTACTTGAAGCTTCAGGCTAAGCTACTTTTTACCAGCGTCAGTAATTCAGACTGTCATTGAAGAGGTCCAAGAAGATCATGATGTTGCTCAGTCGCATCATTCATAGGCGTATTAATGACACTCGCTTTGTTGTGGAAAACAGGGTCATAAGAATAGTTGGTTCGGGTTTATGGTCACAAGGCTGGATGAGTTGCCAACCAGTAGTGATGTAGTTGCGTGGCCATAGCCTTGGGCATAGAGTCCTTTAATTGGAGATCTCCTGACCAGCCCAACAACAGCAGCAGCAGCAAACTGGGACAATTACCAAAGAACATTTTAAACCACAACAAACATGCCAAAATATGTCTAGTGTTCCACAACAGAATACATATTAAATTAATATTTAGTGATTTTTACTTTTCTTTTTTTTTTTTTTACTTTTACCGCTTTATGGTGCCCTCAGACCACACCTTACTTTGGAATTACTTAATGGAATTTTGTATATGACAGACTACACAGTATACTACTACAGTATTACTATGCACTGGAGCCTCTGGGTGGCCTGCACGGTGATGCTCCAGTGCGTATCCTGAATGTTTTTCACAAACAAAATAGTTCCAATGTAAGAAGTGGTTTAAAAGCACTGTGAAACAGCTAAATACACTTAATTTGGTGTATTCTGTTATGGATACTTAAAATGTCATGTTGGTGTGGTTTGTTTGAGGGTATTGTTGTCCTTCCAAACTTGGGCTGGTTGGCAAATTTCCAATCCATCACAACCTGATGGATTCTGCACTTTGTGGATTCCTCTGGTGTACCATTTAGACCTAAAGCCTTTCAGTCAGAAAGCCTTTCTAATGCTTGGTTCACATGAAACAGTTGCAGTTTGGTTAGGTTTAGGAAAGAAAACTACTTGTATCACTACTACTTGTTGACTTCTTAGGGTAAGGGTTAGACCTCTTCCCTATGCAGACTTGGTGCTCTTTATCTTACTACTCCTAACTTCCTCCTTTGCAGCTGTAATAATTGCGAAGAGGTTGCCACCTAAACAAAAGACTTAAATACAGGTCTTAAAAATCTGCATTCATAGTTGACATATATGGTTGTTTTCCTGATAAGCATGGGCTGCATGTACACACATTTGTGACTACATTAGGTATGTAAAGTAAGTTAATTACATAACATAATTTGACTTGAATTAAAATAAGTCAACAATGACTACTTTTGTCCAGCGTTTTACCCATCAATCCACTCCAATCTATGCAGATTTTGGCACTGTATACTAAGTCACCTGACTTGCTCTGAGCTCACAATATTGCTGCAGCATGGTTTACAATTGAGTTAGTTGAAAGCCTGGTGTGTCTTATACAAATGCTAAAGGTATTTTGCATCTATATGACATGCTGAAGGGCATATTTGATGACCTAAGGGTCCCATGCATGCAAAATGTCATTCAACAAAGTCTGAATGCAAAACAGTTTGAAAAAGTAATAATAAAACCACAATTTCCTTTAAAGGTGATGGTAGGTGGATTGGATTGTCAGTCTGTATGCTAAGCAAGGCTTACCACACCCTGACTGCAGCTCTGCAATCAACACACACACACAAGACTGATATCAATCTTTCCTCTCACTTTCAAAAACTAGTCAATAAATGTTAAATACCACTTTGATAGGGACAACCTCTGCTTTTGCTTTCATCGCCAATCATTAATGCATTTTAGTTTCAGTTGTTTTTTATTAAGCTATTCTCTCTTATTTTCACTATTACTTCCACAGCCTCTATAGCTACAAAACTCTCACTCTACGTATGGACATATGCTTGAATGTATCATTGTGATCACAGGAAATGATTCATCACAGACATTTGTGTGCATGTGTTTCAAGCCTTTGTGTAGTATGGACATTATTCAGATATTATACTGTATTATCCATTCAATAATTGAGCCTCCAGCTGAAAGATCATAATATCTATTTCCTGTCTGAGTCATGATCTATCCACACACACACACACATACACACACACACGCGCACACACACACACACACACACACACACACACACACACACACACACACACACACACACACACACACACACAGCTGAACTCTGAAAAGCATCCAGATAGCCTCTCTTACACATACTGTGCCTTCCTCTCCCTGTCCTCCACCCATATCATTCTCATGTTTTAAAGTCATCAGCTCTCTCTGTTGCCTCTTGTTTTTGTTTCTGTCCTCATTTTCACCATCTGTCCAGTGCTCTTCTTTCGTCATTACCTTCCCTCTGAAGCTTGATCATTATTGTAATTTGGACACTTTTATATTTAGGGCTAAGAGTTTGGGATGTTACAGAAAAACATTTTTTGTGAATGTTAAAACCTGAATTGGTCTATTGTTTTAATCCTGTTAATCTGATGCTCCAGGAAATTCAAACATTACAAAGAATGATTCTCACACATTATTTGCCAAAAGTCACCCTTGTCTTTTCTTTCCTCGCTCCATGATTCAGATCAGCCTCAGTTACAACCCATTTGAACAACAACAGCACTGCTAGTTGTCTGTTAAGGGCATCCCATAATGTATACAAATTAAAAGTGTCTCTTTTAGCTAAATTTAAACTTGGTGCAAGGGGTTAATGGCACCCAGCTGCAGATACCTACATGTACATCCTAGGTCTTGATTTATCGTTCAATTTCTGATATTCACACCACTCTAAACAGATGTATCATACATCATGACATCATCAGGTTGTATAATGCTTTGACAATATACCCCACAGTCATTTTGTTACAGTCTTTATACTTTGTAAAACTGACTAAGATTTTGCAGCAGATGTTTCTGCAGGATGTGTGTTCATGAAAAGCAGCAGTTTGCTGAGACTTTCTTCAAACGTCTTAATGATATTTTGGTCTCAATTTGGTATTTCAATAGCCATAATGCTGGCATGTGGTTATACTATTATGTAGCTACTGCGGCTGTCATCAAAAGCTAGAGTCCTAAAAGTAGTGACACATAAAAACCTCTGTCTAAAGTCTGGAAGAGCCGAGTCAGACAACGCTTGCGTACAGTGGCCACTTTGTGAAAGGTAAGGCTACAATCATTTTGCTACGTAATTATATATATCTAGCTCAAATCTAAAGAAATAAATAAACAGTTACAAGCCTCAAGACTCTTGTACCACTTCATTTGGCAAGCCTTGTTGTGGGAGGACTAGGTAATTTGTGATATCGCCTCCACACCAGGCAAATTAGTCAAACAAGGGTAAAAGGGTTAGGGTTAGGGATCGTATCTAATATGTCTAGAAATGTTCTGATGATAGCGGCTCCATCTAAGGCTTTAGCGTATTCACTTTCTTCATTTCTCAACGATTCCCAACTGGTCTTCTTCACTTCCTGCGCCCCCATCTGATTTTCGCGTGTCATCAGGATCAAGTCACTGCAAACAAGCTATTGGGCAAATTTGAATTTTGATCTGCTGATGGTGCTAGATGAAAATTAAGGGATCACCAAAGTGATTATTACTCAATTTGAAGGAACGCAAAGATCTGAAACAAATGTTATTGCAATCAGGATTGTCCAATACTTAGTTGTGATATTTCAATCTTATGGTTGTTCTAGATGAGAGAGGGTCACCAAAGTCTATTTGATATAGTGGCTGGACACTATGCATATCTGTATTTGATTTCAAGGCAATCCATCCAATAGTTGAGATATTTCAATCTGGACCAATGTGACCAATGCTGCAATGCCATCCCTAGAGCTTAGTTGCTAGCATGGTGACAGAAATAATTGACGAGAATGTAGAATTAACTTGTAATTACTTATATTACACATCTTTGCCCACCTATTTGCTGATGTAACTCCCAAATGTTGTGATATACTTGTAAACTCTGGACTTTCCTTATTCTAATCCTATGACTTCATCCAGATATTAAACCACCCTCAGTTGATGGCACCCAGTCAGTATCTGTGTGTTTGCTGCCTTTGGCGAGCTCAGTCATCTCAGGAATGTCCAACAGGAACCAGAGGACCAGGGCTCCCCCTCACCTCTCCTACACTGTCACCCATCCCACAAAGACCTGTGCAGGTCCCCGTCCATCCATCTACCCCTCCATCCTCTCATACGTCATCCATCCATCCATCCACCTGTCAGGCAGTGGCGGGACCCAGTGCGGCCGACAGACGTGAGCTGCCATCAGGTTGAGTCTTCTCTTACGAGGGCCCCTCTCAGAGCTGTCCAAGGGCCCCGTCGGAGCCTGGAGTGCCACGCCAATTCAATCTTAGTAGTGGACAAAGTGAAGAGAGCGGGAGCCGTCCCATCAGTCTCCATTATGGGACAGCGTTGTTGCTCCGCTGTCATGTTCCTGTGGTACTCCAAAGGAGATGCTGTCTCATACATCATCAGGGAACAAAGGGCCTGGCTGGGGGGTGGGGAGAGGAGGTGGGTCCTTCCTGCCCCTGACACACACACACACACGCACACACACACACACACACACACACACACACACACACACACACACACACACACACACACACACACACACTCTCCAACCCCCTTCTCAAGTTCCACAACACACCAAAATGAGATCTCTGTGACAACAATAACAATAACAACTTCTCTGTTATAACAATCAGCATATGTGTTAATGGATTATTACAACTCATGGATGGCTGCACAGAAAATATAAAATATAGGCACATTTGCTAAGTCTTGTGGGGTAAAGTCACAGATTTAACATTTTGGGAAATGTATTATAAACTTTAGGTTTTTAGTCAATGTTTCGGTACTTTGTCTGCACATAACCCTAACCGGGTACACAGTGTCTATATGTGTGTATACGTCAGTCCTCAAAAGTGAACTGACTGAGTGATACTAAGATCGTCCTCCAGCCCTCCAACACTGGCAGTCTGGTAAAGAAAAGCGTTTTCCGTATCGAAAAATCATGTCCCAATATCTGATATAACCCTACGGCTCCAAAATGTTTGCAAGGTCACAGGATGTCCATTTTGTGTAGCCACTGTGTATTAAGCACCGCAAAAGTGTTAGTTTCAAGTGTACAGTAATTGTAGCAGGTGCTTTGTGTGTCATTTAGCAGGAAGGACAGATATAGAGAAGTCTATCTGACTGGTGAATGTGACAAACAGAAAATTAGCATAGCAATGGGCAACTCTGCTGTCACTACAGTAACTCCAATCAGCCCTCCCCCATTCACCGCTGTCAGTAAACCAGTCAGAGTGTGTCCAAAATAACATGGCTAAATTTGGCTTTCTGTCCACACTATGGCAGACTCTTTCTCTCTCAAAAATGTAGCTTTTGCAAAACAATCACTAGAGATAAATCTGCCATGCTGGCAGAAAAGTTAAGACAGTTTTCTGGAGCCTTTGCAGTTCTGCTCCTCGTAAAAACAAATCCTTTTGTCCTGGTGGCTCTCATCACAGACTTATCCCTGTCCGTTTTCATTTCCAGAGGTCTGAATGTTAGCTTGGAGATATGTGAGAGATTGTTGCTGCACATATCTGGATCACTGTGTGGTTGACCCACTCAACAAACTCTTTATATTTTTTGTAACATTCTTCATTGCTAACAAAATGCCACCCAGTTGAAGGGTTTCTGCCAGAAAGGTTATTAGCGCCTTTTATTTGAGTACACAAATTCGAAACGCTGGTCCAACATAACAAATAGCCCATATACACTGAGCCTTTGTCCAAGTTGTCCCTTCAATTTACTTACTGTAAAATAGCCTGAACAGTTCACACAGCACACAGTTCACAGCTACAACTTTGGCCTACTCCTTACTTCATACCTACTGTCACACACACTCTCTCTTTCTCTCTCTCTCGACCGCACAAGCACTAACGTTACGCATATAACCTGCACACTGAGTTATTCCAGAAAGAGGTTTGGAAGAAAAATCTGATCTCAAGCTTGCAATAGGAAATAAAATCACTTATGCGCAGTTGTGCGACTCTTTGCCATCAGTGTTTTACTCCTCTATGACCTCATGTGTGTTAGTGTTAACCTTGCTATCTGTACCGTGGCATTGTACTCAAGACAGACTGAAGCAAGACACAGCTTCAACTGAGAGGGTCCTTGGAGATGTTACCAGAGGGGCATCACAGCTTCCAACTACACAGATAACAGTTGTTTAAGAAGCCTGTATCAATGGCGCCGTTTAGCTCGGTGGGTCGAGTGGGCGTCCCATGTACAGAGGCTTTGTCCTCGCTGCAGCGGACCCAGGTTCGAGTCCCGGCCTGGGGACCATTTGCTGCGTGTCACTCCCCCTCTCTCTCTCACCCTGTTTCCTGTCGTGTCTTGAGCCTGTTCTATCAAAAAAGCCATATAAAGGCCAAAAAAAAGAAGCCTGTATCAAGTATTGGTCAAAACTTAGAATGCACCCTTTGTTATATTACTGTAACAATCTCCAACTGAACTGATGGTGCTCAGGTTACATTGTGGATAACGTAAGCACCTATAAAAAGGATGATATCTCTTGTCCAACAATTTAAGATCATAGTGCAATGCTAAGTTACAGGAGCATTCTTTTAATCAATGGATATGTATGTGTGAGTGTGCAACTAATGATGAGAATAACTCAACAGAGCAATGACAGCATGCAAATCCGACTTGTGAAGAGTTGGAAGTGTTACTGAAATGTTGCTTCTCCCAACCTGAAGGGGCTTATTCAGACATGGGGCTGCTGCAAAACTGTCGGGACATTTAAGGAGTGAAGGACATATCAGTGTCACAAAAATGTGTCGGTACAACACAAGACTGCTAGCAAACCCCATACATTACCCTGAGACACACTGTCAGATAGTTTACACAGAGGTAATAGTTTCTATCAAAGCAACAACAGCAGTGACAAATGGGCCGGTTCCGCCCCATTATTTTACACTTTACTCATGCTCCTCTGAGCCCTGATTGATAGAGATGCAGTTGATTTTATCATCAGCTTTGGATGTGGGGATGGTTTCTCACAAACCAGTGTTTCCCTCTAGAGTGTGTATCAGAGGAGCCAATAGAAACAATTCAGAATCATTATACAGGTCGAATAAGAGTAATTAACAAACACCTGTTCATGATTCATTCACCTAAAGTTTGCTATTTTGCAGCTAATGTTGTCCTGAGTGCATTTCATTTGTAATTAAGTGTGGAATTTATGTTGTGTATTTTTTATGTGTGGAAGTGGAACAACTTCAAGGATACGCTGTACACTTTAAGTATATTGCTGTGTACTAATACTACTATACATGCTTGATTAGTTTATTTAAAGTCTACTTATTTGTGTTATAAGTACATTACAAAATCATTGTGAGACACGTAATATACCATTAATATATTCTTATTGTAGTAATGCGCAGTTATACTTCTGGATTATTTCAATTTCTTAAAAAGCACACTTAAAAGTTAAATATCAATATATTTAATCATACTTTGTTGGACTACTTTGTACAAATGTATTACATGTCTACTTACATCTGATGGGTCTATACCCTAATGCTCAATGCACTTCCAAGGCAAAAAAGATAAAAATAAATGATCTTAAAAATATATTGTAATATAGTATATTCACACTTTCAGTAGTAGATAAAAATGCACTAACAAAGATGAATGCTATCTGTAAATACATGACTAAAATCATGTCTTTACCAATTTTAACAATAAAACTTTTTTTAAATCACATTTAAAGTAATTGGATGTACTACATGATTGAAAATATATTCTTATTTAAAGATAATGAAGCAGGGAGTAGAGTGTGACCAGATTTATTAATACTTCACAAGGAATATGCAGGTGAAGGTGGAGAGAAAACTCCGGCTGGAGGCTCGGTCGGAGAGGAGGGAGGAGGAGAGGTTGCTCAGGGTGGCGCTGCTGGACAGTGTGGCGTGTGGAGGCTCGGGTGAGCTCAGGGTGAGGCTGTTGGCTGCAGAGGTGCTGAGAGCTGGGTAACTGGGAGCGGAGCTGCTGGGAGCTGGGAACAAAGGTGATCGCTGGAGGCAGAACAAAAGAAAGTCAGATCTCAAGAGAGAAAGCACAAACACACTGACTAGAAGCTCTGTGAAGCGACTTAGCAGGAGCCATGTAACTCATCAAACTGACGAAATCATCTGGCAGCAGGTAGCACGAAGACCAGGGCCTTTCAGCAGGCGCTGATTGCCAACCTGCTGCAGGTGTGTGTGTGTGTGTGTGTGTGAGTCAGCCTTCGTCCAGCCTCTCAGCGCACCTCTGCAAGCTCAACAGACAGAAAAAACACAAAAACACAAAAATCCACCACAGAACTTGACAGGTCGTGACACATGACTCATGGTTCTGGTATAATTTCTATCAGAACTAGTTGAAAAAGAACAGACATTTGATGAAACATTCAGAGTATCAAACTGTATACTTCATATACTTTATACTCCATTCCTCACTGAAGTAGCTTATGTGACACTCAGGGTTTCGGGACTTTTGAGGAAAATCCTCTGCAGGACTTCATATGAGCATTAAAGGTCTGATTAGCATCAGTCCAATCAAATCCAGAATCTAAATAAAGCAATGACCCCCATTTGTTGCAGTCAGGGAAGACGCTGGAGGCATGACAGTCAACAGAGGTTTACTGAAATATGACAAATACTAGTCAACCCTATGCAGTGTAACAATGATAACGCTGAAACAAAAGTCTCAAAGACCGAGTGACATGTGATGGGCAAAAATATGACACTTGATATATTATCTCTAGAAGTGAATGATTCAACTTTATCTCACAAACTAGTGTTAAAATTGCAATAATTTGTAATATTGAAGTGTAATTCTCGTAGAATCCTAATACTTGAGAATCGCAGCACTTAGCTCATCGGCAGCCAAGTATTGTTTTTGTTTATACAAGAATACAATTCAACCACATGGATGTAAACCACACAGTTAAAGAGATACATCTCCCAACTGTGAGGACTTTCAACAACCTAAAAAACCTACCTTCTGCAGCTTACCTGGCAACTTAAACTTCATAAAACACATGTTTATGTATAATCCAGATAAAGTGAGTATACTTAAATGCACTTATAATGATTAAAAAATTAAACTAGACTTTTATAAATCATAGCCTGTATTACAAAGGACTTGAAAATAAATATACCTTCTAAAAGCAAACCATGTTTACTGACTTGTTAAAAGTACACTGAATTATCAAGGGACATAAAGTAATCATATTTGGACACTGTTACACTGTGTCAAGGAAGGAATTGAAGGAAAGAATAAGTTGTCATTTGATGAAAGGCAGGATCGGACTGGACAGGTAGCACAGAGGTTTCAGCTGCACTAAACCAGGCGTGCCCCCCAGTGTCTTTATGAAGCTTCACTACCCAGCAGACAGGGTGAAGACACTGGCACTCAGTGGGAAACAGAGACTTGAATACAAAGGAGCTAAGATCCAGCTCCTGGACCAAAAGGTTGTAAAAATTATAACTGTAAAAATTAAAGCCAGGATTCATATTGTTCATTCTTAGGAAAGACTTACCCCCGACAAATGTAGCTCCTACTGCCCCATCTCAACATCATCCAGTACAAAGAACAATAATCAGTCACAAGGTCTTACGATCTTACTCGATGCTGAGAAAGTGGTCTTATTCATTTGTCAACATGGAAAGGTTTGGCCTAGGGGAAGGTTTTTAAGACTTTATTAAGCTGATATATTATTCATCCCAGGCCACTGGACTTATAAATGGAATAAAGGCATGAGAGTTCAGGTTGGGGAGGTCTACTCCTCAGGGGGACCCTGTATCACTCTTATTGTTGCACTGGCCGTTGAACCAGTGGTGGAGGCCATTTCAAGTGTATATACAGTATTCATTGATTCGTTTCAACTTTCCCTTGTGTTCTTGTTTCTTTTAATAAATAATAATACATTGTATTTTTATAGCGCTTTTCAATGACCCAAAGACGCTTACAGAGAAATGGGGGGGGGGGACGAGGAAAGGACAACAAAAAAAAACGAGCAGAGTGATGGAGTGC
The DNA here is from genome assembly GCA_039737535.1 of Lagodon rhomboides. NCBI lineage: Eukaryota > Metazoa > Chordata > Actinopteri > Spariformes > Sparidae > Lagodon > Lagodon rhomboides. Next base: position 165,251 of record CM077804.1, read on the forward strand.
AATACAGGGGGGAGGTACAAACGGAAAAGGACAGGACGCCGGTTATAGGTAGGGGAGGTCATAGGCTTGGCAGAAGAGATATGTTTTGAGATGGGACTTGAATGTGGAGAGAGAGGGTGAGTTGCGGACAGGTTGGGGAAGAGAGTTCCAGAGTCGGGGTGCTGTACGAGAGAAGGCTCTGTCGCCGAAGGATTTGAGTTTGGATGTGGGTGTTGACAGTGAGAGAGTGGAAGAGGATCGGAGGGCTCGGGTGGGGCGGTGGGGGAGTAGGAGGTCAGACAGGTAAGGGGGAGCCAGGTGGTGGAGGGCTTTGAAGGTGAGGAGGAGTATCTTGACGCTGTTTAATGGGGAGCCAGTGGAGAGAGTGGAGAACGGGAGTGATGTGTTCGCGGGACCGGGTGTGGGTAAGGAGGCGGGCAGCAGAGTTTTGGACCAGTTGGAGTCTGTGGAGGGAACGGGAAGTGATGCCAGTGAGGAGGGAGTTGCAGTAGTCGAGACGGGAGGAGATGAAGGCATGGATGAGGGATTCGGCAGCAGGGGGAGAGAGGCAGTGTCTAATTTTTGCGATGCGGCGGAGGTGGAAGTAGGAGGTCTTGACGACAGAGCTGATGTGAGGATCAAAGGAGAGGGTGGGGTCCAGGATAACACCAAGATTGCGTGCCAGGGGGGAGGGAGTGATGGTCGAGGAGTCGATGGTGAGTGAGATGGGTCCGGTATTGTTGAGGGTGGATTTGGTGCCAATGAGGAGGAGCTCTGTTTTATCACTGTTGAGTTTGAGGAAGTTGTGTGTCAGCCATGATTTTATTGTAGAGATGCAGGTTTCGATGTGGGTGAGGGGAGGGTTTTGGGTGGGTTTGGTGCTGATGTAGATCTGAGTGTCGTCAGTGTAACAGTGGAAGTCCAGGTTGAGTTGGCGGATGATGTGACCAAGGGGGAAGAGGTAGCAGATGAAGAGGAGGGGTCCGAGGACTGAGCCTTGAGGGACCCCCTGCTTGACTGGAGAGAGGGAGGAGGTGTGGCCGGAGAGGGAGACGAACTGTTGCCTGTTGGTGAGGTACGAAGTGAGCCAGTCGAGTGCAGTGCCCTCAACACCCTGATGGCGCAGCCTTTGAAGGAGGATGGAGTGGTTCACAGTGTCAAAGGCTGCGCTAAAGTCTAGAAGTAACAGGATGTTGAGGGCACCGGAGTCTGCAGAGGTGAGGAGATCGTTGATGACTTTGACCAGGGCGGTTTCGGTGCTGTGAAGTGGGCGGAATCCAGACTGGAGGGGTTCGTAGAGATTGTTGGATTGGAGATGGGTGTGGAGTTGGGCGGCGACGATCCGTTCGAGGGTTTTGGAGAGGAACGGGAGGTTGGAGATAGGGCGGTAGTTAGAGGTTGGCTGGGTCCAGGGTGGGCTTTTTGAGGATAGGGGTGATGGAGGCGAGTTTGTAGACTGTGGGGAAGTGACCAAGGGACAAAGACTGGTTGAAGAGGGTGGTGAGGTGAGGGAGGAGGACAGGGAGGCAGGCCTTGGTTAGGGTCGTTGGGAGGGGGTCGAGGGAGCAGGTGGTTGTCTTAGATGTGGTTATGACGTCCAGGATGTAGGTGGAGTCGACAGGGGAGAAAGCAGTGAGTTAAGGCCAGTGATCTGTATTGAAATGATACATTAATTATTATAATTATTAATTATAACCAAAATTATGAAAATAAAAAATGTAAATACCTCATCAACTTCAATAAGACCACAAGGTAGATGACCTGTTGATTCTCACTCAGCTTTTGGTGAAGCACAGTCCATTTTCACTGAGTAATGCACCGACTGGGTTGACATCTGTACATCCCAGTAACAATAGGGCCACACCACCCTGCACTCTCACTGTTACACACATTGACAGTGGGAGCTTCCCTGTACACACACACACACACACACACACACACACACACACACACACACACACACCATGTTTCAAACTGAACCTGCACGTTTATCATGTAAGACATTTCTAAAATTAGGCCTGACAGCAAAAAAGTTTTAAAATGTTTTATATTTGATAGGAGGACTAGTCTCAGCCTAGTCAAGGGAGCAGGAACTGATGAAGCCTCTCGGATGAGAGGTGAAACGTCTTCAAGACAAAAACCAAATCCAGTTGCTTTCGATTCAATTTCCTTGAGATAACTATGACCTGGATGAATGAGGATATTCACAAGCTTTTTATATTTGATAATTTATTGTATTGTCTACAGTTTATGATTCACTTATGCTTCACTATTCATTTCTATTTGATCATTTTTATCTCTCTCCTTCTACACCTTCTTTACCTCCCCCATCAGCAGGTGTCTTTTTCTTTTGTAGTGCAGAGTTTCCACAGTTATTACAGTTGTGCCACCTTTACCTGGGGATAGTGACCGGGGAAAATAATGCCTCTAACTGTTTTGGTTGAGCAATGACAGACCTGCCTCATCTCTGTTGTAATTCTTCCTTAATTTTTCCGGGAAAAATACAGGCTAGCAGGCAAACCCAAATAGCATAGTGAAAATTATGTTTATAGGGAACCAATTTATACACGGCTGGTGTGATTGTTCGACAGCATTACACTGTGCAATCAGGATGAACTTTAGCATAAATAGTCAGAGCAAAAGAGTTAAGAGTATTTCCAGATGAATGAAAAATAACAAAAATAAGGTAAAAATTTAAATCCAGGATAAGAAGTATTTAAAAAGGTCAAGACAATTTTCAACCCCAGATATAAGAGAGTTTTTACCTCCGTCAGTCTGAATGTTTTTTGCAAGCGTCTGTCTCTATATGTGCTCGTGTGTGTTTGTGTGTAGCATTGCTTGTCATCATTCCTCATCCAGAGATCTTAGCTGGGTGGTCAGGGTCTGCAGCCCAACCATGAAAGACACAGGGAACACAGGTGTGTGTGTGTGTGTGTGTGTGTGTGTGTGTGTGTGTGTGTGCGCGTGTGTGCGCCTGTGTGTGTGTGAAAGAGAGCGTGTGATAAATGAGATGGTAAAGTTTGTGCAGTAAAATACACAGGCTTGCTGGATCAATTCATCTGGATCAGTTCAAACAGCATCAGGTCCTAACAAAGCTACCTCTCTACCAAAAGTCCATCACAGGACATACGTATATTCCTTGAGTATACACAGTATATCATCATTTTTCAATGTGTTTAAGTTAAATCACATATATATTTAGTTACAGATAAATGACTTTGAATGCAGTGGAGAAAAACATACATTACACTGGCGGGAGAGTGCAAGCTTTTCCAAACTTATATGGATTGGACAGAATGAAATGGTACGTGAGAGTCTGACACTGATACTGATATGGGACTATACAGTCAATTATGTATTCCTGTGAACCCAAAATGCATGTGTACTGAGAGCCCACAAAGAACACCTTTCTATTGAATGTACACTGAATAAACATTTTGGTTAATCCATGCCAACTCACATAGAATTCAGTTCATGTCATGGATTTTCTAAAATACCAAAATCCTAAAGCTGTGCTCCTTGTACTTTTTTAAAAGAAGTTTTAGTTTAGTTTCATCATTTTGTCAGTCTCTTTATATGTTTTCTAAACCTCTCCATTTGCTTACTTTTCACTGGAATGGGTTGTAATTTGACCGGAACATCCAAGAAACCCTGAAGATAATTTGCATGTATGTATTCAAGTGTTGCAAATTCAAGTGTGTTTATGGTAATCAAATTAATAACAATAAATCATTGTTTTACCTTAACAAAGAATCTAGTCCAGTGGCCTATGATATAGCACTTAGAATATGTTGAGTGTATATTTTGTTGGCCGTTTTAAGAAAATCCATGACATGAACTGGAAAGCTCTCGATGAGTTGGTATGGAATGACCCATTTGCATTCTGCATCCCATGAAGCTGATGAGTTTGGTTGTGTGGGCTCAAAGTCCATTGACGGACCTTCCAAATCCCCAGAACCCCTCCGTCTGAAGAAAGCAGCTTTTCTGTGGAAAGAACAAACATTAGCATTGCATCGTCTCCTGCTGCTTCCACTCGAGTTATGCAGATATTTTTTTCCGGCAGGCTAATGAATTTTTCAACTTTGGCCCGCGTTGTTAGCGTTCTTTGACGGACAACAGAGTTGGCTTCATTCTCAATGATGGCCTGATTCAATGAGGCCACAGGGGGCAACAAATAAAAGACTCCTCATGTTCTCAACTGTGGAACACATCGCTAAATAATGACAACTCTGATGACAGAGAACAGGCGGTGTATTGACTGAACACAAAGGACACGTTGACTGGTTGCACTAAATGATCCATAAGCAGCTGTTATCATTGTCTCATTGTCTCAATATGCTGATTCCAGAGGACAGAGGAATTTGTGTGTGTGTGTGTGTGTGTGTGTGTGTGTTTGTGTGTGTGTGTGTGTGTGTGTGTGTGTTTGTGTGTGTAACCCTTCATTCTTCTTTCTTTTGTTCATACTTGAGGAACCTGTACTTCCACCTGTGTGCATGTCTGTATTTACGCATAAACATTATATTTGTGTCCTTCAAATGTACATCAAACATATATCTGTGTGCATGTGACTGTGTTTGTATATTGCTATGCAAATTGTGGACAGCCAGAGAATCACTTGCTTCATTCAGAGTTCCTTGGCTGCGTCTCTGAGGACGGCATGATGAAGCTTGCTTGACTTCTCTGCAATGTCAGTCATGCACATTTTAAACAGCCAGGGAATAATGTTTGCTTTATGTCTGAGAAGCAGCAGCAAATGCAAATAAGATCCCGGACAAATGGGGGTCTTTACAACGTTGTCCTCAGTGAACGCATAATTCAAACAATATTGTTTTATGCAACTTAACTCAGGATGCTGAGATGCCCTTTCAGTGAGGTTCCAGAAAAGTTAGGACAAGGGCACAGATCTGGAAACACTGGAGTTTAGTCAGACAAATATCATGTCTCATATCGTGCATGTTACCTATCAGTAAGCAGAAAAGGCAGCTGATAGGTTAATTGTAGGGTTTATTAATAATGTCTTTGTCAATTGGCATTATTCAGAAACACTGGGCTAGTGACCAGTGGGTCATTGATCTACTGACCCCAAGTCAATTGTGTTTTTTAAAGGCGAAGTATGGAAGAATTTTAGTGGAAAGAAGTTTTGACATTATGAGGTCTATGTATTGTATTGTATTGTGTTGCAGAGATATCTAAGTTAACATATATCCAGCTAGCCACGGCCTGATCCGGTCCAAAGTTCTTGTGCTGTTTAAACAGATTTAAACACCAACGGTCCCTCGGCGCTCTGAGCTCCCGGTCCAAACTGCTAGCTGCGCTTCTATCTGAGCTACTAGCTGACAGCAGCTTCAGTTAGCAGCAGTGTTAGCAGTTACTCTGGTGATATGTTGCTCCCTATCCGTTTGAGTTTGAATTGGACATGTGGCCGAATCAAACATCTTTGACAGTTTTTCTTTTTTTCTTTTAATTAATCTTTCACACAGTTCTGATCAGCGTCTATCTGTTGACATGTTACAGTGTTGTTTGTATGTCTGTAATGTTTTGTTATCAGTTGGTATTGCTAACAAAAGACAACATCCATTCTGTCCGTGTACAAACAATATTCCTCAATATTGTTGCAAATAGGCCTACTTTGTGCCTAAATACAATGTAGTGTGTGAGTTGGGCTGTTCTTTAAACTTCATTTGAATTGTATTCGACAACAGAATGTACTGAACCAATTTACAATCCAGGCAAGCAATTTTATGTCTAAAAGAAAAAATGTATAAGAGCTGTCCATACATAAACCTTATGTCTAGGCTATCAGTGCATATTTAGTCAATGTCTATTTGAAGACCTTGATTGAATACTCACATTAACACCATATTTCACTGGGATTCACCATCCTGGGTTTCAAGTGGGAAATTTGAAAAATTACTGCCACAATACATTTCAGGAACCATCAACCTTCTTGCATCAGCCATTTGCTCTACCAGTTACACCGCCACACCCTGATATACAATCTTTGTGTAAAGCATCATATTAATTTCTTCAGCGGGTGAACTTTGCTCCACAAGTTTTGGTTCAGGCTCTAAGTGTTTGCGCATGCGCTTTACAGCAGTAAACTCAATGTCTGATCAACATGAATGTATGAAACTGTTCCCATTACGATGTCCTGTGGCTTCTTGTAGGCAGCTCACGGTTCATATAGCTCCATATTAATTACATGTTATATGAAACATTAAATGCGTTGAAATAACCAAATTTCACCTACCAGTGACTTTAGAGAAACACTTAATACTTATCAATAACATCTGTCTTTCAACTTACAAATGAACAAATTAAAAAAATAATATCAAAAATAAGTGGTTTGGATCGCATTGATGTTGTAACCACATTTTAGCTGGTTGCTGCCAGTCCAAATCAGGGGTTCTAGCCAAGACGGTGTAATTACGTTCATAATTTGCCTTGATTTCACCTAGCGATCACTGTTGACTTTTCTTACATGATGAAATATCATACATTCCGCAGGCTGCAGTAGCAAAAACTAAATCTAAACAATTCCAACATCCTTTTGGCTAGAAGTGGGTTACCCACAGTCAACTTAATTGGGCCTCTATCTAGCCAAGACGTCCCAATGTCATCTTTTGCTTGCTGGTATACCTTTGTATGAAGCTGCACGGCTAAATGCTAACAGAAACACAGTAATTTTGCTAGTGACGTTATTGCTAAATAACATGCAAAATGGCTCAACACAACACCTGTTTATCATACACTATCTGTTATCATATACTAGTAAACTTTTACAGATTGATGCATCAAAATCAATCCATTAGTCACAGTCCAAACGCACTGGCAACCACAAGTTCAATGGTGAAAATATCCCACCAGGCACTGGTTCTCCCCGGTTGCCCTAACCAGTGGTCCATGTAGGGCTAACACCACTTGACACAGAAATTGTTGTAAGTCCCTCAATTATGCGCTTGCATCTGGTGCATGTTTGCATTAGTATCATTTAAAGTTCTTCCTGCTGGCAAACAACAAGGTCAATAACACTTGTAATTCATTCTCTGTGTTCAATTAATCTCTGATAGTCTCAGTTGATGTCATTTGTTTCCTCTCACCTAAACAGTCATGTGATCAGGGTGTAACAGATCAGGGGAGGACATGTTAGCCATTTTCTGCTTCTAATCATATGGATGGGACATTGTTAGTTAAGGTTTTTTGCTGGAAATCATGTCACATAATCATCGCCAGCCAACAGCAGGAGCTGTACCTATATTATATTATCATTTCCCACAGTTTGTTAGCTTCCTTTGTAACTCTGTTACTGTTTTGGTGTAGGTGTGTTTCGTGAACCCCAAATAAAATGTTTTTGATAAGGGAAAGTATCAGTATTGATGAACCAAAATCTGTGGTGTTTTCCATTGCTGCTAATAACTTTAGGAACGTTCCTTTGGTTTAAACTCTATCAGATTAACAATTTGTGTCTGTCTGACCCTCTGGGATTTAAAAATGGAATTAAATGAGTTCACCACATGTCTTATCTGACGAAGACAGGTCTCTAAGCAACACAGTCTCATCTTCTAGAGCAATGATGCTGTGCCTCTGTCAGCCACACATAGGTGTGTGTGTGTGTGTGTGTGTGTGTGTGTGTGAACCCATAATGAACCTGGCCTCATTATTTCTCAAGAGGATATTGCTTGCTTTGTGTCCCCCTCCCTCCTCATGCAGAATGCATCATACATAATGCAACACACACACAAATGCACTCAGTTATTCACACAAAAAATAAAAAATACCCACATGTAAAGAGCTCCTCAAACCTAAACCCACTCACAAGTGTGCCAACTGTTAGACTGAGCTGCATGTGAACGCACACACGCAGACACAAGCACACATGTGATCGGCTATATATTTCCTCACAAAGTGTTTGTGATGCCGTTGACTCAGTCCTGTGTTTTAGCGTATTTGTGATGCAGGTGACTCAGTCCTGTGTTTTGTTGCTGGTTAACCATGTTCACTTCCTTCAGCTCCAGATGGCAGTAAGATGCAGAGAGCTCTACTATAATCTGACAGATCAACACCTTATGTTTGATTTGAAAGATTCAGAAACATTCAGATAATCATGTCCACATCGAACAGGAACCAGACTTTGTCCCAGACTAACTCTGACTCATGACTGTATCCATAAATGACAGCTGAACTCCGTTATCAGAAGTGAACGTCTCTGTAATGAAGGTAAGTGAGGCGTACAACAACATGTGCTGGGTCTTAGCAATGCCAGTCAATTAACCATATTATTTATAATAGACTATGATCCTTGTAAAAATGAATGTCGGTGAGTCATTCATATTTCACCTGAAATGGCTGAACATGTCATTCAGTCTGCTGGCCTTACAAACTCTTCCTTCATATGTTGACTCCCAAGGTCGTAAGTATAATAATAGTAGCAAAGTCCTGCATCCTGATGAAGAACAAGCGATCGAAACATGTTGGCTTTAACTGCCCTGTAATGACAGTCACTATAATAAAGGCTTTTTAACATTTCCTTCCTTCTTTGAAACATATTCTGGTACTTATGTCTGGATCCCCCTTTGGTTTTCTCTTGTTCTCGTTTTCCAAGAGCACCTGATACAATTTTCATCTACACTGTACAAAGAGCAACCAGTCATCTTCTGACACTGTTGCAATAAAACATAAACTGTGACACTGTGACAGCACTCTGAGAAGCAGAGGATACTGTTTGATGACTCTCGCTACTACTAAACAGATCCATATATTTGCATTCTGTAACTGCCATGGTTGTGGGGCATACATTAGAAAAGACTACCTTTATTTCTTTAATGTAGTTTTACAGTTTTATTTATTCAATTAAATTATTCAGATATATTGTGCAGTGTATGTAGACGCATCTACAGGTGCATTGCTCTTTTAGTTCTCAAAGCCAAGAATGAATGACAATGACACACAAATGCTGACTCTACTGATAAATCGCTGGTTATAACACTGCGCAATGAGAAAATGAGAATAATGGGAGTAAATGGGAGTAAAACGCAGTGGTAGAGGATGTGGTGTTGGACGGGTGGACTGCGGAGAGTTCAATGGCCTGTCTGGCCTTCCCCTCTTCAACCCTAGGCCACCCCCGCGAGCCCTGGGAAATGTAGTCTTCTGGAAATGCAGGCTATCTTATTATTTACAGTTAGTTTGGTTGTATATGCCCAAATCTTAAAAAACGACGCGCGTCATTTCTGTTAAAAACAATCGGATTATGTAGCGCTTCACTGCTCATGCCGCCGTGAATAAGAGCACTTTTATATTTTCTGATAAAACTCCATATCCCAGCCTGCATTTCGTCTGGTGCGCAGGCTCAGTGAGCGGAGACGAGGAGGCGAGTTGGTGGAAAATGAGTGGAGGGAGGCTGAAAATACGAGATACCACCATGAAGTGCGTTTTCTTTGTATCAAAGTCGCTTTTTTGTGTTTTTTGATCGAGCAGCAGGCTCCGGGGGGAAACTGGTGACACCGGAGGATTTGCAAACCGTTTTAAAACTGTTGTATTTGCGTCGGAGCAAAGCCAGAGACACACCGACAACCGTTAGCCAGAATGCCGCGGGACAACAAAACTCCTCTCATCCAGAAGATAGCAAAGCAAGCCCACATCACCTTTAAAGGCTTTAAATCGTCTGCCAACGGGGACAGTAATCTCGTCGTGGACAAACACAATGAACTTATTTCCCTAGTGACTGCGGCCAGGGCTTCCGACCTGAAAATTTCTCCCCGGAAAACCAAACCGAGCTCCGCCGCAGCGGGGCTCCAGAACCCCCCGGTCACCTACATGCACATCTGCGAGACGGAGGTGTTCAGCATGGGGGTGTTCCTGCTGAGGGCCGGCGCCTCCATACCGCTGCACGACCACCCGGGCATGAACGGGATGCTGAAGGTGTTTACTCCTCATGTCTTTCACTGTCAGCCACTGTCTGTATTATGATGGCTGGTAAATGTGACTTTGTTCAAGCTAGGAGAGTGTTTAAACACTGTCTAATGAGTTATATAAAACGTTTCGTTATAATATAATATAATATAATATAATATAATATAATATATAATTCACTCAATAATATCTATAATACTCACACTTACTGACTTATGTCCTCACAAATTGTATCATGTTCCTGTCACAGGGAGCATGAAGCTGTTAGGGGCATCATGTTATCATCACCCACCAACACATTACATACATATTTATATGCATTGTTTGCACATCAGTGCATACCAAGTAAATGATAAACATGCATTTGAACTGAAAACGTTAGTGATAAATGATCAAGTGATTGGATCAATTTAAAGCCGACTTGATTTAAAAAGTTGTGATATCATGTCGTATTTTATCATTTACGTCGTCTTACATTCGTCATTTGTCATTCACAACACAAAACATGTCATTTATCATTGAAGGGAGGTGTCCTCAAGGCTGAAAACAACAAGAACAGGCTCATGAATTAATGATGAAAGTGATAAAAATGTATGTGAGTGATAAACTGATGATTTGATAAACTGGACAGACATTATATTTCAGTTACTATTCATCATTCACAACACCCAACTGACATTTATCTTTTACAGCAAGCAAGTTTTGTTACTTCTGGTTGAAAAAGAAAGATCCCGCCCACTTAGTGAACTGCTCTACACTTACTGGATCACACTGCTTTTCTTGCAAGACTCGTATCTTACAATACATCCAGCACATATATTCATCAGGAAAGGGGAAGAATTTGGGCATAAGCACTTAATTCCCACCAACAAAGCTGCCTTATTTTCGTGGCCCTGGTAGCCCGCTTGATAAGAAGGAGGGAGGGAGATTGGTGTGGCCCGTGCCCACTGCCGAGGGCTTGTTCTCGGCTGTTATCCCGTGTTCACACATCCCTCTGTATCCTGTCCGCTGGACAATCGCAGGGAGGGAGCCCTGTGTCAGTTGGACACAAGAAATAGATGTAACCAGGTCGCGGGGCAGCCCGACAGCTAACCCACGTCCTGTCCGCTCTGCCTAACTGAGAGACACTCAGAGTTTAGCAGCAGCAGGCTGGGCAGGATGCTGAAAAGCCTGGTGATGAAATTGTTAAATCATCATACTCATCCCTAATCTCTGCCAGCAAAGGTAACCACTCAGAGGTAGAGTATGCAGGGTCTTGCAGGAAATGCAGTGTGAGCCGTTACACCAAGCTGATTGCTGAGTAGGCATGATCTTTTTTTCTTTCTTTTTTCTTTTAGTTAAGTAACAAATTGCTTGCTGTAAATGATAAATGTCAGCTGTGTGTTGGGAATGATGAATTATCAACCAAGTTGATTATCAGAGAAATACTGTTTGGAATAAAATGTCAGTCAGGTTTATCAAATCACACGACAGTATTCTTCAATTCACATACATTATATCACTTTCATTATTAATTCAGAAGGGTTTTTATCACTTCCATTTTTGTCCAAGTTATTTTTTGTTAGTTTCAGCCTTGAGGACACCCTGAAAATATGACAAATTACTTGTGTTGTGAATGATAAAAGATTAATGTAAGAGGAGGAAATGATAAAACATTACTCTTTTCATCATATCACAATCAAAATCGGCTTTAAATTAATCAGATCACTTGATAATTTATCAATCCATTTTTCATTTCACATGCATTTCATCACCTCCATGTTTATCATTTGAATGTTGTTACGTGGACTTGTTGTGTGTGCACACTGACGACACCATGAACTTAGACTGTTGATGCACGGACATCAAGGCTGAATTATCACCTGGGCATAGCAGACAGTCCTGGGTCCCCAGATAGCCCTCAATGGCCCCAGCTTCACTGCACCCATCAATTTAAATTTGCTTAGGATCTGCATTATCAACTAAACTGGGTCTGGCATCATTGGTAATTATGTTTCCATCTCTTGTAACCTCTGGGACCCCCACAGACTAATAAAACAAGTCTTATTCTATTTTAGGAACACATGTTGCACCAGGCTCGAAGGGAACTTGGTTGACACCATCCATTTACACCAGATGTTAGTAGGGACCAACATTAAAATTGTGGCCTCTGGGCCCCCTCACAGCTTTAAGGAACAGTTCACCCTGTAATGAAAATTCAGTGATTATTATCTACTCACCACCATGCTGATGGAAAGTTGGGAGCTTCACAGCAAAACAGTGTTGCAGCATTCTCCTTTCTCCTCACTCCTGGTATGAATACTCAAGACAATGCCATCTACCGTCCTCAACATGAGATGGATGTATAGTGATAGGAGCATCACTTTGTCTGATTGTAACTGCAAGTCCTTACTTTACATAACAACCACATGTACAAGTCAGTGGCTTCTGAGTCCAATCCCTGGTCACCTGTGTAGTAGTGTTGGCAACAGGATTTTCCTCTAACTGTATTCTTTCTCTTGTTCAGGTTCTCTACGGGAAGGTGAACGTCCGCTGTTTTGACAAAATGGAGGATAACCTGACTGTCAGCACCGTCCCACCTCGTTTCGAGCCTCCGTTGGCTCCATTCCAGATGGCCTCCCTGCGGCGCTCCGTGCTCCGATCAGTCATTGAGTACTCAGAGACCAGCGGGCCGTGCCTCCTCACTCCTGTACAGGATAACCTCCACCAGATCGATGCAGTGGAGGGACCGGCTGCATTCCTGGATATCCTGGCACCTCCGTACAATCCAGATGACGAGCGGGACTGTCACTATTACAAAGTCCTGCAAACTGTTGCAGAGGGAGAAACCGATGGAAAGAGCAATGAAGAGCAAAAAGGAGAGGAGACAGATAAAGAAAAGGAGGCATGGCTGCTAGAAGTTCCTCAGCCAGAGGACTTCTGGTGTGGTGGGGAGCCCTACCCAGGCCCAACAGTCTCAGTCTGAATCAACCTTAACCCTAACTACACTACATTATGTGACAATGATTATATAGAGATATCCATCCATCCACGAGGGGAAACTCTGTTTTTCCCCATTCCATAGGGGGGGTCTAGCATGAGGTCAAAGGGACTGAGTGCCTTGCTCAAGGATGCTAAAGTAGGGCCGAAGCTTGTTGAAATAAGAGCTTGAACTCAGACACTCTACACAAAATCAAGAACACTGAACTGCCTTCCACAAACAGTCAACAACCTCCTCAGTACTGAGGAACGAGTGAACCCAAGGAATTCTCATTCCTAATATGGTATTTTTTTCTGTGGATGATTAATATGCCTTGTACACAAATGAATGTTGTCAGCCAAATGTTCTGTGAATGCCGGGGTGTCATTAGGGTTTCCGATGTGTGCTGTCTGAGAAAGCCTTCCACACAGAAGACTTCCACATCGCAACGTGTCTTAATGCCATAGCCTGTAACTCCAGTCGTACTTGCCTTATTTGTGAATACTGAATGTACTTATTACGAGTGCCATTTTTAGTGTACACACTCCTTTCCTCTTCCAAAGTGCACACACTATATTATATGTATTTTATTTTATTTTGATGTTGTTTCCGGAGGTCCTGACACAGGTCTGGTTAGTTTAGGGGACAAAGCTGATGTTCAGCTGTTTCTACATATTCTGTTATGTCATGTCATCCACTGTAGCTTACTCCATAGTGATGTGGTGATTATCAGGGATACATAACTTGGTTTGCCCTGGGGCCACTCGCAAAATGACTGAAGGCCAGCAAATAAGCAAACAATAATATTATTCAGATAAAATGAATAAATATTAACAGACCAATAACTAATTTTAGTTTAGAATTCTTTATTTTCAGTTGAACTAGGGCTGCACCTAAATTTATATTCATTGGCGAATTGATTGATGATTAGTTGCTTTGATTGATTAGGGCTATAAAATTTCATTAAATGGTGAAAAATGTTGATCCGTATTTCACAAAGTCCAAGCTGACATCCTCAGATCTCGCTATTTATCTTAGTTTACTGACATAGAGACTTTTGACCTTAATTAACTAAATGTATTATTTGCTAATTGGCTGCTGATTTACTTATTGGTATATACAAACAATAAAACTAACAAAACAATCCCAGTGTAGAGCAGTTTAGTGCCATTGTGATTAGAAAATCACAATGTATCCATAAGTATCCCTGGTGTATATGATGCATTATATTGAAGACTGAGCAAAGTCTTTAAACCCAGTCCAGAAAGTATAGTCCATACAAAGTATTGTATTTTAAAATGGAAACTGTGCTAGAGAACTTAAATATTTTTATGGTATGGAACCAACACACTTACACTTTCTTCACTACTTTTTACATGTAGCTTGATAAACACTATATCATTCCAACCTGTATGTTACATTACTTAACTTTATATCTTTATCCTCCTTTGGCTTAAATTAGACTTCACACAGGTCTATGTGCCAGTTTGACAATGACTCTGTTACTGTGATGTTGAATGTATGTGAAACAATAAAATCGATTGGAGTAATCATGAAACATCTCATTTGTATTCTGTGTCATCCGGTGAGTCCTGGAGTGATCTTGATTTCTTTAATTTTAGTTAATATAACAATATCTCAGACACCACCACTGGTGCACACTTTGGTTAACGATTTGCCGTTTCATATATCAACAAAGTTTACCATGCAAAGACTAGAATCTGATCAATTTCACCACTACTCAAAGTCACACATTTTGAATGAAGTGTATCCATTTCTTATGAAGTTAAGTATGGTGGAGACTTCAACAGAGAGTAGGGTCTATAGAAGTGACCTGCACCTCCTTTTTTCTGCTACCAAAAATGTTTTTTGTGGTTTTGCCTCAAAATAATATCGCAATATTTTTTGGCTTTATTAGAATATACCATATACTGTATATCTCAATCTTTTGAAATCTCTTCAAAAGCTTTTCATAAATGTTAGGAAAAGTTGACATCACATATCAGGATATTTTTTTTTTTTTTACCAAATACCTCAATGTCAATATTGCAAAAATATTTTTGGGTCCATAATCATCAGTAATGTGTATAAAATGACTCAGTGGGTAAAGACCAGTATTAGAACAAGTACAGCAGTCTGGTAGGTCAGATAATCACTGTATTGTAGTGTAAATGCAACACTTTTACAGTGACTTTAAACACTTTTTGAGTTGGAGGTTAACAGTGTTGTAACTTTTGTCTAAAAAATGGGCGTAACTGAATGTGAATCTCACCTGTAAGAAACATACACACACAGAACTTCAATGTTTTAACATTAGCCACAGGTGGACATATTAGTCGGCTAATATTCAAGATTTTAGATTAATTGAATTGTCATTGTACAGCAAAAGATTATATAATGAAAATCCAGGTGTAGTTCCCTATGCTACCCCCCCAGTCTGGTGGTACAGCAGCAGATCCTTCTGTACCTGTTGTCAGGTGGCAGCAGATCCTTCTGTACCTGTTGTCAGCAGATACTTCTGTACCTGTTGTCAGGTGGCAGCAGATCCTTCTGTACCTGTTGTCAGGTTGGCGGCAGATCCTTCTGTACCTGTTGTCAGGTGGCGGCAGATCCTTCTGTACCTGTTGTCAGCTGGCGGCAGATACTTCTGTACCTGTTGTCAGGTGGCAGCAGATACTTCTGTACCTGTTGTCAGGTGGCAGCAGATCCTTCTGTACCTGTTGTCAGGTGGCGGCAGATACTTCTGTACCTGTTGTCAGGTGGCAGCAGATACTTCTGTACCTGTTGTCAGGTGGCGGCAGATCCTTCTGTACCTGTTGTCAGGTGGCAGCAGATACTTCTGTACCTGTTGTCAGGTGGCAGCAGATCCTTCTGTACCTGTTGTCAGGTGGCAGCAGATCCTTCTGTACCTGTTGTCAGGTGGCGGCAGATACTTCTGTACCTGTTGTCAGGTGGCGGCAGATCCTTCTGTACCTGTTGTCAGGTGGCAGCAGATCCTTCTGTACCTGTTGTCAGGTGGCGGCAGATCCTTCTGTACCTGTTGTCAGGTGGCGGCAGATCCTTCTGTACCTGTTGTCAGGTGGCGGCAGATCCTTCTGTACCTGTTGTCAGGTGTCAGCAGATCCTTCTGTATCTGTTGTCAGGTGGCAGCAGATCCTTCTGTACCTGTTGTCAGCTGGCGGCAGATACTTCTGTACCTGTTGTCAGGTGGCGGCAGATCCTTCTGTACCTGTTGTCAGCTGGCGGCAGATACTTCTGTACCTGTTGTCAGGTGGCGGCAGATCCTTCTGTACCTGTTGTCAGCTGGCGGCAGATCCTTCTGTACCTGTTGTCAGGTGGCGGCAGATCCTTCTGTACCTGTTGTCAGGTGGCAGCAGATCCTTCTGTATCTGTTGTCAGGTGGCAGCAGATCCTTCTGTACCTGTTGTCAGGTGGCAGCAGATACTTCTGTATCTGTTGTCAGGTGGCAGCAGGGTGACCAGACTGTGGCTGGATGGCTGTTGTCTTTTTGTATCTTTGGGCTCTGTGCAGACATCTCACCTCACTGATGTCAGATGGGCGTCAATGTTCTGTTTGGATTCAAACACCTGCTGTAAAACCTTCCTGTCTTGTCCTGAGTGTCTTCAGAAATAAAGTTTGATGGTGTTAAAGATTAGTATGTTGCATAAGATGCCATAATGTTGTCATCCAGAGTGTAAAGGAGTTTAAAAAATGGAGAATAAGTTTTAAAGATAGGCCTTTTTAGGCTCAAACAAACAAATTTCACTAAAATCAAACCCTGACACTGACTGTGTGTTGTATTCTGTGAAACATGCCTGTATAGTCCTGGATGAACAGTTATAGTCACTTGGCGACAGGCTAACATGAGTTACAGCTAACCCCACACAAGTGAGTGGGTGTTAGATCATGTGTAGAACTCTTCCCCCTCAATTGTATTTCTTTTACACCAAACACTATAAACACTACTGAGCTTAAGTTTTAGGGATCAGCCGTTTTCTGTTACCCTACAAATACCATTAACATTTATAAAACTCCTGAGCAGAAAAACACCATACATGAAATGCTTGGGACCCCACTGGTCGACAGACCTAAGATCTGTAGTTGGACCCTCTCTCATGTTACACTGGAGTTTAACGTTAAACAGATAGAAGCTTGAGAGAAAGTAAAATTGCTACAAAAAAGGAGAGGCGCATCCTTAAAACTGTGCAAGAAAACAGACAGAGAGGATTCACATCCCAACAGGACAATGACCCTCAAACAGAGTCAAATCCAGACAGATTCGACCAAAGAAGAGAAGAAAGGTCACTGTCTAGGCGCGCCAAGTCCTCTCCCACACTTCAACACAATAAAGGATTTGTGGCAAGACTTGAACATTATTGTTAATTTGTGGTCCTCACTTAATCTTAAAAATAGAAATCTGTGTAAACTTGAACACTGAATTTGAAATCATTTTCTTTATACATGTGCAGAAAACCACCCTGGAGGCTGGAGGAGCAGGTTTCATCCCAGCTAGTGTGTCCATCAGCTCAGGAGGTATTTCTGTCCATAACTAAAGCTTTTTAGGTTTTTTTGTTACCCATAATGGTTAATTCAGTTTAAGATGAAGTTTTATTTAATTTACATGATCTTTCACTACAGTGCTAATACTCGTGTTTTAGAGGCTGACGTTGACTGTCACTTGGTTGCACTCAGGCACTGCAGACACAGTGACCCTGTCAGTCGGGTCAGGGGCCATGGCTCATATTAAATGCAATTATCCTCAATTTCCAGTGTATCAGGCCAGTATATCAGTATGAGCAGTACATGTGGAGCAGCCTGAACAAGAAAAGCTGTTTGTTGGCAGCTGCCAGTAGAGACGTCAGATATGTGTGTCTTTCTTCCCTTATTGTCTGAATGTAACAGTCACTAATGCCTGGTTATATTTATCAGGAAATGTTCCCTCATTTGTCATGAGTCAGGTACAACATCAAAATCAACATTCCTCCAGATAACAATGAACAACTTTAACCTATAGACTTGATGTAAATCAATCTCTGAATAGTTTATAACAGACTATCATATAGTTGTTAGGGTTAGGATTGGAGGGTAGGTTTAAGTAAAGTGTTACCAGACCGACAGTGAGGAGAGGACATGAGGGAACAGGGCGGAAGAACAGTGACTTTCTTTGTCCAGCTCATGATGAACGTCTACAGTGTAGCTCATTTGTTCTTGTGGTCAAGTTGCCGTCAAAAGAATAGAGATGTTGCAGATTACTGCAGGCTCTACCGAGCTTCTTAAAAGCAAAAGTCTGAGCACTATTGAGGAATATGCTTGTTTGTTGTCCACGCCAGAATCAAATGAGAAGAATGATGTCCCTGTATCTGTGTATGTGCAGGGACAGGTCATTATCAGCTTATAGCTAAAGTGTTTTGAAATTTACCAAATATAGTAATGAGTTCCCAAGAAATATATTCACCATAATAAACAATATATTCTGTGTTTATCAAAATGCTCCATTTTGGTCATAGACCTTCAGCGGGCCTCAAACAGCCCCTTTGTACTGGAGCCACAGGCTGTGAAAACCAATCCAAAGGAACTTATCACAACAACATAGTTTAACCACAGGTACAGACAAACATCAATCATAAAAATGAACAAACAACATGTCTGAAACAGAGCTGCCAAAGTCTGTCCTGTGGGCCAAAGCTGACCGGCGTAAGGTTCAGTTTGGCCCACCTGATGTTTCTAGCAGAAATAAAAGAAATTATGATAAAAGTTGTATTTATTAATCTTTATCTCTGTAGGATTCCTAATTATTGTGCAGGAGGTAAGCAACCCAGTTGCCAGAATAAATGTATGGGTCATCAGACCCTGGATGTTAATACTTTACATTTCTATAGTTCTATTGGTTGGAAAAAGTTTAGGCACTACTGATCTAAAGAATCAATTAAATACAATGGAAAAATGACAAAACAAAAAATCAACACAGGCAATGAATTAGAGGGATTACATCAGTCTGTCATCAGTACTCGAAATGTTCCCTATTTTTCTATTGCATGCTTTGGAATGCCCATTGATCATTGATGATTTTCATAGGGGTTACTACGGTAGACTTGTTGTTGCTTCATATCATGCGTTTAATGCCTGACAGTGGTCTTATAATAAACTTAGTTCTGAAAGTGAGCAGCATTTATTCTTTTTTATATTACTGTATTTCTTTTCTACACATCTGTGTGTTAGATAAATCTCAATTTACAAAAAGTAGACACAGGTAAATCCACACCGTCCTGTAGCAATGTAGCAAACATATCAATGAGCTGTTATGATTCAGATAACTGTAACAGATTGATACAGTACAAGTCCTTTGGCAGAATTTTGCACAGAACCATAAAGTACGTCTTCTTCTTGTTTCTTCTGAAATGTTTGAAGTGTTGAAGGACTAAAGGCTCACTGAATGACTCAGTACAATCAAATACCTCAATCCCAGCAGCCCTATAATGTGACAGAGACCTGATGTTAACCAGTCTCACCACAGTGTTTGCCTGGTCATCCATCTACTTTGATTGATGGCAGATATTTAGGCTTTTCAAAGACATTAAACACCTGAAATTGTTCAGAGCAGGAAAGTACCTTCACTGGCTTAAAATGCAGTTTAGCCTGTAGAGTTTTCAATCCTGTAGGACAGTTCTGTAGTGGGAGGGAACTGGGTCTTCTGTACATGGTAATATCATTTATCCATACTAACCGTGATTACTAACCCCCTGTAAATACTGCAATCAATGAACAGCAGAATGAGCCGTAACACACTTTTTTCATCTGTTTCACTGTCATTATGAATCTATAATTTAATCTATTTGTTAGATGTCATCACAGTATAACATATATATTCTCCTTTTTAAATAATGAATTAATTAATCTATTTTATTACACAGATTCTTTGTAAATACTTTGCGAGATGTGTCAGAACAGAATCAGATCAGAAAATCAGATCAGAGGTCCTCCTGCACAGCAACGTGATGCTGTCAGTGACCCACTGAATGAGGAAGATTTTCTTATTTGTTCACATTAAAATAATTTAATTCTTACATTTGTAAAATCTCTTTAACTTACTTCTGCTGTGTAGTGAACCCTTTGGGTAAAGCACCATGAATGACTGCTATACCACTTCCTGCTGTTTATTACATACAGACATCTAGTAAATGGAACGGAACCAGGTCACCACAGCTGCCTACTGCTCAGAGGTGTTCAGGTGTGAGTCACAACACATGACACAGATAGAGGCAGCATCAAAACAGAACCTAACCCTAACCTGATAGAACACACACACACACACACACACACACACACACACACACACACACCATACAATGGAAAATGTTCAGCTGGTAAAAGTGCAAAATTATGAACAGCGTCAATCCGAACAGAAAAACTGAATAATGTCCTCATGTCCTCACGTCCTCACATCTTCAGGAGGGGATTAAAAATGTACACATAACAGCATTTTATAGTCTAATTCCAGTATTTCTTGAGACAGTACATTATAATGTAAGGTCAACAAATAAATGGATGCTTAATTTAAATTAAAGTAGCTGATAAATGAAAATAAAAATATATATGGACCCAGTATTTCTCGACCTAAACTGTATTATTTGCAGTTGGCTTTAAAAAGAGTGTACCTTCGTATTTTCTTCAACTTTGAAGAAAATGTAATTCAACGATTAACTAAAATAGTAAAAAGATATGAAAAAGAAAAAAATAGGCATGCTACTTGAACTGGACTCATGGCCTCAGTATTAAATCTTTGCGATGGCCCTGGCAGACCGCTGCAGACCTGTCTGCTGCAGAACTGTCTGCTGTGGACTGGTCTACCTGTCTGCTGCGGACCTGTCTGCTGTGGACTGGTCTACCTGTCTGCTGCAGAACTGTCTGCTGTGGACTGGTCTACCTGTCTGCTGCGGACCTGTCTGCTGCAGAACTGTCTGCTGTGGACTGGTCTACCTGTCTGCTGCGGACCTGTCTGCTGTGGACTGGTCTACCTGTCTGCTGCGGACCTGTCTGCTGCAGAACTGTCTGCTGTGGACTGGTCTACCTGTCTGCTGCGGACCTGTCTGCTGTGGACTGGTCTACCTGTCTGCTGCGGACCTGTCTGCTGTGGACTGGTCTACCTGTCTGCTGCGGACCTGTCTGCTGTGGACTGGTCTACCTGTCTGCTGCGGACCTGTCTGCTGTGGACTGGTCTACCTGTCTGCTGCGGACCTGTCTGCTGTGGACTGGTCTACCTGTCTGCTGCGGACCTGTCTGCTGTGGACTGGTCTACCTGTCTGCTGCGGACCTGTCTGCTGCGGACATCTCTCTGTCAGCCTCTCACAGAGTAAATCTCTACATTTAAATGTTGTACACATTCTATTTGTTCATTTATTTTTCTGCCTTTTCTTTAATCCTTGAGCGGGTTTACAAACGGACGACCTGGACGCTTCTAATCTGGTTGGAGATAACTCAATCATATTGTCTCTTTCAGCTGAAATATAAATAAACTGTAAAAACTATTTCTTAACCTTTACAGAGAAAAAACAGATCACGTCTGTTTATAACCTGATATGATACCTAAATAAAAAGCGAGTAGGTGTAAACTGAGTCAGAGATGCCACGGGTGACTCAAGGTGGGATTTACCCAGTTGACTTTCCAACATCAACAGCTCGGCGTCTGAAATCTTTTTTTATAATTCACATGCAGTAGGCTAATTGTATTCGCCACTTTCAAACAAGCGACGTTCGGGTGCCATGAACGCATCGCGGTTGACTCCGCTGCCCTGCGTTGTTGTTTTAGTCATGAGTAATAAACCAAACTGTGTTTGTCATCCGCAGACATTTAATAAGTCTCAAAACACACATCACAACAAAAATGTCAAGTCGGTATGAGTTCAACATATTTATACTTCAACATTGTTTTACACGTGAACCACAGCTGAACACTTGAAGTTACACGACACGAAATGTGTACAAAAATATAATGTCTTCCAACTTTACATATTAAAGGACAAATATACATTGTATTAGAAGCGTCCTTGAATCAGTCAGTGTACAAAAAGACACGCAGCAAGGCACTAAAGGGGGAAATAAGGTCATCAACAAACATGTTAGAATGAACACATTGTCAATTTAATAACTTAAAACAGATTTATTTTCTTCAAAACATTATTGCAGTTATTTCACATTTAAACGCACAGCCTGTTGCGCGCGCAACGTATTGGCGACATTTAAAAAATCCCCTTTATATTACAACCGCCCATGTATATTCTTATGAATTAATGGCTATATTTACTTTTATGTTCAGTAGACTGTGCAGGCAAAGTGCATTCGTGTCAGTCTCTCTGTCAGTTCTGGAGCAGGAATGGTTGGATGTGCGTAATTGCGCACCTCTGCACAGGAGTTCTTATCCATTCCCACCCTGGTGTTTAGGCTAGTCCACAACAATTTCACAATCATTGTTTAAGAGTTCTTTTTATAAGGGGTTAGTGTGCGTCACGCTGCCATGGTGACAATAAAGTTTTTTTTCCGGGAAAACTACGAACAGATCCCGTTGCCTGCGCTGATGCCGCCTGACGGCCGCTCCACCCCGGAGCTGCTGGACGAAGAGGAGGACGTAGAAGAGACCGTGGAGGACTTCCTCTCCTTCTGCCGCAGATGGATTTTAGTGTGTCTCTTCCTCTCGTCGCTTCGGGCGAACTTGCGGCCGCAGTAGTCGCAAGCGAACGGCTTTTCTCCTGTGTGCGTGCGAATGTGCGTAGTGAGGTGGTCGCTGCGGCTGAAGTTGCGCATACAGATCCGGCACTGGAACGGCTTGTGTCCAGTGTGGATCCGGATGTGTCTCGTCAGTTCGTCGGAGCGGGAGAACCGCCGGTCGCAGCCCTCCGCCGGACAGGGGTACGGCCGCTCGTGGATGGGAGTCTTGCTGGGTCTGTTCGGGTACTTTCTTGGCCGCAGGATTGGCCTCAAGGGCAAGTTCTGTGGGCTGTAGGCAGAGGGGAGCCTCGGTGGCCCTCCCTCGGAGCCACCTCCACCCGGACCCCCCAGCGTAAAGTTCCTGATAGTGTTCAGTGGGGTCAGGGGTGGAGGGACACGGAATGAATCGAGCGGACATGCACCGAATGGTTTCCGATCTTGGATGCCTGCCGTGTGCATGTCCCGCTGGCATGCCGGCTGGAAGAAGCCCGAGTAGTCGGGGATAATCGGGAAGAGCCCCGGCGCGTCTGAGCTGCCGGGCTGCTTGGGTGAAGAGTAAGAGGGGGGCGGGTAGGAGGCGATGGGGCAGGTAGAGGTGGACAAAAACGCCGAGGGGTCCTGGTACATCTCCCCGCAGCCAGAGGAGGAGTATGGAGGCGGTGGGGAGTACAGGTGGTGGTGGTGGTCCATCTCTGCCTGGTTCTGAGCCGCCATGGTGCAACTCAAATTTCCGCTGGAGAAGTGATTGGGAGATCCTGAGGAAACTGGGGAGGAGGACGCTGAGGAGGAGGGAGGAGGAGGCGGCGGCTGGGCCACGTTGAAGATGCCCGAGACGATGTTGATCACTCCCTCGGGGTTCCAGTTACCTGGATACTGGGAGTCGATGGAGAACTTTCCCATGTAGGTGAAGGTCTGGTTGCGGTGGGATGCGGGCTGAGAGAAGCCGCTGGAGTAGGAGGAGAGGTCCAGAGAGCGCTTCTCTGCACTCATGTCTGCGCCCATCAAGCCATCTGCAGACCAAAACAAAACAGGTGATTAGTGAGGCAGCAGAACGCCATTAATTAAGCTGTTCACAGCACACAGGGAAGTGGGCTCTAAGTGCGGGAAAGCTGCGCCTCTGCTCCATTACGCACAGACTCTGGTCTGTTGATGTATGAAACATTTTCATTAACTTTTATTTTACTACGAAGGTCTAAGTAAGGCAAACAACTGAATCTTTTGTATCCTTTTCTGAAGCTGTCTGTTGGATATCTGGCGTTGTAATCAGGCTGCTGAAACATTCAGGATATACAACTTTTTTTTATAGATGAATGAGCCGTATCTAATATTAGTCTCATCTTACCTGCTCCCACATTAATCTGGTCGTAATGCGCTCCTAGGTCGGTGTTGGGGAAGATCGCCACTGAGGTCGGCAAGCTGGTGGCGATGTCGTCCACCGAGTACACACTCTCCGCACCGGGATGCACGAACCCCCCGAGATTCACCGGCACTTTCTCCAAAGTTTTAGCCGTCATCGTGGACGGATCGCTCGCTCTCTCCTTCTTGTCTTTCTTTTTCTTTTTCCTCAAAGCTTTTTACCAACAACAGTGTATCACAGGGCCGGCCGTGGGTCACCACTGCATGTCTCTGTCTGTCAGCGGCTGTGAGAGGATGAGCTCCGTGTGTCTGGCGCGGTGCATGCGCTCTGCTGTCAAAGTTAACACCGTGTCAAGTAACTGTTATTGGGAACGGGGGCCCGGACACCAGTATGTATATATGGGGAACCTTTTGAATACGGCCGCTACGTCATTACCCAAATATGGAGTGGGAGGGGTGATGAGCGCGAGAGCGGAGAGGCGCTGCCGCTGCTGATTGGCTGAGAGGCTCCGTGACGATTACAAAGGGAATCACTTGTGAATGGAGAACCCACCGCTCCCGGAGAGATAAACACACTTTTTCCACTCAGTGCCACACACACATGACCTGACACAGAACAACACAGCAGCACAAAGTGAGCACACAGAGCTTTAATGTCTCCAGTCTTCATTTAAATACTAGCCTATTTATTCTCTATATGTTTTCTCCTGTTTGCTCTGTCTGATCGCACCCTGATGTGAAAAGAGGAATTCCGGTTGTGCTTCTTAACCCATAAAAGGTTCAATCCGGTGACCGGGTACACCCCCCATACTCCATATATGGTTTTTATTCCGGAATTATGATAATCGGAAAGTGACGAGTTTTGCCGAGCTGAGTGAGAGAGAGAGAGAAAGTCGCTCTGCCATAACCACAAACAAATGAGACGGACAGAGGAGCGGAATTTACTCCTTTGGGTGCGATAGGCTTCACGGGCTCGGAAACTTGTGTCAGTGCGATTTGACTATGCTCTAGGAAAGAACAGATTCACTGAGGAGTTAAATATAGTCATTTAGAGATATTTAAAGCCCGCTGAAGGAAACCAGCAGGCTATTAATAGAGGCAGTGGTGGTGGGCCATGTCAATGAAACAAATTATTTAGAAAACACATTTATTATCCATCAGTATAGTAATGTCTGATATTCATGTGCCACAACATGTCCAGTATGTGTTTCATCACACACTGCTGATGCTCACATGACGTTATTTTTTGTTTTTATTCATTCAGTTTTTTAATTATTATTATTTTCCTCGAAAATATTGTAGTGTTACAGAATCTGTTAAGGATTGTTCATTAGTCCTCAGAGAGTTGTGTGCCCTCCTGTGGCCTTCTGAGGAATTGTTATTCGAGCACACACACACACACACACACACACACACACACACACACACACACACACACACACACACACACACACACACACACACAATCATACAGACTCCTGCCCTGTTTTTATCTTGTAAAGTCCCTTCGTGGGTGGAGAAAGTTCACAGACAGAAAACAAAAAAAAATATCGGGCACCTTGGGCGGAATATAGTTTCCATTTTGTGTGTTTGTGTGTGTTGCACAGCAGCATCACAGATCACCACTGTCAGGCTGTGATCTAAATATAGGTTGATTACTGATGATGGGCAGTCCATCGTTTGAAGAGTCAAATGTTCATTGATGATGTCAGAGGACTTTTGCAGACCCTGTTGCTGCTGACACAAGCTACCATGTGTACTGCAAACTCTTTTTCACTACATAACAATTTAGCAGGTTATTACACAATTGTCCCTTTGACATCAAAAGGTGGGTGGCAAAAATCAACCTCGCTGGTTGACAAACACTAACTTAGCCAAATATTAGAAAACCAGAAGACAGAGCAGAGTGGACTGACACTGACATAAAGTCATGCTCAGCATTTATCTTCCTCACATGTTACTACAGCAGCCAGGGAACACAACAGCACTCTTTGTAGAGATTCTTAGTGCTTAACAAAAAGAAATAAAAGCAGACAAGGTAGAGAAGATACAA
This sequence comes from Lagodon rhomboides, assembly GCA_039737535.1. Classification (NCBI taxonomy): domain Eukaryota; kingdom Metazoa; phylum Chordata; class Actinopteri; order Spariformes; family Sparidae; genus Lagodon; species Lagodon rhomboides. The sequence goes on from CM077804.1 coordinate 191,209, forward strand.
ATACAATGAAAATGATCAATCAAATAGAAATTAAAGCAATATAAACTAGTAGAGTGCATACCTACGCCAAGGCCCAACAGTTAACTTTGTACTCATTCATAGATACCAGCCACCTAAATACACCAGATTATTTTCATTAACATCCATGCAGAGAAAATAATGTTGATAAATGTTCCATCTCACAAAAGCCAAAACAGCTCTGACCTGTCAGGACCTGGACTTCAGGCCTCTGAGGGGTCCTGTGGTGTCTGGCACCAGGGCGTCTTATAGTGGATCCTCTGGGTCCTGTATGTTGGGGGGTGGGGCCTCCATGGATCAGACCTGCTCAGCACGTCTGACAGATGCTCCATCAGATTGGGATCTGGGGAATTTGGAGGCCCGGTCAACACCTTGGGCCCTTTGTTGTGTTCCTGGAGCTGTTCCTGAGCAGTGTGGTTCATGTCAAGTGGCTTTCACATGAATGCCAGCACCCAAGGTTTCCCAGCAGAACATCACATTGTGATGAGATGATCAATGTTATTCACGTCACCTGTCAGTGGCTTTAATGTTGTGGCTGATCGTGTATATTCAAGTATACAAGGCCATATACAGACATGAATTGACGTACTATAATGTATAAGTTGATTTAGTCAGTTTGTCATCTTGGCATGTTTTCCATCCCTGAGTTATTCTCTGAGTGACGGCTCTTATGAGCGTCTGCATTCAGATGTTTTTGAAGACATTTTCACTGCTGTCACCTGAATTATTGTTAATTCTATTCTTTTACTTCTCTTATTTTAGCATTTAGACCTTTTTCATTCTGTGATCTATTCTGCATGTTTTCTGTGCAGGACTTACTACACTTACTAATTTGTACTCAACCTAACTATCACATGCTTGTATGTCATACTTGTCTACTGCTACTAGTACAACTAATGATAGAAATGATAAAAGTGAAAGAAGGGCACTGATATGTCATCAATTCTACGTTTAAAGCCAGTAGTTACGTGTCTCTACATCTCACATAAGGTGTGACTAATGAGACAACTGTTTGAATAGCTTCAGAGTGTCACATTCACACACACAGCTTTCACATTCATCAACGCAGCGGTCAATAAACCCTGTCAATAACAGCTCTATTCATCTAGCTCCTGCCTGGATGTGTGTGTGTGTGTGTGTGTGTGTGTGTGTGTGTGTGTGTGTGTGTGTGTGTGGTGTGTGTGTGCCAGTTCCGTTATCAGGAGGTCGAAAGGAAGAAAAAAACAAAGACAGAGAAAACTCACACAGGGATATCATCATCTTCACATTTCATCATGGTTCATGGCAGCTGTGTGAAATACCTGGCATCATATTATTTTGTGTGAGCCTGTTCAGAAGGATGTGTTGAGCAGGTGTCACCAATGATTGTGCCTAACATTTAAACAAATGAACCTACATCTTGTGTCTGCTGAATATTAAATTGAAATTGTGGGGACAACATTTTCCAGATATGTCAAATGAATTCCGAAATTCAGTTTTAGAAGCTACAAAGATTGTTGGACAACCCCTTCCAGTTCCACTGACGTAGAGTTGGGGTGAGAGGAGGTTTTTAAAATGCTGCTTGACTATACACAACTAAATCACTTGGTTATTGAAAGATCAAATAAGAAGTGAGTGTTAACTCTCCGAATCTGACTGGATATGAACTGGAGTCTCCTTCATAAAAGGCAGAACCACAACCGTGACCTCCACAACCTCAAATTGTAAATTCACCCCAAACTGAACATTCTGCCATTACTGAACATATTTTTTCAGGAGAGACTGTATGATGATATATGCTGTTATTCATCTCTGCATCCCTCTCTGTCATAATAAGCTTCCAGCGCAGCCTTTTGGAACAACTGCAAAAACTTTTGCTTTCTCAAGTGGTTGGATAAGATGTAGCACAAACCAGTTCTTACTGTCTCCTTCACTATATAAAAGAGCAACTGTTTTAAATGTAGACATGTTTGAAAAATAAAACGTCTTCCCAGAATAAAACTGTATGCTGCAGCATTAAAGGTGTAATTTGTAGGAAATGGTCAGAATTTGAAGATAGCTCAAAAATGTAAGCGAACACTGAACCTGCTTACCGCTGCTCACTGTACTGGACATGCTACTTTTTGCTACAGCTGTCTTTGGCTGTAGCGACTACCGGCTGTGAGCAAGTAGCTCAGATGGGTGTGAAGTGGTCCTGTTGGCTGACAGAGTCACCTCAGACGACGTTGGAGTCACTGGGCTCAGACAAGAGAGCGTCGGGAAGCAGCAGCAGGCAGAAAGGTGTGCAGAGCTGGAGTATTCACATCTTGCTCATTGAATTGAGGATCTATTTAGACCAAAGCAGAGCTGATTGTGAAAAGACAACCCCAGACTGTTTAGTGTACTTAACATTGAGTTTGAATTAAGCGTATTTTATTATAAGTTAATGAGGCAGTTAAGCTCGTCTTAATTTGGTAAAAGAGAAAACCTCCCATTTGGACATTTTGTGAGATTATTGTGATGAACTTGCTGCTTTAACATCTCCCAGCTGAAACTACAGAGCATCAGACCATCGCCTCCTGAGGCACAGAGTGGTATTAGGGGACAGGAGGGCTAGCAGGTTAGAATGCTAACTTCAGCAGACCTCTCTGCAACACAGAACATGTCACAACATCAACACAGCTGGTTTTCACTGTGTTAAAATGTTAGTTCATGTTCTGTACTAGAATTCATATATCTTGTCTTTCAAATAACAGTTTAATCAAACCTACGGCCAAAATTACACGTAAAGATGTAGCCACATGTTGGCCATGTAGTTGGAAATGATTTAATGATCTTTACGTACCATACGGTTTGGATCGTCACCATAATCTTTGAGATTTACCCTCTGGGTATCATGAATGTCAGATTGTTAGAAATAACTATTATGGATCTCAACATGAACTAGTTCTGTGAATTCTTCATAAAACCCATGAGAGTGTGATGTGATAATAATCTATAATGAGCTGACATAGGACAGTTATGTCATCATGTACATTTGACATCAACAAATAACAGTTATTGTAACCTGCTGCAGCAGTAAGCAGGGAAAATCCCTGTACTGTCCCTAAAATGTACCTACTGTATTGTGACTGATAGTGTGCCCGTGGGTGTCAGTGGCTGATCATCATAGACAGAAGACATGTATACTTGTTTAATATTACCATGATATCACCATATAGACTAATGGTGCTGCTGTGTCAGTCACTTTCAGAAGATACAGTGAAATGTTTAACATCCTTCTGATGTTAAATCACATATTCAGTCTCTTCCATTTTGTACCTGATCAGCAGAAGACAGTTTGGGTCATGTTCAACTCACAGAAATGAGTAAAACAAAGCCTGTATTGACAAACCAGTATAATTATTTCATTATCAGGACATAACATTAGATTGTGGGACATCTGGCTTCCAGTCTTGCCAGTGATTTCTGCTATTTAGTCAGATGTCTTTAAGCTGCTGACCTGGTGAAGATGCACCTTTCTGATAAACAGAGCATCATTGTTATCTTCCTCAAAATACAAGCTAGTTCACTTTCAAGCATTCCCACTCAGTGCCATGAGTTTAATATGAGAGAATACACAGTTATTTCCTTGTCTGTTTAATTGTCACAGACATCAAGAAAAAACCCACAGTGGATACAGTTTGCTTTTGTAGCCCACTCACTTTCTCTGTGTGGGAGTACAGCAACTGGGGTGTGTGCATGCAAATATGTGTGTGTTTATGTGTGTGAGTGGGGTGGAGAGAGACGATGAGTGTGCAACTGTCAAAGTGAGAAAGCTAGTGTGGTTTAAATATAAATCTGACCCATCTTCAACTGACAGATCAACAAACACCAGCGGCTGCCCCCACACAGACACTGTTGACTTTCATGGCCCATATATGGAGCACTGAAAGGCTGATTAAGGACTCTCAGTGCCCCACGTATAAAGTCATGTTAAATATCAGCCAGTCAGTGTGACAGAGGTTCCTCCCAAACCACAGCCGCACCAAACTGCCTGGACACCTGACATTTGACCTGAGGTGTTGAGCCAGGGCTTTTATAGATAGAATTCTTCATAAACATAACACATCACTGCCTCTAAATAAATGTATTCATTTAACACAGAAATGTGCTCACATTCAGGCCTTGAAAGGTTCAAGTCAGCCAGCCCGAAACATCAAGAACCTGAGTGGCTGCTTACGGCCCAGAAGCCACCAGGGGGCCCTTTGAATAGATTGATCTTTTCAACCATGTTTCTTTAATAGAATAAGAATGTAACATGTAACACCAGCTTTGTTAAGCCATACCAACCATGTTTAGTTACCGTATATATATCTTTCATACTAAATACTTGACTTATGATAATGATAATTAAGTAATTCCATCGTGTTTATTAAAGTTGATTTTAATAATACACTTTTAATAAAACGTGTGTGACACAATGCACCTTAAAGGTGCAATATCATAGAAATTTAGTTTAAAAACATTTAAAAAATAACTTAAATTATCAACAGAAGGGGAATAATAATAATAACAATAACAGTTTTGGTGTTATTTCAAAGACATCTGTGTGTTATGTTGCAGGGATATCTATTGAAGTTTGTGTGCTAACCTGCCAGGCCTAAACCACATTGTACCTCAAGAGTCGTTACTCTGGTATATATGATATGATATGAAATGATATGATATGATATGATATGATATGATATGATATGATATGATATGATATGAAATGATATGATATGAAATGAAATGATATGATATGATATGATATGATATGATATGATATGATATGAAATGATATGAAATGATATGATATGATATGATATGATATGATATGATATGATATGCTGCCCTCTATTTGTTTAAATTCCACTATGGCCAATTACATCAATTACATATTGCGCCTTTAAACACATCAAACAAAATAGGAAATACGTGTGAAATGGGACCTTACAAATAAACAGCTATATGTATGAGACAAAGCCTTAAAAACTGTGTCAAAAACAACCAGCAACAATAAGTAAGTGTCACGTCATTCATCAGCTGTCAGCTTTGGGTACAGGAGTGTCATGGCAGTGGTGTTGCCTCTTCCTCTCCTCTTGTTCCCTGTGTTTCCCCTCCCTTGTGTACCTGTGTCCCCAGTTTGTGTTGGTGTTTGTGTTGGTGTTTGTGTGTGTGATCTGTCAGGGCGAGGCCTACCAGTTACTGCTCCTGCCTCCAATCCACTAATCAAGACCCTCAGTGCCACCATCTTCCAGCAGCCTCAGCTCTGCCTGCCCTGCTCCACCACCGACCTTCAAACAGAGTGCCAGTAAACAACAAACTCTTCCACACCTGCCATCCCTGGTTTAAGTGTAACTGTGAGCCTAACAGAGAGATCTCCATTATCTGTGGAGCATCTGTAACCATCACTCCTCACTTGTTTTAGACTCCACCAAAAACACACAGGAGGTGGCATCAAACGCGACTGAATCAGTCAGTTTAGGATTCGAACCATAATAGAAGCCGCCTTATTAAAAAATGTGTGAATCCTGTCTCCAACATTGGCAGTAGCACTTAGTTCACATACAACAGCACAAAACAAGGCACAGGCCACAGACATAGTGTCCCAGCAAAACTCAATGGTGTATTTAAGAAATCACATTAGTGTTAACTGGCCATTTCAGTTTCATATCAAGATAGACCCCCAGATATTTGTAAGAGGCAACAGCTTCAACCGACAGACCGTGATGCTGCCTCTTTCCTTTTTCAGAGAATAACAGCTCCTTGCAGTGAATGCTGACAGAAAAGGCGTCAACTTACAGGAAATTTAAATGGTGTTCAGCCGAAATGGGAATCAGTCAATAAGATATCAATAACATAGGAATAAAATCTGAGAAGGAAAGAATGACTAATGAAAGGAAAATATTTTGATAAAACTGATTTGACTGCTTTGACACCACAGTGAAAACTTAACAGCCTACTTTCATTGTGGCTAACACCCTGTCAGCACAGAGTTAGTGACGAAAGCAGCCGTCATTAGAGAAGCTGCAGCAGCTTCAGTCCTCCGTCAGTGTCTCCGTCGGTACTGCTGTATGGACACCCCAGTTCTGGGCACAATCCTGTGCATTAAGCAGAGGAAGGAAGGAAAACAGACTATAAAGGAGGCTTCCTGATAATCTGCCTCCAGTGATGTCACTCAGTAGCTGAGCTGCACTGTGGGTAATGTAGGCACCAGGTGATGAAAAGCAGTCCACTGTGCTAACACCGTTGGAGTCATTTTGGACAGCTTACAAACAAATGATCGACATCGATACGGCAGAATCAGAGAGATCACCTCTTTTATTTCAGGTGCCTACATTAACCACGATGCTACTTAGCCACTGAGTGACATCACTAAAGGGTCGGGGGGTAGATTAAATGCAGCTTCCTCTGGAACCACAGAAGGCTTTTTGCTACTTCATCATATACATATACAGTCGTACTCCCTGAGACCTGTAAACACACTGCAGTGTGTGTAATTGGCAGAGTTTCCTTTAACACTATAACTGCAAATGGCACACAAATCACACTGTGGATTCAGATCATGTTCTGTTCATGTTCACAGTTGACAGCATACACCACTGTGTGGACCGCTGCCTCCAATACCAAGTTTTCTCTTTATTTTGTGGGATAATACCTCACCCACATCACTCCTACTCAACGTCACGTCTTCCTGTTGTGTCAGTACACACCGTTCAGAAGAGCAACAATAGAAAAACAATCCTTAACCATCAAATAAATCCCACAAACCAGCTACCGTCCACCAATAGCCAATATTAATACCCACTGAAACAACGAATAGATTTACAATAGCACGTTCATCCTTTCAGAGGATGATTAGTAAAAGCATATTTTTTAGAGATGTGTTAGACACAGGGTTGCAATCAGGACATGGCTAGCCTAGCTTAGCATAAAGCCTGGAAGCAGGAGGAAACAGTTTTGGTTGCCTGGTTTTCTCCGCAGTTACACCTTTCAACACGTCTCAAGCTTGTTAATTACCGTGTTGTATGTTGGTGCACCTGCAGAAATCTTAAAACCACGTGTTGGTGCTTCACATGCTGAAACTGTTTCCTGATGAATCACATCTGGCTGCCTTGTTCAACTTCTTGTTGTCACAGTGAAGTGGCAGTTGGGTCCATTGTGCCGATAGATAGGAACAAAACTAAAACCTGTGACTGTGACTTCATATCTGGCAACCATTATTCTAGCTGGAGATGCTGCACTGTATTGTCTTGTTGTGATTGTTGTGTTGTGTTGACGCACATCCACCTCACACCACACATTGTCATTTTTCAGTGTTTTTAACAAACAGTTGTGTGATGTGTGAGCTTTAGCGGTGGCAGTAGAAGTGACTTTAAACTCCAGAGAGAGTCAGTTACGTCTACTGTCGACGCTAAGATAGACTAACCACATCCTGCCTCCAGCTGTGCACTGAACACACAGACATGACATTGATATCATCTTCTCATCTCACTCATAGAAAAAGAAAATAAACACAGTTCCTGACATTTTGAACTATTCCATGAAGAAATATTCACAATACTGTGTGAAAATATGCCAATGTTTGGAAATACAGGCGATATCTTTGACTACATGTGTATTCTTTACGTATCTGTCCTAGCTCTTGATGCCAGTTTCTGTTCAGACTAGTCCGGACAGACCTGTGGCAACGAATTCAAAGCCACACTGAACTTGAAGCATTCAGCTGACACTTTGATCCAGAGCTGCTTTTACAGCGAGCAGCAGGTCCCTTAGTGTCATGCTCAAAGACGCTTCAACAGGACAGTCTTTCTAACCATCACACCAGGGCCCACCGGAACAAGCACCCTTGCCATTTTTCCTGAGGTGGAAGATCATTACCCCTGATTCTGAAAGTCGCTGCTCTATATCCATAATTCTCTCTTTAAAGCTGCCTTCCTGCCACCATGACTGTCAGCTTTGTTGCGCCGCAGACTGACAGCTTTCATCGCTCACTGTGCGAAAACATAAAAGCAAGTGGAAACGCTCTGATATCGGTCCAAGATAGAGGAGAAGAAAAGAAAGAGAGAAACCAGAGAGATGGATAAAAGAAGAGCTGCAGAGTGGGACACATCTGTTATACAGAGATATGCCTTGTTTCTGAGCTGGGCAGCTGCTCTGTGGGGGGTAAAACTGTCATGATTTCACGCTGTCATTGCTACCATCATGTTATTCAAGAGCTTTAACATGCAGCAAGACATTTTGCAACAACATCTTCGTCATTTCACTCTATTTTAAAGGAATGGTTCAATATTAAGCTGGTCTCTCATTCTGACTGTGTCTGTGTCAGACTGCATGCAAAGCTACACAACTAGAGGTTCACCACACATATACACACATGTTCTCTCTCTCTCTACACACACACACACACACACACACACACACACACACATACACAGGCACACAAGCAGAAAAAACCTGAAGTATATCTGCTATAATAAACTCTGAATATGATGAGTTCAGCAGGTGTTTGTCATGTAATGCGATGTAACGTTTGTCAGTATACAGGCTGTATGTGTGTCTGCAGACGGCACAGCCTCCCACCCTGCTAAAACAAACATGAAGCCGCCCCTGTAAAGTTCCAGAGTAAAGTGTCATAGCTGTAAGTGTACAGTCATCGTCCCCATCACCATCCACCTCTGCTACACGCTACACTGCAGCGCTGCCAAGTGCTGCTGTGGTCTGACTGATTCGATATCACACTGCACACCACTGTTCCACTGTGGAAACACACTGCTGTCTCTGCTGGCTTCACTTTTAGCCTTGTCCTGTCCCCTCTCTGTCTGAGTTGTCCGGTCCTGTAAGTGCACATGTTAGTACACTGTGGAGTCGACCATGAGGTGATGGGTCTGTTTTCTGTTTCCTCAGCTAAACACTTAAATAAATCCTCCCTGTCCTTCCACTCTCTCATCTGGTTCTTCCTTTTCTCTTTCTCTGTACCCTCCTTCCTCCTTCTTTGCCCCGATCATCACACACATATACTTACTGAATCAATACAGTTAGAAAATGACGTAAGAATAATACTTATGAAGCAAATAAACATAAGAGCCATTTGGGTTGAATCCACATTTGATAGCTGTGGCCTAAATCAATACATGACTCAACAATGTGAAATCACAAAGTCAGCAAATAATATCTGATGTTGGTATTATAACTGTGTGTTGTGTTGACTACTTGTCCACCAGGTTTCTTGCTCTTTGTCTCTCTCTCCTCCTCTCTCCTTCTTTGTGCTGTCAACCAGAAGGCAAACTTAGCAAACAGAGCATTTGTAATATAATAAGAGGGAGCAAGAAGAGGACAGTCCATATGAATGGATAACATTTATCTGATTGACCACTGGTTTACTGTGGGCAATGTAGTCAGGTAACATCACAACCTTACTCTCACCTGAACTCTCCCTCTTTGGGCCTTACAGTCCAAACCGTCTACTGCAGTTGTAAACACAGAGCCTCTGTCCACGGCACAGCTGGTGTGTCAAGTCACCACATCTTGTTTTTAGCTGAATTTGGATCAGTGCTGAGAAAGTCATCCATTGCCAATGATTCAGTGGCGCTCCTCCGTCCTGTCCTCAGTGAAAGGTGACAGATGAGGAAAAAACTGCTAAGCCAGAGACCACTGTTCCCGATTCCATGAAGTGTGTTGACTGGCTGCCTTTAAGGAGAACTCAGGGCAATATCCAGCCATGTTTTGGGCGTCAAAAAAAAATATATTTTTGAGGAGATGTCGGGACATCTACAGCCTTGTTTCAGGTGACAAAACCAGGTATTTTAGGGCAAACCATGACTCCTTTTCCGAACCCCAACCAAGTGGTGTTTGTGCCTTGACCTAACTGAACCATAAGCACAGCCTGCTTTGGTGAAAGCCCTTAGTTTTAGGTTAGGCAAATATAAGCAGCTAGATCATTAGTAATTAAAGGAGCCAACATGTTCAGGGCTCCCATGATTCAAACAATATAATGAAAACTTTTTGATATTTCCTTTCTCGTTTGATATTTTTTTTTATATTGCTTCTGGTTTTTGAAGCACTCTTTCCTGTCCAGCACAGTGTTTCTCTATGTTGTATTACAGAGCAATCAGTCATATCCTGTTCTGATGCTGTGACTTGTGCCTAATGTCACTTTTCTAATATTAAAACAAGGTGACCATCTTTTCATAGCCTTAAGTGCTGTGAGTGCCTAAACACATCCATACAAATATTAATGACGCTTTGGTGGATTATGTTGGAAAACAAATTAAATAAATGTGGACATTTACATTTACATACATGAGTATATTCTGCAACTTGACACATGCATTCGTACATTTCTTCCACATTTTCCTGTTATGCTGATAACAAAAAAAAAAAAAAAACTTACCCTGGGTGGCTTCACCTTTCTGTTAGAATATATTTGCTGTGTAAATATAATTATGGGAAATTATGGGAAACTGCTTAGTGCGAACATACATGTGTACGAGTGTCGGTCATTCCAGGTTAGTGCCTCAGCAGTAGGCCCAACAAGTAACTGACTGGTATTAACCCTAAATTAAAATGCTAAGATCCTGCAAGTAGTGAGGCCTTGCCAGCATGTCACACACACACACACACACACACACACACACACACAGTCAGTCAGGCAGAGTGGACTCGTTCCTCTCTGCTAATGTATAATCACTGGCTGAATAAATGGCAGGCAGGGGTGTTTGACAGAGACATTAAACACACACACACACACACACACACACACACACACACTTTGAATGTACATGTACATACATACATAGAGCATGAGGAGCGATCAAAGACCGGCACATTAGCACATCGACACACACACATGCTGTCACGCCATAATGAAAGCTGTGACTAATGAGGCCGTCCCCCCATTTTACAGGCCATATTTATTGTGTCCCTTGTCACTAGCCGTAGATCTTCTGCTGCCTCTGCCAGTTCCTGGAAATGAGCGCTGACAGGGAATTAACTCTGTGTTGTCACGCTAATCCACACACACTCTAAGGTTTATCACAGATGCAGAGGTTTACCAGAGCGACCTGACCTGCATATCATGACGTGCGTTATCAGCGTGTGTGTGTGTGTGTGGTGCCCAGGTAACAGCTCCACACCTCAAGGATCCATTTTCACACCATTATTAATTATAATTCATAACAACAATCTTACTGCTGCTTCCTACAGATCACACAAACCTTTTTGTTTTAAAGAGGCACTGTGTATTTTTGGAGAATAAAATTCAAACTCAGAGTTTTAATATTTACAATATTAATGAGGTAAAAATACAAATAATAATAGAATAATTTTTTTTCCACAAGTGAATAAACAAGCTGTTCTCAGAGGAAAATGAGGTCCCAGAATACTGTTTGAAGCTAGAAAGGTGGCAGGGTGCCTTTAAGATATATAAAAAAAATAGATTCGATTAAGATCTTTTTCTCCGAAAAGAATTTCCCCCAAACTACAAATGGTACCTTTAAATACAGATTGAACAAGTCTGATCAGAAAACTGACTGATGATCTCCTCATTTACTCAGTCTGGTGTCAAACAAAAGATTCTTTAAGTCTTAATTTATCCACACTTATACTGCAGTATTGAACAGGCATGTTAGATTAGAAAACCTTTCCAAAGTTGTTGTAAGTGCACCTCTCTTTTTAAACTGCAATGTTCTTCAAGTGACATATAAGAATACAGACTATGCGTCTTATAGTTTTAGATTTTATGTTTCTTATTCTGTAATTACACAACTAGACGTATTTTTCATCTTTCTATCAAATATTGTTTAGCTTTCTGAATTGAAAATGTTCATTTACTGGATTCGTCTGTGTCATTATCTTAGATAAAAAGTCAAAGACACTTAGAGATGCTCGTATTTAAAATGTATTGATGATCTTGAATATTTGTATTTTCTTGTTTTTTTGTGTGTAAACCGGTACAGATCTGTACCTCACCCTCACCTGGTACTTTTTATATTCCCTTATGTGTTTTGTATTACACAAATACATAAAACTAAATCTTCAGTTAGGACTATTGTTGAAGAGCTAAATTCCTATCCTAAGATAAGATCCTATTTTTCCAAAGAGGCAATTAGAAAACATGTTTTTATAATACCAAAAATCCTAAATGTCACCCTAACCCAAGATCAGACAGATTTCAGACTGAAGAAGTTCCTGTAATGAGGCCCCTGGTGTTTGACTTCCCATCAGGCCTCAAATGCTCTCAATCATCACCAGTAATCTGTAACAATGCAGTATGACACGGTGATCCTCTAACAATGCACATCACATGACGATCCTTGTATACAGTAGGTCATTGACAGCAGTGTGCTTAGACCACAGTGAGGCTGCTCAGTCTGAAAACATAAGATGCTGATTGTGTGAGCGGTCCATTGACAATAGCTGAGCCACCACAAAAGCTTCTAAGTTTCTGCAGAACACTGAAAGCATTTGAAAAGCCCCGGCGTTAATAAGCCTCATCTGAATGTTTCACATTTTCAGGAATGTTTCTCGTCCGCCTCCACAAACTCAGATGAGGAAACAGTTTGGCTGCGGGGACGTCCTCAGATAATGTGGCCTGTTTTTCTCTTGTCTCGCCCACGAACGCAAAAATGTTTGCACACTGTGGCAGAGAAGTGAGAGAGGAGTGAAAGCCCTGCCAGATAAGAGAGGAGGAGAGGGGAAGGAGAGTGATGGGGTGTAGGGAGGATGGAGGAGAAGGCTGGAAACAAGGACAGGAGTGACGCAAAGAAAAAAGTTAGTGAATGAGGGAGAGGAAGGAAGAGATTGGAAACAGCAGACAAAGGCAGGAGAGAACAGAGAGAATGGAAGGAGAAAAGGATGCAAAGACAGCAGTGAACGGAGAGAAGGAAGAGGGAAAGAGAAAGAGAATGAAGTGGGATGAAGAACAGAGGAATAGTGGAAGAGCGGGGAGAGAAGAGAAAGACAGAAATATGAAGTAGATTCCAGAGAAGAGTAGAAAGGAAGCAGGGATCAGACAGGAGAGGGAGGAATGAGAGTGAAGTGAGGAAGGAGGGAAAGGAGTGAAGCAAACGAGAGGAAGTGAAGGGGGGAGTTACAGGAAGGAGCAAAGGTTTGATGGAAGGAGAAGAGGAACAGGACTTGAAAGCTGATATATGGCGGGAGCGTGTACAGTATGGCGTCTATAACGTGAGTCCTGGATCTCATCTAAAGCTGACCACATGGTTCAGTGTCAGTCCGTCCACTAATGCTTCAGGATGTTCGAGAACTTGTCAGTAAGCAGCAGTCGGCAGTCTTCAGACAGCAGCAGTGTGCAGTACAGGTGGGACGAGGCTATGATGGCTGTCAGTGTGCGGAAACACTGTAAAAGCCCCCAGGACATAATGAGGACGATCCACACCTATTCATTTTAAAAGAGCCAAGGCCAATGAGGAAACTCCACCACTTTATCGACTAATGGGACAGACCTTTGTGTTTATAGGGTGGGCCCTGCTTTGATACGGTCCAGCCTAAAAAAGAAGGATATGGGAAGGCATAGCAATGAAGAGAAGGAGAGGAATGAAGAAGTGAGGTAGATGAGAGGAAACAATTAAGAAGGTAAAAAACAATTAACGGAGGAAAAATGAAGAAGAATGGACCGAGGATCAGAAGGAAAGGACAGGAAGGAGGAAATTAAGTCCAGGCCTGAGTTGAGGTAAAGGAAGGAGGAAAGGGAAAGATGGAGCAAAGACGGGAACAGCAGAAGAAGAGAAAACAATCAGGAAGGAGAGAATTAAAGGGAGGACAAGAAAGGAATGAAATGTGGAGACCAGGAGGAAGAGAGGGAGATGAGAGGAAGGAGGAAAGGGCAGAGACGAGGAGGTAGCAAAAGGAAAGAAAGGAAGGATGGAACGAGAGGAGTACGCACAGAAAAACAAAGAGGGAAGAAGGAAACACTGAAGAGACGGACGGACTGAAAGAAGAGGAAAGGGGGAGGGAGAGCGAAAGAGAAGAAGGTTCGCTGACGAGGCCTTTGGGGTTTGATGGCCGAACGCTCGGTGCGCCCACGCCTCGCCGGCCGCTCCATTACCAGTCTTTTATTTCAGCATTGGTTCCAGAGGCAGCGGGGGCCCCGGTCCCCTCCAGCTCCCTCATCCCCAGATCAATCAACATTTATCTGCTGCTGCCATCACTGCGCTCACTTACATAATCCCTTTGTGCTTCTGCTCAACAGAAAATGCACTTCCAAGCCCCATTTGGAGATTTAGCCCCAAATCTGCATGAAGTTTCAAGATTTTACTATTGCAGTTTCATCTGTCTCCTATGTGCCTCTACGGATGGTAAAGTTACAGCACTGAGGAAAACTCAAAATAATTTCACTTTTTGATTAATGGGGAACTGAGGGACATACAGTCGACTGAAAACCGAAGTCAGTCCAACCTCGAATGAATTTATTGTCTGTAAGAAATAAAAAGCAGTTAATATGCGCTGTCATGTGCACCTACATGAATGAAGTGAAGTCGTTTTATGTTTCAAACGCATGTATTTCTTCATCATTCCTTACAAAAGAGACTTTTTACAGCTACGTAGTTTTTCAGCCTATAATGACAACATGTTCCTGATGTTAACACTTAAAAATCAAATAGCAAAATAAATATTGTACTTTATGAGTGACCAGAAATTGTCCAACAAATATGAAAAAGTGGATGTTTGAACATCTGCACTGAGGACAACAGAGCAGGTCCATGTGCTGAGGACAGCTGTGTGATAAGAGGGGCAGCTCTGGAACAGCAGGATGGATGTTGTGGTTTGTAAAGTCAAGTCAGTTTTATTCACGCAGCCCAAAATCACAATCACATTGTCTCAGTGGGCGTTCCGATCTGCACAGAGTGCGACACCCTCCGTCCTCAGACCTGTGATTCAAGTGAAGATCCCCCACCCCTCAAACAAACAAATGTAAAAGGAAACCTCAGGGAGAGCCAAAAAGGAGGGAACAAAGGAAGAGGAATAGATGTCGACTACACACATTACAATCACTAAATATCGAATACAAGTAAATTATAAAATATTCACAATGATGCAAAATTAAACTCAAATTAAACTAAAGAACGTTCAGATTTTGATGGAGTCAAAAAAAAGCCGCAGTTGTCTTGTAGCATTTTTGATTTCATACTGTTTCAATCTTTCATCAAATAAAACATATCAAACATTTGTTGGAGGAAAGATTTGCTAACATTTCTTCGTTTCATATCTTGACTTTAAAAACTGATTTCCTACCGTGAATCGAATCTTTTGGGTGGTCAACCAAAATGAATATGCTTGTTTGATTATTGTCATTATTTTATACATTACAGGCTTACAGGACTATTTGACGAGGGTTCTTTTCTTGGAAATAATTTAAGAAAGCATGATCAAAATGAATCACCAAACACACTGGTTATTTTCCATACAGGATACTTTTAAATGTTGGCTGCAGAACAAAACAAAAGTAAGCTAACAGTACAGTGTGTGCTGTGAATGAAGCGGACATGTTTAAACTCTGCTCTGCTCTCTCTCCCCTTCTTATTCACGCTCATTGTCTCTCTACCTTCATCAGCCCTCAGAGCCTTTCACTGTCCACCCACATCCTCAGATTCCCCTTGTCACCCCGCACTGCCAGGACACCCCCAACACACACACACACACACACACACACACACACACACACACACACACACACACACGTCGGTGAGGCTGACCATGTGGGAGATGACGGCCTGTTTGGCCGGCAGATTGTCTTTCTTCTCTCCGGCCGTGGGAGGTTTCTGTTTTTCTTGGTAATTTGGTGTAGGTGGCTCTTTCCTCTATTGAGGCTGACCATCAAAGGAATCTAAGAAAGAGGGCACTGAAATAACACATGACGTGGAGAGGAGAATTAACATAATCTGATCGTTGCTATTTTAGAATATTGCTTTACTGGAATGATTCTGCTGCTGAATTAAAGGTCTTATGATAGAATTATTTGGGGGGAAGATGATGGACGGGAAGCTTTGTGTCTGATGTTTTCTACAACTGGTCTTCTCAGTTTAACAACAACAAATTGTTCTCCTCATCTCCTGGTTATCATTTGTGTTAAATTGTGAATAAAACATAGAACAAAAAATCCAAAGAGACAACTGAAGATTTGTGACAGGTGTAGATGAATAATAATAGAATTAGTGCTTTTACAGTTTGCTTATGCTGTTAAATTGTATAAATCTGATTACACTGACTTTGAAAAATGTTCCCTAAAATAAAACATCCAAATGCAGCGAAACTCAAAACCCACACACAGAAATACGTGTGAATATTATTTAGAAAGGAGAAAAATTTCCCATTTTTGCTCCCTCCACATTCCACTCCATGAAATGAGCCACTCACTGTTTCAAAAGAGAGCTTCTCCATCTGCTCTGAAATCTGCTCACAGACAGCGGACAGTATGTTAATACCAGCTACCAGCCTGTAAACTGCGGCAGGAAGGAGCGCTGGTGTAAAATGAGCAAAAAGGCAAAAAGAAAAAACACGAGTTGGTCCATCTTTCATATTAATGCTGAACTCTTTCTCTAGTCCAAATCCACGGGAGAGCGTAGAAGTGTCTGCTGAGCTCCCGAGGCTACTCACTGTCTGACGCTGGATGGCTGCTGGAGGCATCTACCTCCCTGCTTCTTCACTTCTGATGGACAAACCTTGGCACAGCACAGCCATCCACCTTGACACCTGCTTACTACCTTTGTCTGGGCCGTTTTGCCAGCCAGCTGCCCTTCCTGCCTCATTCAACTGCAACAGCCACTACTAAGCTTGTTTTGTCCCCAGGAATACCTCGCTTTGTCCCCGAATGGGTCAGTTCAGTTTCTGAGCTGAAGCTAATCCTCATCTAAAGCCTGTGATTTTACGTGTAGAAAATGATTGTGTGTGCTTTGCTTCCTAAAGAGAGCAGGAATCTGTCACATGAGAACACAGTGTGCTGTGTGGGATGCAGCACTGTGTGTTTTCTTCCAGGGGAGAGATAGGAGCTGCAATAAATATTGGCAAAGTAGATGTGAAACGAAGACGATATGAAGTAATATGAAGTTTCAGTGATTCCTTCATACTAACACGTGTGTGTGTGTGTGTGTGTGTGTGTGTGTGTGTGTGTGTGTCTGCATTTCCACTGCACATGGTCTGGGTGGGTGGATGACACGCTGTTCATCATGACAGGAAGGCAGAGAAGGGATCCATTGTGTTGTGTTTTCTTTATCATTGCTATCAACACAGTGCAGATTCTCAAATGTAAATGTACTTAAAGCATATATAAGTACTTAAAGTACTTCAGTATTAATACACTCACATTTCAACATCCGTCTCTAGCAGACTCATTAACAAAGATACATTTAAAATCCTCATCCACACTCATCTCCACTGCTTTGGTTTATGTTCCTTAAGTTCATATGAGTGCATTTTATCTCTTTTTATATATATTTTGATACATAAATGGGTCTTTCAGCCATGTGTTTCATACACACACAATACCTGATGCAACATAACCCAGTTCAGGGTTATGTTGCATCAGGTATTGTGTGTGTATGAAACACATGATTTAACCACAGCTGTTACCTTAATAATAATAATAATAATAATAATAATAATAATAATAATAATAATAATAATAATAATAATAATAATAACAATAATAACACATTTTATTTTGAAGGGCCTTTCAGGTCACTCAAGGACACTTTACAATTTAAAACATTATATTAAAAACAAATGGCCAATAACAAGGTGCCTTGTTCTTTCTATAGTGGCAGAATGTTTAAAGTGGTACAGGCAGTACAACCCACTCTGTGAGGTCTAGTTGTTAAAACAGAAAACCACCTGTACAGAAACAGAGAAAGAGATTCTCACCAACTAACGGTCAACTGTTGTTTTAAATTATGGGCCGTCATCCCAAATCACATTTGACTATATAAATGAACTACTTTGGTAATTATCATCCCCAAGTTGAAGATGAGTAATCACACTGTAAATACACTGTAAATAATGTTGAACTGTTTCAACTAAAAAATGTGAGTTAACGCAGTCCTAAAGGATCAGTGTGTGAGATTTGGTTGCAGATTAGAACCAACTGAATACACCTTGTCCGCCATGGTCCGCCCTCTCTGGACTCGGTGTTTGATTTATCTGTTCTGGGCTTCTGTACCGTGGAAGAGGATACACTTCCCATATAAAGGCTCATTTTATGGTAAGGAAAATGCAGTTCTTCGTTCAAACTATTGAAAACATGATTATTAATATCATATTTAATTTCTGCTATTTTATCACCATAAATCCACCAAACTTCTACACACAAGACCTATAAATATGTGAGATAGCTTAGGTTGAATAATAACTTCAAGGTGCTTCATAGGAAAGAGACAGATGTTGATATAAAATACTCAAAAATAATCTTAGAGAGACAAAAATGACAACGGAATTACAATTTAGAAAAGGTATGTCACTGAGTCTGATGGAAACAGAGACCATACAACTGGATGTGACTTGATCTCCATGCTGCCCACGTGATATTTATATGAAACAAAAGTAGTGAAACTGATGTATTTAATTAGTCACTTCAGGATGCCAGTCATTTGAAGTAATCACTCCTCTAAACCTCGGGGCAACCATGAGTTTTCAGGGATCAAAATCCCATTTTTTAAGTGATGGTTTTATCGTTTAGAAATGAATCTCGTAGCTCCCATTTATCATCTGCAGCCTATCTGGAGGATCACATGGGAGCAGCCAAAGATCAGCAGGTCACAGATAATTGGTTTCTGCTCATTAAAGTGATCCCCTGCCTCAGTCATTAGACTGAGGCGGGCTCCACCATTGACATTTGACTTTTGTACTATCATCAGAAAACATTAATGCTAATGTCCTGTAACAGCAATAAACACTCCCTAATATCAGCATAATTACAGAATGATGGAGAAAGAGCACATACCTGTCTGTTGTACACCCGTAACAATGTAGGTAAGTGTGTTATCATATTTCATGTGTGTGTGTGTGTGTGTGTGTGTGTGTGTGTGTGTGTGTGTGTGTGTGTGTTGTGTGTGATGAAGATGATGACTCTGACAGTCTCATCAATACCCATCCTCAGTGAGTTTAAGAGTGAAGGCTGTGACTGAAAATAATGGGGCTGCTGTGAACTAATGGATGCCTCCAGCTGCAGGGGAGCAGAGTCTGACAGGTCAAAGAGTTCAGCACCATTTCACAGTTGTGTTATGTGTCATCTTCACTTCACAACATGTTCAGCAGAACGAGGGAGGGGAAAGAGACGAGCAGACAGACATGTGTCACACCTTCTCTGGTAACTTTACACAATAGAGACTGTTTGGATTTGGAAAATGACAGAAATCTTCTGCTATTTGATGTTTCTCATGATTTAAGGATTCAATTTCACTGAATGACATAACTTGATGAGGGGATTTTTAATTATTGACTTAATTATTTGATGATGTTGAATGTGGCTACATTCATTTTGAGCTACTAAGATATCATTCTGCTAGCTTCCCACGAACCAGTGGTCAAGTTCTGTTTTGCACACTGCATACTGTTTGTGTTTCCAGTGGTGTGTAGCAGTAGGCAGTTTCCAAAACAGCCAGACTCGCAGTTTAAGAAATAAAATGAAAATATGCAACATTCAATATGCATATTTTAATGAAACTGAAGTTTAAAATGCATCTTTGTGTAGCGGTGTGACTGTGGTGTAAACGGGACCGACTGCTCCTGAATTCATATATTTAACTGTGCACTGAAACGACCAGCTCTCACAGTGTTTGTACATTTCCTCACACTTTACTTTGTTTCTAAAGAAAAAAAGAGAAGACAGATAGAAAGAAAATAGCAAAGACATTAAGCAAATTGCATCATTAAAGCCAGTTAATCTTCACCTGTTGACTTCGTACTTGTGGAGCGCTCCATTCATCTTCCAGCACCTCCCAGGAGCTGGACCGGTGTCAGACAGGCTAACAAATGACCTCAACTAATCGCTATTTAATTTACTACCAGTAGTCACATTGAGACATGAGGGCTAGGTAGAGTCCAACTAACCTTCTCCTGTGTGTGTGCGTGTGTGTTTTCTTGTGTGTGTTGTGTTGTGCTGTACAAACGTGGTGGAAGTTTAGCCATTAGTCGATGAGTGCATTACATGCTGCCTCTCTCAGCAATAAACTGCTGTCCATCAAAATAATTAACCACTATAGAAGCAGTAATTAATGTCTCACATCAGCCTTTTGTCTTCACTTGTCGTCTGTGTTTTTGTTGTTGCTGCTGTTGTTGTTTTTTTGGTTTTTTTTGCCTCTATTAATGACCCCCAACAACACAAGGGTTCATTCAAAAGTAGTTTTCAAAGTCTAGCTCACATCCTACGGTTTAATACAGAACAAATATTTTATGTTTTTAACATAAATGTGATCAAATTCATATTTGATCACATTTATTTAAAAACATCAAATATTTGTTCTGTTTCGGCACTTCTATTAGAAAGCAAATGTGCTCCCCATCGGATAATAAAGAAGTTCCTGTGAGATGAGGGGGATTTAATTATTATTTTCTTCCTGTATGCCATTGCATTTATGTTGAAAATGACATCATCATGTCTTTTTCATGATGTTATTTTAAAAATGTTTAGGTGTCATTTGTATAAGATGATGATGATCATGTTTGGTTGGAGATCTAATTTAGCTGTTAAACGAAATGACAGCTTGTGTTTAGCCCCAGTTAGCATTAGCCTTGGATGTTGCTGCTATGCAGAAGTCATAGATGATGGCAAAGCAAAACAGTACATAAGATAATTGCAGCTGACACATCAGATAGTTCAGAGCATCTTGTTTTACTACATATCTTTAAAAGTTACAGCTGAAATGAATTACAACAGAAATAAACACGTTGATTACACATATCTCTGCAGTGCAATTCAATTGCCGGTTGTCTACCTGGAAGTACCTGCTGTTGTCATAACAACCCAGAAACATAATGGCTCCTTAGAGCTTGTCTGGTGTTTTTCAAGTTCCTGGAAGCCCTGAGATCCTAAAGTGATTTGAAAAGATGTTATTTACATTCTTTTTTTATACCAAATCAGATCGGATGGAGGCTGCTCATGATCACATGATCGGAAAAGGCCAATTATTTACTGACTTCTTGAATCTGTAGGATTACAACTTGAACTTGAGAAATGGCTGAGCTGATCCTTGTGAGAAACACACACGACACATTCATTTGCTTCCTCGTGGTCCTGCCTGGTATTGCATCATAACTGGGGATGTTTGTGTGAGTGTAAGAAGCCAAAAACGGGTATGTTGCCTTGGCAACAGGAAAATATGAATTCCAGGAAAAATATTAGGATTACTTTTAGATTGATTCAGAACGAACCCTCTCCCTGAGAAACTACTGTAAAGGAAACTGTTTCTTTTCTTTGAGACTTTGTTTTGGGAGTTGTTGGCAATGCTCAGATCAGACCTGCAATACCAACTGTGGCCACTGTGCCAAAATCACCTCACAGTCCACCTTTGTTCCTGGGGGATTTTATAAGTAACTGGTAAAACTAAAGTCAACTTCAAAAGCAATTCCATTGCCACGAGACCCCATTTTAAATGCACAGCTTTACAGAAGACATAATAATCTCTCGGAGCAGGCAGCTGTAATGATGATGGTTTAAGGTGACTTATGTAAATGAAGTCATTTTGCAGGACACAATTTGTTTTTCAGGAACATCCTGATTAATTCACGGGGGGGAGGAGGTTCCCAGTACAACCACAGTCTGATCTGTTGGCCAATGAGCAGCTCCATTGGAGCAGTTGGGCTCAAGACCCATGCTCAAGGGCACCTCAGCAGTGGTAATGATGGTGAAGCAAGTGCTGCCTTTCACTTTCCTTGCCCAGATTTATCCTGCTGGTCCTGGGTTTTGACCCTCCAGTCACAAGCTGAACATTACACAGTGAACATCAACGGATGGGTCACCATTTATGAGTTCGCAAGACACCTTTAGATGTAAAGGCCAGTACTTTTTAAAGTAAAATAAAGAACAGTGGCACTGGGTCTGATGATGTAATTAATAAGATTAGTCAGTTCAACTATTGGGGAGATATACAGTAACCGTATGCAGTGTATGCAGTGACTGCCACCAAGTTGCATATGAAGAAAATAGTCAACCCGTACAGATTACATTGTTGTAAAAAAAAAAGCCGTACCATGGAAGTCTATCAGTGTTTGTCTGTGCGACTGAAATTGTCCTGATGGGACGTACATGGCTTACTGCTGTGACTCATTCGACGGAGGTATTCACAAACCGGATGCACTGTCTTAAGGTGGAAGAAACCTCAGGAAGAGCAACAGAGGAGGATCCTCTCCCAGGACAGACAGACATATGATGCGAAGCCTGCGAAGCGAGTTCAGGCAGCCAACTCAGAAAGCCGCACCCATCATGATCAGCTGATCAATCACATGCTCCCCCTATCCTAATAGGGCGGGCTATTTAAATCCCCTCCAGATACCTGCTCGTTCTTGGCTATGCTGCTGCTGCTGCGGCTGCTCTGCTGCTTCTTCACTGCTGCCTTGCTGCTGCCTTGCTGCTGCCCCGCTTGCGCATCTCGCTGCTGCTGCCCATGAGGTTTGCAACCCACCTCCTCCCCAGCATCCACCTGTGGGCTCTGTCTCTATGATCCTATCGGGGGGTCTGCTTCATTCCCTGTAATGTCTGGCTCAGATCATTCAGGGAACGATTACTGAGACAGAGCCTGACGCCAAACCTGCTGCATCCATGCTCAAGGATACTTATGCTGTGCTTCGGCTTGCTCTGCTTAAGAACTATGCCGTGCTTCGGCTCGCCTGCTAAAAGAACTATGCTGTGCTTCAATTTGCCCTGCTAAGATAACTACGCTGTGCTTCAGCTCGCCATATGCTCAATAATAAATGTGTTCCCTTTTCAGAGTTGTCTGACTGAAATGCAATAGATGTTGCGTGTGCAGAAAGAACAACAAAATCACAGTTTACAAGTTGCATTGACAGAATATCTGATACAAATGAGGCAAATTTCCACTGTGTTTTTAAACCATTGGACAATAAAGTCTTCTCATCTTATCTTATCTTAAATCATAATATATGTAAAGGAGGCGACTGAGCAGGACGAGGCATCGCCAAGTGGTGCCTGAGCCCCACCACCTCCTGTCCACCCTGGTGACCTGCAAGAGGGCAGGACACACAGGAAGAGGACAGGCCCGCTTAAAGATTTGTATTGTAGTTTAATCCTTTTTAAAGAAAACTGTAATAATGAAGATTCTGATAATAAATCACATTTAATAGATCATAGATTATTATTCTATGTTGTTGTGACATCTGACATCACGGAAGTGTTTTATTTAACAAGGCTTCATATACAATATAGGATTACTTCTTAATGTTTGTTCCATTTACAGCAAATGTTTACGATGCTATTACTGCGTTGTTATTCTTATTCAGACAGTAAATCAGAGCAAATTGTTTGAACTGCGGCAGTCGATCAGAACCATAAAACCACACAGACATATTAATACACCACTGGAACCCTATGAGGCTTGGCCCTTCTCTAATAGCCTGGGTGATTAGGATCCTGGCCAGTCAAGTGACCTATATAAACATTAACTCTCTCTCTCTCTCTCTCTCTCTCTCACACACACACACACACACACACACACACACACATACACACACACTTACTGTACATGTACATTCTTATCCATTGAACTAGAGTCATAAAGATTTAAAAGCCGGTAAATGGGAAAGTGGCATTCAGGCATTATTAAACATGTGTATCTCTCCCATTACTTTGATGACTTCATCGATGATATTTATGATGTCTGATCATCCCCATTGACTTTAACTTTCATAATTTCATGCTTTATTTAAATGTGTGATCAGTTGTGCTCTCTTTTTTGAAATACAACATTTTTTGTGTGTGTGTGTGTGTGTGTGTGTGTGTGTGTGTGTGTGTGGGAGGGTGTCAGGAAGATGAATGACCTCAGTGTCATCCAGGAAGTCAGGAAGAGTCATCCAGGCATGACATGTATTCCTTCAACTCTACACATTCACCACAGAGCGAGTAATTAAAGACGGGGGTTGAGATCTGAAATTTAAAAACAGTCTTCCTTCACTAAATAAATGCTGGCACATGCACCAAAACTATGCAATGTGCAATGTGTGCATCTTCAGAGATGGGGCAATCTGGCAATTGCCTAAAAAATTGCAAAAAGTAAATCTTCATTAAAACAGAAATTTAAGATTTAAAGGGTATTAAGGCTGATTGTCTTTATTTGTGTGGGTGCAGAATCAGGCTTGTTTTCATATCTTGAATTTCAGTGAACCTCCAGACAAGCTCCAATGTAGACTGATTGGTCCTAAAACAGATGCATCTGAAGAAATGGAAGGTTGCATGTTTGTCTACCTAACCCACGCTAATACCAAACTGCACCTGTCACTGGTACCCTCCAACTGTCATATATGTCATTTTGCGAGAGATTGGCAGGTGACTTATTGTGTTGTTTAGGTATGAAGACATGTTGAACAGACCACAGCAGTGACAAATCCTCTTCTCTAAACTCAGTCAAATGGCATCATATTGTCATATAGAAGCTGGATGACACTAATTCAACCACAACCCATATCTAATAAGAACAGTCTCTATTCACATATTGGCTTCTGATATAATTACACCCATACAGACGAACACACACACACACACACACACACACACACACACACACACACACACACACACACACACACACACACACACACTTAACAGATTATTAACATCATCACTCTCCTCAATTTGGTCCACACATTCATCCAAACCCAGCCTCCCCCACTTCTTGTCTCCCTTATATTGAGAGTAATCCTATCAACATGTTATTGCTTTGACTCTCAACAAGTCCATTAAGACAGCTAGGTGAGCTAATGGGTGGACTTAATTGGTTAATTGGCCTGTTTGGTTTGGGACCTGGTGGATCATGTTTTGTTTTAATTTAGGCTGAGGTTACCTATGATCACATGTCTCGGCATCTATCTAACACTGATGGCGTTGTAGAGAAGATGCAGCTCTCTTACAGTGTGTGCTATGACACAGTACAAGCAAATGTAAAAATACATGTAGATTGGTGATAATGGGATGACAAATGCATGCAGAGAAATTTGTTAGAAATGTGTATTTGTCTATAATATTCACAATGACCTGTGAATATTAAGTGACAGAATAACACAGTTTTGGAAGGTTACATGCATGTTGCCTCTTTCCATTCACCTTGACCTGTTCAAGGACCTGTCTCCTAATACCACTTTGTACTTCAAGAGGAGGTTTACCGATAAAGACAAATACTATGGCCACTGGCTCCACGGGTACCCGAGCCATGAGCTAATTAGATAACCGTAGCTAGCTACAGCCAAGGATAGCTAGCAAACAGCGGCAGTTGACGGTCACTCTGGTGATATGCTGCCTCCATATTTTGGAGCTACCATCTTATTCTGGCCACATTCTACAAATGACACCTTTAAAGAAAAGGATCAATCTCAGTGTAACAAAACCAGAGATATTTACTGTGAAATCACATACTAATGTAATGCCTAATACATAGTTAGTACTGTACATGAACAGGTATGTTCAGACCAGCAGACACACTGTTTTACACTGAAGTCAACTCAAGCAATATGTCTTCTCTGCATTACAAGACTGTATCATTAACAACAGTAGGCTACCGTCCCTTCATACATCCATGTGCCAGATTCTGTTGAATGAAAAATGTTAATCACAACAGCACATACATACATAATATGTCAATGAATAGTACTTTAGTCTGTGATTCCGTACACAGCTTTAGTCTTTTTCAGCGTATTCTTGTTCCTTGTTTAAACTTGATGCCGAGTCGACAGTTGGGAGAGGGACTCGGTGGAGCGTCAGACCTGCAGCAGAGATAAAGAGTGGACGACAGAAGTCTGGTGAGCTCATTTCTTTCAAACTTGTAGTCTCCAGGACCATTTCTTCCAATTGTATCACCCAGTTTATACACATCTACAGCTTCTTCTAGATCAGACAGCCGAAACATGCATATATGCAAAACGTTATGTCTGCCTTTATGTCTTTGTGAAACTTTGGCCTATATGTACAGTATATATATTTTTTATATATTGTATATTTGTTTCTATGGCAGGTAGCTCCTCCAAATTGTGCTACATTTTAGTTTTTTGACCATCATTTTTTCAGCTTTATCTGTGACACGTGTCTTGCTCAGGCAGAAATACTGTCATCATCATCGGAGAAGAAAGTGGGTGTTTTGCATTAAGAGCAGCGGACTTCGTCTTTTCACCATCCAACCTGCAGACAGTTTGGACCACCCCAGGGAGGATGAGAGTCAAAATAAGAGACATGGTACTCCAGCTTGATTTAAGGCTGCTGACATGTGACGTGTGTTTTTGGATGGGTTATATATATAAAAGGGTTCAATTAAAATAAATGATCTGTTTTGCAATTATATTTTGCTTCCAGGTTGCCCTAAATTGTAACCATTCAGCACTTTTTACCATATTAAATATGTTTGAAGTGGACAGCAATCCAGTTTTGGCAGACAATCACTTTTTGGCATCACACCTGCGGCTCTTGTTGACAAAGCACACACACACACACACACACACACACACACACACACACACACACACACACACACACACACACACACACAGTGTTCCAGCTGCTGTGTGGATAAATACAGTTGATCCACAGGTTCTTGCCTTCCTCAGTTGGTGGAAGAAAATGAAGACTTTTGCATTGGTTCCTGCAGCCAGCAACAAAGAAATGGGCGGCTTTGCTCACTCTTTCCAAATCTTGGTATAACAATGGCAGACAGCAGGCACCTAGCTGGAGGTAGCGCTGTGTTACATAGTGACATGAATAAGTAACGGAGGAAAAGGCTGGACTACTTATCAGGCACCAGCATCAGGCTGTTCAAGAGCACTTTTTGACATGGATTTTGGACTTTGTAACTTCACAGACATTTTACATGCACCAAAAAAGGATACACGAAAGCAAAGGGAGACACCCAAACAGCTCAATACGGCCTCTTAATCTTGGAGCCATATTTCTGAACTTCACAAGGAATATTTTTCTTTAGAGCAGCAATAAAAATAACTAACACTGTTTTACTGTGAATGCAGTCCATATGGCAGCCTGCAAGTCTCTGCTTCAGTCACACTATTTTGTGTTTACGTTATTTGATGTGTTTGAATCTGTGGACAAGCAGAGGGCAGTTACTAATGATTGGCTGAACTTGGAGGTCAAAGGTGAACAAACTTAACTCTGACCTTTTTCACCCCAGGAACCAAATTCCTGACCCTTTTTTGTCAAGACTGGTTTGAATCCAATCCAAACCCTGTGGTAAAGTTCACAAGAGCTTCAGTGAATTCACACTGTCAGACCCACAAATGGACCATCCATCAGCATCACAACATGGCTGCTTCTCCCTCCACTTTCTTCTTTGTGGAAGCCGGATGGTTCAACATAAATCGATTAGTCCTAGTTGATAAAATGACAAATCAAATTCAGAGTTCATTGTGCAGTTAAATGATATGAATGAAGAAAATAAAAATGATTCTATGAAGGCTGATTATATGCTAATTGTAGGTATGAATCATATTTGTGTAAGAGGTGAAAAGACAGACAGAGACAGCATGAGACAGTGAAGTGTGGAGGGGGCTTGTTGCTCTGCCAGAGAAAATATTGAATCCATATCTCCAAATTCTCTTGCTCGACTCGATGAGGATGAATGTGTGGAAATATGAATGCAAAGATATTATTCAACTAAAACATGAATATTAAGACATGTGTCATTAAAACAGATGGAGGGTTATGTAGTGTGTAAATATATCTTTATATTCAGTCATCACACACGATCTGCTGTATAGAAAACTGTTCCAACTGAAAGCACAAATGTACCATAAAACACATTAGACACTATTATAGTATAGAGATCGCTGGACACATTCATTAGGATTCATTAAGAATTATCTAATGCATGAAATCACACAAAAACGTTACAAAAAATCAACTCAATTGTTGAGACGCAAATATTGTTTAAAAGATTTGGGGAATTTAAGAATTATTAGACAAATATGAACCAATTTTTTTAATTGAATCACACCATTTACTGTCAAAGGAGAAACAGATACATTGTCGTTGTCCCCTGGTGCTTTGAGCTCCCACTCTGGACCTGTAGATGCACGGATAACAGAGCTAACTTGCTAACAGTAGCTCTAATTAGCTGCAGTGGTTAGCCTGAACATGACTGAAAGCTAGCATCAAGGAGGAAGAGGAGATCTCAGCAGAGACTTGAGAGGGACCACAACACCAACAACACTGAAGATATGTGGCAGGCAATACAGCGATCCTGTTGCCTCAAGACAGCCATCATTGTTCCTGTACCTTAAAGGTGCTGTCTCTAGTCTTTATGACTTCCGCCCTGTGGTTCCCAAGTGCTTTGAGACACTGGTTCTCCAGCACATCAAAAGACAACATCCCTGCCAGCCTGGACCCTCACCAGTATGCTTTATCTATGCATGTAGCACAAAGGAATCAAACCTTGTTTTGTTTCTGAAACCCTAGTGTTGTTCAAAAATTACAAATAAATGTACCTTGTGATATGCTGCCAAAACATAGTTTTGAGTATGAATTCGACAGGTGGCCAATTCTTACATATTGCACCTTTAAAGTAGAGACTGGAGGATCAGATTAACGATAACAGTTTTACATTCGAATGCTGTGAAGAAAAAGTGATAGTTTACATAATAGGAAACATAATTGAGACACAAATTCTTGAAAAAAGTATCCACCAGTTTTTTGTTTGTTTGGCTGTAGTACTACCAGCTAAAGATGATTAGGGAGGAGGGAAAAGGACAGGTGAGGTAACGAAGGGAAAAAACAGAGAGGGAGAAACACACAGGAGAAACTGAAAGAGGAGACACACAAGGGCGTAATGTCATCAAAATCAAAACACAAGATACAGAACCTTGACAAGTATTTTAAATTCAGTGTCATTTGTAATGTCATTTATAAAAACTGTTGCATGTGCTGCAGATAAACAGGACAGTCTTGTGTTAACAAACACAAAGTTTGCTTGTAAGCTAAATATAGATTTGAAAAAAATGCATATTTATTCTCCAGCCACAGTTTGCATTTAATTCACTCTACCTACACCTAGACCAACCTGAATGTCACACAGAAATGTGTGGATGCTTACATTGCACCTTTTGCAACCACACAAACAACCGTACTCGTGCACACGATTGCGCACACACACACACACACACACACATGCGCGCGCACACACAGTAGTGGGTGGGAAAGGAAATCCCCTCTGTGTGCACTTTCACTCCAGTGATGAGTGTGTGTCTGACATTCAGCTAACCCGTCTCGTCCGACCTCGGGATTTTCCTCTCTCCTCATCGACATTACCGGACTTATCTTTAAGTGAAGCACAGTTTGCTGAAATGAGCTTTCTTAAAAATACATTCAATTCTCACAACTGAGGTGAAATTCCTGAATTAAGACAGCGGTTATTTTGATTTTTCCTACACGTTTCAATTAGCTCACCAGTTCATCGGACACATATCGTCCAGTCTGTGCATTTAGAAGAATATTACATACTTATAAATCTACAGCATGTTTAAATACGATAAATAGAACATGAGCTAAAAGAAATTCAAGTAGAACCAAAAATACAAGGAAAAAAGCTCCAAATAAATGCTGTTTAAAATCCCTCTGTATGTCAAACACCAGATAAGCCATGTTATGGAAGAACAGATCTGATCAACTGCATTGATCCTCCATCACTAAAGCCATTACACATGGGCAATATTTAAGGTAACTGTTGTTCATTGTAAGCCATCATTTTACCCATATTGATTCTGTCTTGACATTAAAGTGCTGCCCCTTCCTTCACTCTCTGTCTCTGCTCACCACAGATGAATGAGACCTGACCTTTGTCGAGCCACAGACTTTATGTTGGGCTTTTTAAATTCAATTTATATTTTTATATTGCCTCATGTTTCATTGTATCTTTCATATCCCGTCTTAATGTCTTATGTACAGTATTGAAAGCATTAAAAAACAGTTGTCTGCCCTTGTAGTGGCATTGTGAAAACTACCACCATCACTAAACCTAATGTTTTGATGAATTATTATCAGTTACTTAATGTTCTTTTAATTATGTTCCTTATTGATTCATCTGATGATTTTCACATTTAATCGATGTATTGTTTAAATCATCTATAAAATGTCGAGAGACTGGGCTCTGTGAAATTGTGACGAGCAATTTTCACAAAGTTCAAATGAATTATTGCTGTTGCTTTTGCAGTTTGAATATGGTGGAAATATATTAACAATAATTATACTGTTAATGTTGTTGTTATCATTTTATCATCATTCTAGTTTCTAGTTTTCATGAAACTAATCTGAGTTGAGTTATTTTGCCAACAAACAGCGCAAAACCAGAAGACTCTTCTTTACTATCAGAAATTACAAACAAGCAAATCCTCACATTTCAGATCACATTTTCATGCACCTGACGCATTGGATAAACATGATACCTTCAGTTTCGAGGAAGAGGAAGATTGGGACCAAGTACTGGTAAGGGAATTCGAGGAAAAATGCCTACTGGTGAAGAATGTAATAATGGACAGACACATGTTTAACACAACAAATCAAAAACCAGACGAGACAGTACAATTATACGCATCCACGTTGAAGGCACTAGCCAAAACAATGTGAGTTTGGCGCAAGATCGATTAGTGTGTGATATCCATAATGATGCTCTCCGCTCACAGCTGGTGAAAGAAAAGAAACTAACGCTGAACTCAGCCATTGAAATCTGCATTCTACGTGAACAATCTGAAAGGGGCAACAAGGAGCTAAAAAAGGAAGCAGAGGTGTGTACAATATAAGCCTAACCCATGCACTAACTGCGGTGGACAACACTGCCCTGCCATCAACAAGCACTGTAACGCATGTGGAAAATGGAATCACTTCTCCAAATGCTACAGATCAAATAAGCTGCATACCAGCAACTTCAACAGACCTGGACAAAGTCCACCCCAGTTCAACAGCCCACACTCCAACCCACGCAAGGGCAGATACATGCACAAAATAAGTGAGGTTGACACACAGGTTACACGGGAACCAACAGAGACATTTTATTGTGAGAGTTTAGAGATGTCTGCCGTGAAACGTGAGATATTCACTATCCTGTCCACACTGAACACGACTAAGCAACTGAAGGTCAAGATTGACATGGGAACCAGATGTATTGTAACATCCAGAGCTCTCCTACAATGCATTGACCCAAATGCTCACATTGACTAAAGCCACATAGGCTGTATCCCAATTCAGGGTCTGTATCCTTCGAAGGTCCCAGCCTTTGCGGTCTTCGAAGGTGAGTCCTTCAGAGAGACGCGCAAAGAATCCTGGGATATGGGAGGCCATGAAGGATAGTAGTGGTGCATCCTCCACAAAGAGGGAAAAGAAGGCCACATCTTTGGGGTGCATTTGAAGGAGCCTTCGAATTGGGACAGCCTTTGCACAGCGTTGTGACGTAATTGGCATTCAAATGCAGCCTCTGAAGGATGCAGACCCTGAATTGGGACACAGCCATAGTCAACCTCGCCAATGGGGTCAGATAATCAGGACTGTTGGAGTGATGGACATGAACTTCACATGTGGGTTGCTACAGTTCCATGTTGTAGACAGTGATGTTAAACCGCTAACTGGCTGTCACCGACAGTGTCAGGCTGGGCTTTGTGCACCTTGGACTGGAGGAACATGCTGTCCAGCAGGGGGCCCAGAGGTCACAGAATATAAAGATCTGTTTGACTGCAACACCATAGGGAAGCGGCACCCCACAATATGCACTACCAGACAAATGCCACTGGCCATGAAAGACAAAATAATTCACAAATTAGGACACCACAGCCCATAAGCTACCAGATCCATGCTGGAGAGACCACATACACCAATCAGGCATAACATTATTACCACTCGCCTAATATTGTGTTGGTCCCCCTTTTGCTGCCAAAACATGGACTCCACTAGACCCTTGAAGGTGTGCTGTGGTATCTGGCACCAAGATGTTAGCAGCATATCCTTTAAGTCCTGTAAGTTGCAAGATGGGGCCCCCATGGATCGGACTTGTTTGTACAGCACATCCCACAGATGCTTGATTGGATTGAGATCTGGGGAATTTGGAGGCCAAGTCAACACCCCAAACTCATTGTTGTGCTCCTCAAATCATTCCTGTACCATTTTTGCTTTGTGGCACGGTGCATTATCCTGCTGAAAGAGGCCACAGCCATCAGGGAATACCGTTTCCATGAAAGGGTGTAACATCCACATGGATGGCAGGACCCAAGGTTTCCCAGCAGAACATTGCCCAAAGCATCACACTGCCTCCACCGGCTTGCCTTCTTCCCATAGTGCATCCTGGTGCCATGTGTTGCCCAGGTAAGCGATGCACACGCACCTGACCATCCACGTGATGTAAAAGAAAAGGTGAGTCATCAGACCAGGCCACCTTCTCCCATTGCTCCCTGGTCCAGTTCTGATGCTCACGTGCCCATTGTTGGGGCTTTTGGCGGTGGACAGGGGTCAGCATGGGCACCTGGCTGAGGCTCTGCAGCCCCATACACAACAAACTGTGATGCACTGTGTATTCTGACACCTTTCAGTCAGAACCAGCATTAACTTCTTCAGCAATTTGAGCAACAGTAGCTCATCTGTTGGATCGGACCACACGGGCCACTTTTGATAGATACTGACCACTGCAGACCAGGAACATCCCACAAGAGCTGCAGTTTTGGAGATGCTCTGACCCAGTCGTCTAGCCATCACACTGTGGTCCCTCATATCCTTACTCTTGCCCATTTTCCTGCTTCTAACACATCAACTTTGAGGACAACATGTTGACTTGCTGCCTAATATATCCTACCCACTAACAGGTGCCATGAAGAAGAGATAATCAGTGTTATTCACTTCACCTGTCAGTGGTCATAATGTGATGCCTGATCGGTGTACGTGAGGAACAGGCACCACCTCCTTCATACACCCGAGAGCTACACCCCTCCTACCACAGCAGAGACATTAAGCACCACCATCAAGCCCCCACCGGTCCCTCAGCACAACACTGTGGTCATCACTCGCTCAGGAAGGTTGTTGAAACCCAAGTCCCTTTAGCAAGACTACACCGTGTGTTTACACATACACAAGCCATAGCTGTTACATATGTTGTCCCTAGTTTTTACAGGCTCTTTGTCATTAAGAAGGGGGATGTAGAGTGTGTTGATGGATGCCCTGGCAACCATCAACACAGGTTGGCAAGACATAATGTGTTAATGTCAAGGGCATTATGGGTAAAGGACACAGCATGTGAACAAAGTCTAAGGCTGTGGCTAATAAAGTTTACCTCCTGTCTACACAGCACGTCAAGCGTCTGTAAATCATTGTGCACACATCTACAAGTTTGACATCAAATTGAGAATGTAATGCATTTCAACTGCATAATATGCAGATTCTGTGCACAGAAGAAATACCAAGATGCAGACTACATTGACTTTCTGAATATGTGACCAGAGCTTGCTGCACACACTCAATCATCCCAGAATGCATTGCGCCTGTTCAGACTGTGTGATGGCAGATTAATTTACAATTTTCATATTTATTTTGTCATTAACTTCACTTCTGAGAATATTTTACTTACTTAAATGTGTGGGTTTTGAATATGGGCAGTTTTATAAAAAGTGTTGGCGAATCGAAAATATGCTCCAAAGTTTTTGGAGTTAAGTAGCTACATATGTGTCTACGGGGTTAGCTCCGTAGCTAGCTAGCCAGCTCACTGCCTAGCTTACAGACCATTGAAGCCAAGACAGTGGACAGAGGCAGTTAGTTAGCATGTGATTTTGAACACAGGCTTTGAAGCATAGATCCACTGACCAGGCCATGGTATTTGACGTTAATGCACTCAATTGAACTATGATTGCACCAATATCAACATGTGGAGGGCAGTGTTTTGTTCCAGCATGTGGGGTTTGTGCTGGAGGGAGTGTGTGTAAATTTGTGCAATAAACCAACAATGTCAAAGTTTAATCACTCATTCAGATGTGTAAGTAAGTATGTAAGTTTGCTTCATGTTGTCCTACAAGCAGCACAAACCTGACTTGATGTCCTGTTTAATGCAAATACAAACAATGATGAGTTAAGAGGTTATCGGTGACGCACATCACAGGGACAAAAAAGCAAAAGTACAAAATTGCTGCAGGACCATGTGAACTGCAAACAGCCCTCTTCAGCACACACACACACACACACACACACACACACACACACACACACACACACACACACACACACAGGTGGAGTATTGAGGAGTATAATGGTGCATTGGAAAGGTTTTATGTATTATGACCTAATGCGTCACACATGAAGAGGCTCTCCACTTCTCGTCCTGCTTCCCCTCTCTTTTCCTTTCCTCTCCACCCCTCGTTTTCTCCTCTCCTGTGTCATCATTTCTCCTCCTCTTCTCTCTCCTGCATTTCCACCTCTCCTCTACACCCTTTTCCATTTCTCGTCTCTTTCCTGCCATTTCCCATTTTCCTTTTCCCTTTCTTTCTCTCCTCTTTTTTCCATGTTCCTGTTGTTCTTCTCCTTTCTCCGTCTCATCCCTCTCCTCCCCATCCTTCATCTCCTACGTTTCACATTTGCTCCTCCAGTCCTCCTATTCTCCCACCTCTTCTTTTTCTCTCCTACAGTTTCGGCCCTTGTAATCTCTCCTCAACTTTCTTGCTCTTTCACTTTACCTCCTATCACTGATCATCTCCTTTTCATATCTCCTCTGTCATACTCTTTCTTTATCAACTTTCCTCCTTCTGCCTCTTTTCTCCTCTCTTCCCACATGCTGCCATGCTATCTCTCTCTCTCTTTATCCCTTTCTCTTTGCTCTCGTTCCTATCCTGCTCTTTCTATCCCTTTCCCTTCTTTGCTCCCCTTTTTTAATGTTTTCTAATTCTTCTTTACACCTCTTCTTTTTCCTCACTGTCTTTCTTTTCTCCTTTAAAATGTCCTCCCCTAACCTCACTTCTTTCTATTTCACCACTCCTCCTTTCGTCTTTTCCTTTTGTCCTCTCATTTCCTTCTTCTTTTTCTTGCTAACTTTTATTTCTCCTCCTTTCCCTCCCCCTCTCCTCCTCCCTTCTTTCATGCTTTTCATTTCTCCCCACTTCACATCTCCTCTCCTAATGTTGCCTTTCTTTTGTTTCTTCTCCTCCTCTACACTCCCCCTCCTCACACTCTCCTCTCCTCTCCCGTTTCCTCTCCTCTCTTCTTACTTCCTCTACACTCCTACGCTCTTCTTTTGTGACAGGTTGACAAAGATAACTCATATCATCCTAAAATGATCACACACACACACACACACACACACATACACACACATATGCAAAGACATATACAAATGCCCCCTCTGAGTCCCACCCACTCTGAGTATCTGACGTCTGTGATGAATGTGTGACCTCTGACCTTCAGTCCTCCTGATGCACAAATCTTGAAACAAGTTCACCCTTAATTATCATTGGTGATGTCTAATGTGCTAAAATCAGACACACACATACATGTGTACAGACACACACACACACTTCTACACAAAAAGTCAAAAAAGTTCACTTTTAATAACCACTGCTGCTGATGAATGTAAAATAGACCTGCCAACCCCCTGCCTAGTGCACACACACACACACACACACACA
This sequence comes from Lagodon rhomboides, assembly GCA_039737535.1. Classification (NCBI taxonomy): domain Eukaryota; kingdom Metazoa; phylum Chordata; class Actinopteri; order Spariformes; family Sparidae; genus Lagodon; species Lagodon rhomboides. The sequence continues at coordinate 227,020 of CM077804.1, forward strand.
CACACACACACACACACACACACACACACACACACACACACACAGTGTTCATGAGTGATTACATTATGTCTGCTCACTAATGATGCTGGTGAGTCTTGTGTTTCCTCCTGGATAAAATTGATAGGAAACCGTACCTGCCCCAGCGCCTTTAATGCTGTTAAAGCAGCATAGGAGAAGCTCATCCGCTCCCTGCTTTCATTTCACTGGGGATGAGTTGTGAGGGGAGAGTGGTGGGGGGGAGGTGTGGACATCATAATCAGGCATTATTATCTGATGCCAATGTGTGTAGTTTAGATAACGGAGGAGGAGCGGACGGATGGGATGGGGGGTCTTAATGTTGTGACAACAGAGTAGGAGTGAATTAGACGGGGCCCTAACCTCCAGGCTGATAATAGCGCTCATAATTGAATGCCATTCAGTTGTACAGGCACTAGTTAAACAAGCAGCCCAGTCAGAGAGGAGAGGAGAGGAGAGGAGAGGAGAGGAGAGGAGAGGAGAGGAAAGGAGAGGAGGAGAGGAGAGGAGGAGAGGAGGAGGAGAGGAGGAGAGGAGGAGAGGAAAGGAGGAGAGGAGAGGAGAGGAGGAGAGGAGAGGAGGAGGAGGAGAGGAGAGGAGAGGAGAGGAGAGGAGAGGAGAGGAGAGGAGAGAGGAGGAGAGGAGAGGAGATGAGAGGAGGAGGAGGAGAGGAGAGGAGAGGAGGAGAGGAGAGGAGAGAGAGGACAGGAGAGGAGAGGACAGGAGAGGAGGGAGGAGAGGAGAGGAAAGGAGAGGAGGAGGGAAAGGAGAGGAGGAGAGGAAAGGAGAGGAGAGGAGAGGAGGAGAGGAGAGAGAGGAGAGAAGGAGAGGAGAGGAGAGGAGAGGGAGGAGAGGAGAGGAGAGTGAGAGGAGGAGAGGAGAGGAGAGGAGAGGAGAGGAGGAGGAGAGGAGAGGAGAGGAGGAGAGGAGAGGTTAGTTAGACAAGAAGTATATTTTAAGTTTCAGTTTCCACTGATACGTGTCAGGCTGGATTCAGGGCAGATACAGGTGATAAGTGACAAGATACAGCTTAATACCACTGTCACTTCTACACCACCACATACACAACTGGTGGATTTCTTTATTGCACAATACACTTCTGAAATGGTCGCTCAGCTAAGTCACAACTCTTCTCTGTTCTGGCACCTGATTGATGGAACGAACTCCGGACCAATGTCAGGACAGCAGAGTCATGTGCAAATGACTCAAGACTCCCTTGTTCAGACTTCACCTCGACCCCACATAGCATGCTGGATCTCAGCTACACGTCATGTCTGCATTGTGCACAGCTATCCCGCTAACGTACTCCATCCACAGACGGACAGACAACGTGACTTGAGTTGATCAGAGCTTGTTACGTTACTGTGAGTGCAGACAGTATCTTGAGTCTTTCAACCTTTTTTTGGCAATAACAAAGCAACAGTAACACTCAGACCAGTGTAACACTTAATATGTACTTGCTAACAAGTGTCTAAAGAGACTACGGAGGTTGTTGGGGACATTAAACGTCATCACACCACAGTAGGAATTTGGGTTTAAGCCTAACATTAGCTTTTTATTTCTGGTGATTTCATATATGCTTCAAAAATCATTGGAGTGGTGTTCATCTGTGACGATTGTCTTGTGGTACAAAATGTGTACAGTAAGTATCAGAAACCAAAGAGCCTATTTTCAGCAATAATCCAAAATCCAACTTGAGATCCCAAAGGCTTTTTGTCATGGGGAACAGGGTGATGCTAACTTCCAGGTTAGCCTACAAAAATATGCTATTTCTGCAGGACTACTGAGACTTTAACCCGTTTCTGAACACGAGAGCCACACACAACTAGTGTAAAAAATATAAATAGAAGACTGGCCTATTTTTACACACCACTCGCGTGCTCCTCTCATGCATGGTGCAGTCAGTTTGATTGATTACAGTGGAAGCATACGTTAAGTGTCCAATTTAGCCAGGATGTAAGTAAGCTGTGAAAATAGCTCTACTGTGAAACTGAACATTGTGGAACATGCATTTTAACTTCTAATCGATCTGCTTCAGTCTCTGTACTACGGTAGGCTATCAGGTCTGGTTTAGTCAGTGTGGTTTACCTCTGACCACTGAGAGTCAGTATCTCCTTCCTGTCTGTCAGATGTGTGGAAATCACTCCAGAGTGGGAGGATTTCAATCAACTTACTGCCTCACACTTTATGGAGTTACCCTGACTTGACCTTAAAAGTGATGCTGTGGGAATACTGGCAGAATTCAACTCTGTTTTTTTTTTTTTTTTTTTATGTTGTCAAGGGTTGAAAGCTATCGGGTGTCTCAGTAAACATATTCAGCACTGACTTCTGTAGAGTCAAAAATGCTCCTTTTGTTCTTGACTTGACTGCTGAAACCTCCACACATCAGCGTCACATCATTGGCGGTTTCTGCGGCAATTAAGCAAATTCAACTTTTTTGTCTTGAGTAAATCTTATCCTGCATGCCAAATCAAGAAAAACAAATCACCCTGCACCTGCGTCTTGTCATTAAGAAGCCACAATTATACCATTTATTGGATTTCAGTGCCACTGGAGGATGGCTCGAAAACCACAACACTGGCATTAAGCAGAACTCTATCCAGCTGTCTTCACGCTCTTTAGCAGGTTTTAATTGGTGGGGAACAGGAGAGAGGAGCGCGGCAAAAACATCATTACAGGCTTAAACTACCACAACAGGGTATTGCTGAGATTTAATTACACCGGGCTATTGTTTAATTTGCCTCTCAATGCTTCAATTACGCAAAAAAGGGAATGTGCGGGTTCAGGTTTCAGGCTCATCTGGGCAGGAGAGGAGAGAGTTTCCCTAGTGAAGTTCATATAACATCACACAGCGGAGATCAAATGGATTTGTCATCGTTTGACTAATGACAGGAAAGAGGAATAAACCCTATTAGAAAATCATCAAGAATCCCTCTGTCTCTGCTGATAGTCTCTGTGTGTGTTGTGTGTCTGCTGTAGAGAGGCCTCGGAGCTGATGCTGATGTATTTACTGTTATATTGAATGGTGCAGATGATGTGATCTGAGGTTGATGGGCACTAAAAATAGCGAAATCTCCTTCTCTCTTCAGAATAAAGGAATGCACAGAAACTCCGAGCACCATTTCCCTTATTAGTTTTGTAGTTATTCAATCTCCATCCCTTTTTCACGTAAATAATATTCTTTAATCTGCATCCAAAGAAACATTTAGGATGTTATTTCACTGAGGGAGTAATAGAGAAACTTTTAACTCAGTGATGTGGAAGAAGATGAAAGATGGAAATGTTCTTCTCTCTGAAGTTTAGGTCCATTTTTTTGTCACACAATATAAATATAAATTGTAAAAGTATAGCCAATCTGAGTGTTTGGGTTTGTGTGTATTTACTTAAAGCCTCGCTGGTTTGTATCACTGCTCTGACTTTCTGTTAATTAAGAAATCCTGCACATAAATGAGGCCCTCAGTTTTTGTGATCACCATCTCCTGAAGTCTGGTGCCTCCATTACTCAGCAGTGGCAATCTACATCAAATTCCAGTGCTGAGTGCTCAAGGCAGCATAGGAGCATATACATTTTTTTTACAACATTAAAAATATTATGTGTATAGCAACTGTATGGGGAGAAATGTCTCACAAAACATGAACATGTAAAGAAACAATTCAAATAATTTGAACAGACCACATAAACAAGAAGTCCAGTGTGTCTGAGGGACACACCCTCACCTCACCGTCCTCCACAGACACGACAGGCCCTCTCTGGAGCCACGGTTTGGTTTGTCCTTTCAGAGCCACGGTAGAAACAGCGTGGTGGACTCTGTGGGGGAGGACCGGCTCCCTTCTGTTGATTCTGACATTTTAAATCATCATTTCTTGAGAATGAGACCGGGACAGAGGCACAGATCAGACGGATCTGAAGTCAGTTAGTCCTGTTGGCTGTCAGCACTTATGTCAAAGTGATATTTGTATTTTCTCATTAAAAGAGAACTATGAAGTTTTGGGGAAGAAATGTTAATCAGAAGAGAAAGAGCTTCATTGACTGATTTTTTAATGCCTAAACAAACTAAATAAACAAACACAATTTATACTGTTTTACTTTGTTGATATTTGGCGGACCCTGCCACCTTTCTAGTTTAACATTCTGCATTCGTTCTGCAACCTTATTTTTCCTCTGAGAACAGCTTGGTTATTCAAATTAAATCAAATGAAATCAATTTTATTTATACAGCCCAAAATACAATCACATTGCCTCAGTGGGCTTTACAGTCTGTACAGTGAAGACATCCTTAGACCCTCGATTCAAGAGAGGAAAGACTTCACATGTTGAGGAAACAAAAAACCTTTTAACAGAGAAAAAAAGATGGAAGAAACCTCAGGAAGATCCACAGAGGAGGATCCTCTCCCAGGACGGACATGCAATAAATGTCGCATGTACAGAAAAGATCAACAAAATCACAGTTTACAGGTTGCATTGACAGAATGTCTGATACAAATCATAATATATGTAAAGTGAGTGGATCCAGGAGGCGACTGAGCAGGACGAAGCATCGCCAAGTGGTGCCCGAGCCACACGGCCGCCTGTCCACCCTGGTGACCTGGAGGAGGGCAGGACACACAAGATTCAAGGTTATTCACTTATGGACGAAATGAAAAGCTGGCTAATAGAGTTTGTATTATGACCTCGTTAATACCGTTAATACATGGTGCCCCTTTCTAATGGGGAAAACGTCAGAAATGTTTTTTCAGCCTCTAAGCCCCTCGGTTATGGTGTTGGTGTGCATGTTTGATTGACAGCTGATGTGGCACAGTCCAAGCAAGCTTGTGCTGGTGACAATAACTAACACGCTAAGAACAGCCAGTTTGTATGTTAGTGGTGGTTCTGGAGAAAAAGAAACCGATGACTCATTATTACCAAATAAAGCTGACTTTTGAATTTAAGTTGTACGAGCTTAAAAGTGTTAACACCTTAAGAACTATGAGTCTACTTCACTTGGTAATTTTGAGGTAATCAGTTTCTTCAACATTTTTTCTAAGTGAAGTCACTTTGTCAGGTTTTACCCAGAGCAGATCTTTATGCTGTAGCAGCAACAACAAGCAGTTTCAGTTGAGTTGGACTTCAGTGTATTATCTAAACCCGTCCCAACTCGTGAGGCTGCTTAACTTCTCCTTGTTGTTATACTCTTGCTCATTACTTGTGTTTCCTGTTTTACTCTGTCACTCACATGTTGTCTTCTGTCAGGCTCCTCACTTCCTGCCCTCCTGTGTTTCCCACCCTAATGTGTTACACTTAGATAGATAGATGGATAGATAGATAGATAGATAGATAGATAGATAGATAGATAGATAGATAGATAGATAGATAGATAGATAGATAGATAGATAGATAGATAGATAGATAGATAGATCATCAACACAGATCTAATAATTGTTGAGAGATTTAGACAGTTAAGTTAAAGTGATGTGCTTTGTGCGGAGACACACTTACATAGTTTGTGCTGCTGGCAGTGCAGGTAATGCAGTGTTTTCTCATTGATGAGATGTATTGATCAGCCACCAGCAGCCCATCTGATATTATTCAGAATGTTTATTCTTATGATCCACGGGTTTTCTTCTGTGTCCGTGGACATAACCTTTCTCTGCGCACCACCACATGGGTGAAAGCAGACGTGTGTCTTGGTTTGCAGTTCATAGTGTAATCAGTGAAGACACTAACATAATTGAAGTTATAGGAAGTATAGTTATAGTAGTTATATGTGCGTGCAGCAGTTTAATGAAATGGACCAAGTAATGTTTTAAATTGGCTTTGCGTTATGACAGACAGGGAGATATCTGTGCCTTACACAAGATTGTCTTTTCAGTATGTGTCAACATGCCCTCACTAACCATTCTTTACTCATGATGTCAAGATAAAATCTGCCACTGAGATGCTGTCTGTCTTTCAGAGTCTCTGACTGTGTCTCATGAAGCTCTTCTTATCTAGCAGCAGCCCTGTGACATCTTTATGGATGTAGTTATAGTCACAAGTGGCTGTGATTCTATTGGATTAAATTTCACTTATCTGTCTCGCTGACACATCCAGTCAGAGTGACAATATGTTCTCTCCTCATAATCATTTGGAGGCTGCTGAGAAAATGTATTCAGTTCTTCCACAGAGATTGTTCTCCTGTCCGATCCCTCCACACGTGGAGCTGGATATACTGTGGATCTTATGTGTTCACTGTTTGACTTTTCCTCATTTTCACCTTAGATCCCTCAGTAAAAGACATTCTAATGATTTGCCACCAATCCCAACATTTAGATGAGATCTTTGAATGTGTTTGCTTGTTGGGAGCTTCTGTGGTCACATGAGGATGGATAGTGTAATGTTCTCTTGATGTCCTGTGGTCACACACCAGGTCAGATCAATACCTATTCACCATGACTTATTGCTACAAAACACGGGTCGTGCATTGCAGATATTCTGCTGTCTTTATGTCTTTAACATCAAATAGTGTTTTCTTATTTTTTTCTTGTGAAAAACAAGCATGGGATATTTTTTTTTTTTTGAACAAACAATTTGCAGGGAAAAACTATGTATCTCTATGATTTCTTTGTTCTTTCCTGAAATATTCATAGTCAGGGCTGCAGTGTGTCCCTTTGTCTTAATGCTGCAAGCATCTGTCCTGCCGGATCAATGCACTCTGGTCATAACTTATCAACAATCAATATCTCAGGGCTTTTTCTAACCTTTATTTTACCCTGGGTGGGATCAGTCTCTTCACCGGTGCTCTGCTCTTTATTCAGTCACACACAGTCACATCTGGAAGCTGCACAGTCACAATCGAGAACAACGGCAAAGGTTTGAAGCAACTCTGTTCAGTTTAACAGAATGGACTGTTCTCAGCTAGATTCTGTGTCTGGATGGGAAGCTGTACATAAGGGAAACTGTATTGAGTAAACAATAGCTGTTTTCTGTTTATTATCATCTAATCCTGTCCTCTAAACCTGAATACAATAAAGTAACATTTTGCCCAAATGTATTTAGTAAACCATGTGTTGAGGAATAAAATAATAGCAGAATAACACTGTGGGAAATCACTTTCTGACTTTATTTCTGAGCATGGAATGAGGAGACTGACGTCAATCTCATGTCTGAGTGTTAAGACATGTTGTCAGGTGGTAATTAGCTTAGCTTAGCATAAAGACTGGAAGCAAGTGTAAACAGCTAGCTTGGCTCCGTCCAAAGTACTGCCACTTATGAACTTGTTGCATCTTAATTTTGTACACAAACAGAACAGTGAGATTACATTTAGCCGTTTCATACCACTAGATATCATCCAGCCAGCACATCTGTCTCTAACACAGGTTCTCAGATACAGTCAATGAGCACACGTTTACATTTAAGTCTCTGTACTAAACCTGGTCATTTTAACATTACTGTGTGTGTACATATCAATTAACAAGAAACAATGTGCTAACTAGCAAGCTTTAGAGGGGTTGGTGTATTTTTGAATGTTGGACAGAGCAGGCTGGCTGTTCCCCTTTGTCCAGTCTTCATGTGAAGCTACTGTGTTTCTCAATCTGCTGAAGCATTTCTTCAGAGAAACACTGACATTGATCCTGCCCCATTTTTGGAAAGGAAAATTGTCCCTCTTAGCTAACTCTGGCTCATTAACAGTTTCTCCCTTTCTGTTGGACACTGAGCTTTGTCTCAGATGACTGGAACATCAGAATGATAACCAGTCAGTACAGGCTGGTTGAAGGTGTGCATGTGATGAAGCACAGCTGGCAGTTTCCCCACGCTGCAAGGCCAACACACCCACAGATCTACCTCAGTACCTAACTCACACTGAGGTTAAACTGATATCAGATTCTCCTTTGACTCTGTGTAAGTATAAGAAATGAGCATTTCTTTTTTTAAATGTTGGATTTGTATTCATTTGTAAAATGTTTTTTAGTCATTTGAAACTACAGTTTGAGCCCCATGCAAACTCAGCACACCCTTTGTCTCCAGCGCTGTATATGACTCTTCATGTGCCTTCCACCTCCGTACTTCCTCTCTTCTCTGCAGCTTCCCTCCTCAGCTGAGGGAAAAATTACACACATGGCCATTATGGCTGATGTGTTGTCGCTCCTGTCTTGTCTCGTCCAGAGAACAAAGACACCTTGTGATGGATGACCTCTGTGTGTCTGTGACGAGACAGAGACTACAAGACCGTCCTCATCCCTTAGTAGCACAAATTCTGATTTTTAACAAAGCTTCAAAATCAAAAGATGCAGTCCAAAGGTTGCTTGTGAAGTTGAAGTCAGGTATGAGTCCCAGCCTCAGTGCAGTATTCAACTATAGTCGAAAAATCTCTGAACTCTGAATTCTCTGAACATTTGACACTGATACAAACTGTTTTACCAGTTCTGCTTGATGTTTCTAGCAGATTTCTTCAATTAGGTAAATCCTTGAAACTAGAGGATTTTTTTTTTCATTTTGTTAAGAATGCTTTAAGTCTATATGATTATTCGGTGTGATAAAAACACATAATAGAGACACAGCGTTTGCTGATGAAGTCCAAATGTTCATTTTAATGGTTTCAGTTCAGATTAGGACAGAAAAATGCTTTTTATTATGCTCTGGGCAAGAGCTGTGATCCTTCAGTCCAATGAGCAGCAGTGTGACCTTTTACTAAAACACTTATTCTTTTTGTTCAGAAAGCAAATGGACCTGGCTTACCTCCACCAACAAGGGGATCATTTATTGGTTGGTAGGTTTGTCAGCGGGATTACACAAAAACTACTGAACGGATTTCCATGACACTTAGGTGGAGGACGGATCTCAGCCCAGAATAGACCCCATTAACTTTTATTAAACCCCATTAAATGGATGCATCCAGGAAGTTTTTCTCACTTTATTTAACATTGCGAGAGGGTGTTTTCCATATTTTCGTAAATTTCTAAGCAGATAAAATTCAGGATCTAGCAGGATATTCCTTTTTTATTTTGTTTTTAATATGTATTGTATTGTTATTGTATGATTTGTACTTTTGTTTATCATTTATCCTGTTTTCATGTTTTTGTAAACTTTAAAAGTGTTATATAAATAAAGCTATTATTATTATTATTATTATTATTATTATTATTATTATTATTATTATTATTATTATTATTATTATTATTATTATTTCTGTGCTCAGCCTCACACGTACACACACTGATGGAGCAGGTATCAGGACCAATCTGGGGTTCAGTATCTGGCCCATTCTTCCACATGCAGCCACGGCTGGGGTTGAACCACAGATCTTCCATTGAGTGGATGACAAACTCTACCTCCTGAGTCACAACAAACATTCACTCCAGTTTTGTTTTGTTTGTTTTTTTAAATGTATAAAACTCAATATCACAAATTACTTAAATATGAAGTACCCTGCATTCCTAAATCCTTGATATGATTTAGATATGGGGTAAAAGGGAGAGAAGCATGTGTCTGAGAGGAGACAGAAGTAAAAGAATAACAATATGGAGAAACAGAATAAAATCTATTAAACATATAGATTAATTAAAAAGCTGTCCTAAAGGGACAACAGGCCCAATCCTACGTGACATCTCCACTGTAATAGTCTTTAGAAATGAGTCAGCTCTGTACTGTGTGAAATTTGTCCCCTACATGGACAAACACTGGAATGATCCTGGTGTGGTTCAAACCTCCAGTACAGGACACCATGTGGACAGCTAACTGACAAGTGCTTGAAAGCTCAGCATAACGCTTCTTGTCCACCTCCCTACTTCCTCTGCTCTCCTCTCTGCCGCCCGCTGACCGAGTTCCTGCTGCAGCAGAAAACTACAGATGAGGCCATTATGGCTGACGTGTCGTCATCCCTGTCTTGTCCCGTCCAGACAAACAAAGACAGAGGATCCTGTTGAACGGCTCTGTGATGATGAGACACTGGCAGTCCCCTGTCTGCCTCAGCAGGGCCTCAGGATGCAGCAGAGAGCTGGGGCTACATTCATTCCCATTCACAGTGGCAGCCTGTGATGGAGAGCCTGTTAATGTTCAACCACAGACAGGAACTGATGCAGGGCTTCTTCCATGGAGACACACCCCCCGTCACACCACGTCACACCACGTCACACCACGTCATCTCTATTTATTCATCATCTTTTGGGTGGTTGGAGAAAACAGGGTAGAATATTTGAACAAAAATCACTATCCACAGGAATATTTTTCATAAATATTTAGTATGCATGTATAACAAAACATACACAGTATTAGGACTTTTGATGAAGGTATATCATATATTACATAATCTATATATAAATATAAAATACACTTACCTGTTTTATCAAGCACATATAAAAGGCCCTGCAATTTTTATATACTGTATAAATAGTACCTTTACCACACAAGCACATACAGACATAATATGACATCTAATATGCATTCACTGTGTACACACAAGAGCAACTTCAGCACCACTCTGTACCCCCGCTGACAGCCCGGCGCTCGGGTATGGGAGTACTGGTAGAACTCAGAGACCCATCCGTCTTCAGGTGACGGTCAGTACTACTCCACCATACCTCCTCCCAGCTTGCAGCTCCACATGTCCTGTTGCCCCCTGCTGCTTTCTCTGCCCACTCTAAGAGACGATCTGTCCATCCTTCTGACCCACACTTTAGTCCAGAGCACAATATCTTCACATCTACTTGATGGTTTGGTTATTCATGGTTCCCAGAGGATGAATATCAGTGTTTTGGGGACCTCAGGACCTTGTTTCTAGTTTCATCGTCATGATGGACGGAGGCTGTGCAGGTTGATTTCAGTGCACCAACCCTGCATGGCTCTGGAGGTGGCGAAGTTGGTTGTCCTGTAAATCCTCCGTTTTGTTCTAGACTGAAATAATCCAACAACAATTTGATGGATCGCCACGAAACTCAGTTCAGATATTTATGGTCTAGGATGAATCTTACTGACTTTGTTGATACTCTGACTTTGTCTAGTGCCAACCTGAGGTTGATATTTTTGGTTTTTAACTGAGATGTCTTGACAAATGTTGGATGGATTGCCATGAAATTTGATACATGTAATCATAGTCCCCAGTGGATGAAACAGTGGACACCCAACTTTTCCTCCTTGTCCACCAGCAGAACAAAATACGATGATATATATATTTTAAATTCCATATGAAAATGACTGAAATTTAGATTTAAATTACAGACAACCATACAGCGAACAGATCTATAATACACCTTAGTCTTGCCAAAAAATAAGCCAGGAAACAATAAGTAGAAGAAATAAACAAGTAAGACATTAAGGAGGGGGCGGGGGGTATTTCTTTTTAGAAAAAACAAACAAAAATAAAAAAAAACAATGAAGCATTTATTTTAATTTTTGTGAGGTTATTAAAGTGCTGTGTGTGTGTGTGTGTGTGTGTGTGTGTGTGTGTGTGTGTGTGTGTGTGTGTGTGTGTGTGTATGTGTGTGTCCTTGCAGTTACCAGTGTACTGTATTAGCCCCCTGCTGTTTCCTTTCTCCTTGTCCCCCAGGAGTGCTATTCAGCAGGCTGTACACAGTAAATCAGCTCATCCATCTCTGTTAGTGAAAGTCACTTTGTCGGTTGGTCTGTTGGTCCCCAAATGTTTCAAAAACTTGAATCTGCATGTGCCCGGCTACGGTTTGCTTTATTTCTGAGTTCGGCTGGCTTGGTAGAGCTTAGGTTTTTAATGATGTGCCTGGTCACACTTCATATTAAATGGCGTGCCTATTAATGTTTTTTGCTGTGCAAGACTGACTAAAACTCCGGGCCACTGTTTTTTTCAGGATCTGTCCAACAATACATCTATTAATGCAAAAAGCTGCTGTCAGTGTGTCGTCATACAGAGACAGCATCGTATCGTCCATCTCATAGTGTCTTTGTGTCTTTGACAGGACAAGACAGGAATGACGACACAGCAGCAATAATGTCCATGCCTGTAGTTTGCTGCTGCAGCAGGAAGTCAGTGGTCTGAGGGAGCACAGAGGAGGTACGGAGCCTCTGATAGTAAGGTCATGGGAAACAGCTCGTTTAAAGCTGTGGTGTCAGGAGGGGCTGTTTTTATCAATCAAAGAGCAGCTTGTCTGTAATAATGTCTATAATAAAGGAAAGTGCTAACTCCACCTTTAACTCATACAAATAGCTCCATGCTCTTTCACATTCACACTGGGAGCCAACCAGCTGGCATGTTACTACCACCATCCATGGCCATTGCAATGCACATAACACGCAACAGTCTTATGGTCACATTAGTTGGAAAAATGTGAACATGACACAGAAAAGTGGCTAAATTTAATCTGTCTTTTAATTGTAAGGGTAAAAAATTATTTGAAAAAAAAAACGAAACAAATTACTATTGTTATGCAAAATTGTTTAGACTTAAAATTGCAGAACAAGTCTGGTGATATTCTAAATTTTCTCTCACCGGCAACAGATCCCATGTGCAGACCCAAACCAACATGAATGTCTCCCACCAACAAATACTGGGTGTGCATCAAGCCTGATTTCTCTTTGTAATAGAGCTCCAAAAACTATTCAAACATCAATAAATATTCACTAGAGCACCAAATGTGGATTCATACACCTCTGAAAATAGTCCCACGGAAATGCACAATTTCTTTTTAATAATGAAAGCATATTCTAAAGATTTGCATATTTGTTAAGAGTCACGGCTGAAGCCAGGATTTAAAAAATTGTGTTGCTAAAGTCAAACTCTCCCGACCCGTCTGAAGAAGTCATTTGGATTTTTTATAGTAAGACGTTCATTAATATTTACTGCAAGTTTTTATTGTCAATGCAGTCTTTTTTTTCTAAAACAATCTTGGTCTGAAAATCAAAATACATAAACTAAAATAACAAATATAAACTAAAGTAACAAGTACAAACTAAAATAACAAATATAAACTAAAGTAACAAGTACAAACTAAAATAACAAACATAAACTAAAATAACAAACATAAATTAAAATAACAAACATCAACTGATATAACAAATATAAACTAAAATAACAAACATAAACTAAAATAACAAACATAAACTACAATGACAGTTTCCCTGTAAATGGTACCAGAGCAGTTCTTTCCAGGAGACCTAACAGGAAATTGTTAGAAAATTATGAATCGGTAAAATCACTCCAAGCAGCCAGAGAAAACCTAACCCTAACTCTGGATCTTTGCCAGAAAATACTTTTTTTTTTTTTTTGCTGTAGCGTGCTTCTAATGTTGCTTAAATAAATCCAAGAAAATATACTTCATTGTCCTCAGTGGCCCTGATGGGTTTGGAGCTGAGCGTTAGAGATGGGGTAGAGAAGTTGTTCCATGATATTCGATGACAATGAAATAAATGATGTATCGTCAACCTTATCTGGCATAAATTTCAACTGAATCTGGTTTCAGGCCAGGATTACACAGCATGTCTTATCCCTCTTCCTCCTAAAGAAATACTACTGACTCCTTAATATGATGCATTTCACAGATGAGTGTGTTTAACTAGGGCTTGGCCTTTGTGGAGTGAGGAATCCCTCCTGGGTGTGTGGGGAAGGTGTGTGGGAGTGTTGTGTGGGCTTTCCCCATACAGAGGGGCTCTAAAGGCCAGCCTACACACTCAGGATCCCACCTCTATCCCAGCCATGACATCCAGCTGGAGTCTGTCAGCAAAACAGCCAGCAAGGCAGAAACCATAGAGGAAGAGGACAACAAGAAGACCAGCAGGAGAACAAAGGCTGTGTGAGCGCGAGAGTGTGAAGAAAGGAAGAAAAGTGTGTGATGGAGAAAGTGTGAGGTGGATGGGATAAAGACAGTGTGTGTGTGTCGGTGGGACCATCCTGGAGTGCAAAATGGGCCCACTCCTACGCTCAAATTCCTCGGTATTATATGGAAGTCAACAGGAATGACATGTGGACACGCGCATCCTTGACAGCTGCACAGTGAGCAGGAACACACAAGTACCTGCAGCAGGAGGATGTGTGTGTGGGAGGTGAGGCGAGCTGGGAAACAGTAACTCACGGCTTCCTCGGGTTAAAGTGGTGTGGGAACACACCGGGCAGGTTTTCACAGTTTTCACAGCATGAGACTGGTACTCATTTATAAGTCTGGAAAAAAATAATGTTATGTTAGCAAAGTCATGAAAATTGGCTTTACCTTTATATAAAAATATATCATATAATTTATAGGAATGAGTACAAGCCACCATTGGTGGACTTAATTTTCATTTTAATATTCTATGCTTCTTTACACATTTTGGAGCATGTTATTCTTTTCCTGCACTATATTTGACAGCTAAAGCTACTAGTCCCTTTACAAATTTAGATTTTCCATACAAAACACATGATCAATTCATACCACTTTACCCTCCCTATTTAGATTAGAATAGAAAGTCCTTATATCTGCGTCCAGATGAATAAAAAAAACTGTTCAAATTAGCTTCATAATTTATATCAATCCATTACTAATAATCCACAAATGTAGTTAAAGGTGCACTACGGAGAGAAGACAAAGATCTTCATTTGCTGATTATATTTCTGCCTAAACAAACTTAAAAAAAACAAACACTCTCTTTGTTTTCATGACTGAATGAACTGAATTGATAAACTCCATTTATACTGTTTTACTTTGTTTATATGTGGCGGACCCTGCCACTTTTCAAGCTTCAAACAGTGTTCTGGGACCTTATTTTCCTCTGAGAACAGCTGGTTTATTCACTTATGGAAAAAAAACAACAACATATTTCTGTGTTTATTATTACCTCATTATTTTGTAAATATTAAAATTCTGAGTTTGAATTTCCTCTCCAAAACCACATAGTGCCTCTTTAAATATTACTCCATGATATGTACTTTTAATCTGGGACCTTGATGCATTTTGTTGTTGTTACTTTGTGTAGTTTTAGAAACTGAATGCAGGATTCTTACCAATAATAGATTACATTTATACTGTGTCTGTGCTACTTTTACTTAAGTTAACGGATTGAAAATGTCCTCCACCATTACAACTATAGGCAAAGCTTATTTACAACACCTTTCCCTCGATAGACATTTCATGCACATAGCTCAGCAAGGAAGCAAAAACGACTGACAACACAGAGAATGATACATAATAATAATACATGCATAATACCTGATTCCAGAAAAGTTGTGTAAAACAGGATGTGGTAATTTGCCAATCCTTTTTGACATATAGTCAATTAAAAACTGACAACATATTACATTTTCTACCTCACCAACTGCATTGTTTTTTTGTGAAATGACAGTATATTCTCAGATTTGTGGAATGCTTCAAAAACGCCAGTGTGGAACATTTGGCTCATTGCTGACAGGTAATAGTATCGTGAGCATGACAGCAAGGATGAGACGAGGTTCACCAGATGAGGACATTACCACATGGGCTCGGGAACACTTCATCTGCACACACAGTTTGTTTGCAAATGATTGCATCCTGCTTTACACAGCAGCCAAGGTTTTTGGGATTTAGCGGTGTGGAA